>OX453089.1:48140768-48361755 GCA_949708635.1 Hirtodrosophila cameraria
GCTGTACTCCGCGCTCCCAACCCCTTTCGTTACATTCCTTAGATCTACCATTCACGAACTTATTCTTTCATTTAAATCTGCACATTTACGATATAAGTACCTAGGATTTGCTGGTATTCTGATATCCTGCTCGGAGCCAGACCAGATCATAAATCGTACCTTATCGTTATGATAACAATTCGTATTTCGAATTAGTTTGTTCAATAAAAAAACTTTTCTGCATTAGTGAATTCCTGTTGCTTATGGATTTATAGTTCTGATGATAAGTCGGTTCTATACCAAGCAATAGAGTTCCGAAATTCATAATAGCCTCGTTTCTCGTGTGTGTAAATGTAATTGAGACTGCTCTTGTTGGATGATTTCGACAAGTTCCTTTTAAATTTACATAAACCATTCATTATATTATTGCTTTAATGAACCACAGTTACACTCGTCTGATTAGATATGACCATAGATGTGCACAACCGATGTGTATATGTATGTACCGAAAATAAGTCCCCATATTAAACATTTCTTTTCGTATTTTTCTTATTTTCGCTGGTCATATGATCTAAACCATTTTGTTTTAATTTTAAGTCTAACCCCTTATCAGTCGCAATGTCAGTTCAACGCAGTCTAGAAAACCTGTCGTCCAATCAGCTTCCGACAAAGGTTTGTCCGATCTGCAATGATTCCTTTCAAGGAGTGGAATTTATAGAGACTCCAGGCAACCATAAATCTCACTGGGCGTGTTTGTCTACTTGGTCAACCAACAATGAGACATGTCCTGTGTGCAGGCGATCATGCACCCGTGAGCAAATGGAAACACGACTTGACCTCGGCATTCCTCGCTTCGTGTCTTCTCCAGTGTCACAACCTGCTACGGGCAACCCAGCTCCCACCGGCACATTACCTATCAGTTTAGTAATCTCTTGGCCCAGCGCTGACCTTTTATTGGAGATTTTATCGCAGTTCAGAACCAATGACCTGGTTTCATCTCTGTAACCGACTGCGGGAAAGATACAAAAACCAACGTACCGACGAAGACATTAAAGACTCTATCAGACGTCGTAAGCAAAGGAGCAACGAGTGTTTTGACGTTTTCCTTGATGCAATTTTAGCAATTGCGGATGCTTTAACTGTACAGCTGACTGACTCCGAGTTAGTTGCTATCGATAAACGAAATCTCAAGCCTGAATTAAGATATGAATTACTTCACCTGCATACTGGCACGTTAGCTTCGTTACGAAGCGAGTGCCATAGACACGAAGATTTTCACTCTAGCGTTGCCTCCAAACCTTTTTCTAGGCCTATGAATGTCCGGCGTAACGTTAATGAGCTTGTTCACGCCGAAGAAGACATCGACGACACTAGATATGAATAGACAGTGGAGCTAAATGTTCTTCGTGAATTGTGATATAGATGGTCACAGATATCAAGACTGTTTCAAAACACGTCGCATATTAATAAATCTCGTCTGTAGCTTCAGTGGTGATCGACGTGTTTTATCTGTGTTCTAATATTTTGCGTTTATTTTGCGTATTTTATAATATTATTGTGATTTAAATTGCATGATTTAATTTAGATTTCTTTTGTGCTCTTTTAATAACACATTTCATCTTTGGTGTAATTGTTGTTAGTTGTGTATAATAAAGTGTTTTAAATTTGTTATTTACGAATGCGGCGTTTCTTCAGTGCTTGTTGTTATTGCCCGTTTTGTTTTTTTCTTATTTTTGGCGCGCTAATTTTCGTTAGTGGGTGTGTGTGTTTGCTGTTGCTTACGCTCACAATACAGTTTGCTCTTTTTCTTATTCTTTGTCGCTGTAACTTTTCGTTTGTTGGCAAATTGCTCTTTTTGCTCTTGATTTTGCTGTTTTATTATTGCTTGTTTTGATTTTAGATCGTGCAAGTTGTTGTTGCTTTTTGCTCTTCCAATAGTTGTTTGTGCCTAATTTCAACATCCCTGTAGTTAAACAACCCTGTAGGAAATATGTCGATGTGCTGCAAAGAATCTGCACATTTAAGCGTGCTGATGATGCTGCACCACCGCATTATGTTTTTTGTTGGTTGTGCAGTAACATTATACATGCTAAATGTGCTGGGATTGAGAAAGGGAGTGTGAAAAGATTTCTACGAAGGCTAAAAATGGCCATGGTGGTTTGACATGGTCTTGTGTCTTGAGTCATGTATAACTCGATTAGAAATCAATTTGATAAGTTAAATAAAGTTTCAAAACTTCTTTGTAGTGATATTGACTTGAGCTTTGATTTGTTGAATAATTTAAAATTTAAGACTCCACCCAAGCGCCGGCTGGAGTCACATTATTCGGATGTTCCCAATTCATTGCCTTCTTCCTCTTCCCTGCCACATTCGACTCTTCTAGCAGCCCCACAGTATCTTGATGTCTCACTTTCGCCTTCCCCTGCTAATTTTCCTTTAAATTCTCCCTCCCCATCTCCTCTTATTGCCCCTACTGCCCCTGTTTCTGGACCCGTCTCTCCTTCTCCATCTCCCCTTGTTATCCCTACGGCCCCTATTCTGGACCTTCTCTGACCAGAAGCTCGGCCATAACCGCGGCTTCTGGTCGTTACGAAGAATCTTTGAATATCTCAACTCCTGTTTCGACTGTACCAGTCCCTTCTCTTTCTGTTGTTGCCACGCGCAAGCAGGTGTTTGTGTTGAAATTCAAATTCGTTCAAAATTAGTGTTCCGCATGATTCGTTTGCAATCATTTGTGATCCAAAATTTTGGCCGCCTCATATGATTGTTCACGATTTTTGGCCTAGAAATCGTGTTCAGAATTTGCCAATTTCTCTTTAGAATGTTAGTCATCCTATACTAGTACCCTCATCTTATAACACTAATGTAAAAAACTAATATCTTCTATTCTACTATCAGAACGTAAGAGGGCTTAATACTAAAATTTCAAAACTTTATCTAGATAGTCTAGGTTTTGAATCTAATATTCTTGTCTTTACTGAAACCTGGCTAAAGCCAGATATTTCTAATTGCTCAATTTTTAATAATAATTTTGTAAAAAACTGGCGGTGTTCTTATTGCTGTAAATTCGGACCTTATGTGAGAACAAATTTTAACTCCTTGCGCTTTGGATATTGAATTTATATGTATTAAAATACTATTTGAAAAATTTTCTATGTTTGTTACCTGTTCTTATATCCCACCCCAATCTGATATATCTATCTATAATTCTCATCTTTCCTCTATTAATTTTGTATCCACTTTACTTTCGGATAGTGATTGTCTCTTTATATGTGGAGACTTCAATTTGCCTGAGGTTGTTTGGTCTTCCAAATTTAATAATTTGGTGTCTTCTTGTTCTCACGATTTTATTGATGGACTATATGAGCTGTCCTTATCTCAGATCAATCCTGTTCGTAATTGTAATGACCGTACTCTCGACTTGATTTTCTCTTCTGATCCTTCATGTAGTGTAGTAACTCGTACTAACCCTCTTGCTTTGCCTGAAGACCCCTATCATCCAACTTTAGATTTAAGCATAGAACTGCCTAACATTGAGCACACTGCTACTAATCCAGCGGCGAAAGAACGTTGCTTTCGTAAAACAGATTTTGTTAAACTTAATTATCTTCTGTATCAAACAGACTGGTCCCACTTGTACTCTTGTGTAAATTAGATATTGCCATTTTATTCTTTTATGATACCCTGAATTCTCTTTTGGATGCTTGCGTTCCTCTTGTGTATCCTGTGAGGCATGTCAAGCCTCCCTGGTTTTCACGGGAATTAACGAGGTTAAAAAATGTGAAGTCAAGATATTATAAAAAGTTTAAGGGATCCGGAAATCCTTCTGATTTTTCTCGATATATGATCGCAAAATCTAATTTCATAACGCATAATTCGCAATGCTATAAAGATTATCTGTTTCGCTGTAAGCTGCAGTTTGCTCAGAACCTAGACAGTTTTATAATTTTGTAAATACTAATACCACTTCTTCTTTGCCAGTCTGTATCTTTCGAAAATACAAAAGCAAACTCTGATCAGGCGTCTGCCGATTTGTTTGGTAAGTTTTTTCAGTCTATTTACTCTCGTTCTAATAACTCATCTAACACAACTTACCCTTTTCCTTAACAAAGGTCTAATTGCATTTTTGATCCTGTGATCACAGAAAGTTCGTTACTTAGCGATCTTAATTTAATTAAGCCTGGGTACTCACCAGGTCCTGATGGTATTCCAGGATGTGTATTAAGGTACTGTGCTAGTTCTCTTTATAAACCTTTACATAAATTATTTTCATTACCTTTTTCTTTTCCTGTCATTTGGAAGGTATCTTTTATCATTACACTTCATAAACATGGTTCTAAAACTGATGTTAAAAATTATTGGGGTATATCTAAATTGTCTGCTATTCCTAAAGTGTTTGAGATAATTATTACTTCTCAATTGCAGCACTAATGTAGTTCAATCATTTCACCTTCCCAGCATAGTTTTGTGAAACGTAGACCTACAACTAACCTTTTAGAATTCACTTCCTTTGTGATCAAGGGATTTAAAAATAAAATGCAAACTTATGTTATTTATACTGACTTCAGTAAGGCCTTTGATTCTGTTAGCCACTGTCTCTTACTTTACAAACTAAACCTTCTAGGATTTTCTACTAACCTTCTTGCATGGATTTCTGAGTATCTGTTTAACAGAACTCAAAAAGTTATTTTTAAAACTTTACGATCTTCTCCTATCTATGTAACCTCGGGTGTTCCCCAGGGCAGTCACCTTGGTCCTCTGCTTTTTAATCTTTTTGTTAATGATCTTCCCTCTACCTTATCTCAATATATTATATTAATGTACGCTGATGATGTGAAACTGTGTTTAACATGAAACGACTGAGGCTCTCATTCCCTTCTACAATTTGATCTTGACTCTTTTTTGTCTTGGTGTAAAATTAATTTACTTCAACTAAATTTCTCTAAATGTAAGGTCGTGTCATTTTATCGCAGTTTGCCTCATCTAGTTAGTTATTCGTTAGACGGGATGGTCCTGGATAGATTTAATGAAGTTAATGATTTAGGCTTAAGTAAAACTACTAAATGGTTAAATAGACTCCTCTATGTTCATACCCATATTAACTTTTCTGTTCCTTGTGGACCTACGCGTAATTTTGTTCCACTATCTCTTGCCCGTTGTACTAACAACTAATCTTTGCATGAACCTTTCCGAGTACTCTGTGCAGATTACAACAGACTTTCTCGAGTTATTAATTCAGAGTCCTCTTTTCCCATAATTAAAAACTCTACTTTAACTTTTTTAGCTCGTAGTTAACCTTTATTGCCTACTAATTATTACTAACTTTTGGTCTGATTGGGTTTTTCTGGGTTTTCCCAATCAATTTTTTTTACAGTGACAAGCGAAAATCCAGTGATCGCGCACCAACAGCGGGAGCGCATTGCGTGCAACAACGCACGTTTTACCGTGCGGCTCCGCATCGCGTTGCAACAACGGCTGATCTTTGTTCTGGACCTTTCGCATCGCGTATTAAAACGCACGATCTTTTTTCCGACGTTTTTCTTCAGATTCCAGGATCGAATTTCTGCAAGCACCAAGCAAGGTGCTGGCAACGCCAGCGAAATCGTGTCTCGGTGGGTCGGTCATAGCATCACACATTGCTAACGATCCCGCCCGGCATTTATTAACGTTTACGCTGCGCATTGCATTAGCGTTGCCCCTCCTCTCGAGAGGCAACCACCTATCGTTCCTTAACCTGGCTTAAGTCAAATATGTGTTTTTAAACACATATACACGTATTTATTAGGATTAATTTTGATATAAACATCATGAAATTCTTTAGCTAATTATAATTTTATTTTTGCATGTGCCGCTTTTCTTGCTTGTGAGTCTGTATTTTCTGCATCCTTTTACAGCTTCATCGATCAACAGGCCTGCTGACTCCGGTGGATACTGCAGTAAGTACGGCATAGCCGAGAAAAACCAGATGCCCCGACTACAGTAAGCGTAGGCAATAAGAGCGTTAATATTAGAACACAAGAATTACCATTTGCGCATACAATATAGTATGCTTTTTCCGACCTATTAGAATTTCATGATACTTTATATTATAAAATGCCTTCTGCTTATTCGTATTGTTAATTTCACAATTTATGAAATGAATAATATAATGAAAATGAACTAATTCGTTCTTATTTGGGGCGACTTCGGTACTACATACCTCATCGGTAAAAGCAAAAGGGTAAAAGCAACAAAACACAATGCTTTTACAGGTTGGGCTGGTCAAGAAGGAAGAATATTTTCACCTCAATTCTTCCACCACATGTATAAGTCATCTAAATTCACTCGGTACTATTGGCTAGGGATATCCTGTCCTGTCCCTGTATAAACTCTGTCTTGGCGGCGCGCACACATGTCAATAATTTGATTGTGATGAAGATGAGCAATCTGCAAAAGACACAGGAGAATGAGCATGAAAACGAGGAGCTGGATGATGATCCGGACGATGTGCCTGACAAGAGTGAGCTGACGAAACCACAAATGACCTGTGCTGTCATCAAGCATCAGGGCTGTGTGAATCGTGTGCGTTCCCGGTGCATGGGCAACAACGTTTTTGCGGCTTCGTGGAGCGAGCTGGGACGCGTGAATATCTGGAATTTGTCACAGCAGCTGCAGGCTGTGGAGGATGCACAGCTGCTCAAGCAATATGAGCAGCAGCAGGCGGCGGATAATGATGTAGCGCGTCCTGTTTTCACATTCAGTGGAAATCAGCAGGAGGACTTTGCTGTGGATTGGAGCAAGAGCGCCGAGGGCGTTTTGACGACGAGCGATTGTCGCCGAGATATACATATTTGGAGTCCGCTGGAGGATGGCAGCTGGAAGGTAGATCAGCGCTCTTTAATGGAGTCCCAATGAGCGCAGCGTTCTCCGTGGACAAGTGCATACGCATCTGGGATTGCCGTGCAGCGCCACAGAAAGCTTGCATGCTGTCCTGCGAGAATGCGCACGAAAGCGACATCAATGTCGACTCCTGGAATAAAACGGAACCTTTTATTGCCAGCGGTGGAGACGATGGTTTTCTGCATATTTGGGATTTGCGTCAATTCAAGACACAAAACCCATAGCCACATTTAAGCATCATACGGATCATATAACATCCGTGGAATGGAATCCTTAGGAGGCTACTGTGCTCGCCTCAGCCGGTGATGATGATCATATTGGATTGTGGGATTTGGTCGTGGAGAAGGATGCCGATCAAGCGCAGGCTCCGGCTCAAAATGAGGATGAGCTTAACAAGCTGCCGCTGCAGCTGCTCTTCATTCACCAGGGTCAAAAGGAGCTGCATTGGCATCCACACCTGCCGGGTGTGCTGCTTTCCAAAGCGCACAGCGGCTTCAATATCTTTCGCAAGATCAGCGTGTGAGCATTTCACGTGTTATTGATAATAGTAAACCCAAACTTGATAATCACTAGCTACTAGATAAAAATAAACAATTATGTTTACAATTAAAAAAAAAATAAAAATTTGTTAGAGAGTTAGGGCTTAAAAAATTATATAATATTGTTTTTTTTTTTTTTTTTTTATTGGTTACCGGCCTCGATATGAGGTTTCAGGTCACTCACGTGTGCTGTTCTGATCCGGTTATCCGAATTGCTCTGGAGTTTGCAAATCATTGGTGATTTGAAGTCAACGATTTGGTAAGGACCCCAAAGCCTTGGTGCCAGTTTAGCTGCAAATCCTTCAGCTGCATTTGTAAGGTGGTGTTCCTTGGCCCACACCTTACCACTCACTTTTGGTTGCCACTGTCTTCTTCTCAAGTTGTAGTGGTGGGCTTGGTCCTGAGCGGCTTTGTCGAGGCTTCGTCGCACAATTTCGAAAACTTCCTTCAATTTGTTTGAATTTTGTCCAGGTCCTTGAGGTGGTTGTCCTGTCCCGATAGTTACCTCATCGTACAATATTTTGGAAGCCTTGGTTCCCGACTCTGGGTGATGAATGCTGCCGTATAGCCGGTCGATGCGGACGAGCTTGTGCTTACAGCTAGTGTTATTTACGTCCCAAAAGCGCTGGTTATTTCCGGCGTATTGCGAAATCATTGTTTTAACTGATCGATGCATCCGTTCTGTTGGGTTTCCTTGTGGAGTGTATGGTGCTGTAAATTGATGTTTTACGCCTAGACCCTATAAGAATTTCTTGAGAATTTTGCTCGTAAATTGAGTACTCCAAAACGAGCTAATATTCGATCCCTGAAGGCTTTTTGTAGCGTTTCAGTCGTCACGCTTCTTAATGGCACTAATTCTGTCCATTTTGAGAATCGATCGACCATAACCAACAGCATTGAGTTCCCATGCTTGGAACGGGGCAGTGGTCCGACAAAGTCTGCACAGACCGTTGAACATGGCTCTTCTGGAATTTGGGTCAGCATCTTACCTGGCGCCAGCAATTGATTTGGCTTATACCGTTGAAAAGGTTGACATTGTCTGACGTATGTCCTGACGTCGCGGTATAATCCTGGTCAATAATATTTTGCTGCGATACAAGCGATTGTTTTCCGGCTTCTCAAGTGTCCTGCTGTCACTGCGTCGTAGTTCTCCTTTAATACCTGTAGCTTCTGGCCAATCGGTACACATAACCTCCAGGCCACCACATCTTCGGTCCCTGCCGGGTGTGGTATGTGCCCATATAAATGTCCGCATTCCTCTACGTAGTCTGGAAATTTATGGGGGCTCTGAAGTACCTTGTCTTGCATCTTCTGGATCCAGTTACAGCTAGGATCTGTTTCCTCGGATGTGCTTTCGATGGAGTTGAGCCATCTTAGGGCCATGTGATCGGTTATCACCGTGCAGTGATAGCCCTGCAAATATGGTCTCAACTTACGTATTCCCCACTCGATCGCTAGGCACTCCTTCTCCGTCGCTGAATAGTTGCGATCGGCTCGATTCAGAAACCTGCTGGCGTAGGAGATGACTCTTTCTCCATCTTCAGACGTCTGCGTCAGTATGGCTCCTAATCCGTAGTTGCTTGCGTCTGTCTGCAGGGCAAACGGTTTCGAGAAATCTGGGCAGGCTAAGACAGGAGCCTCCGTCAGTTTAGCCTTCACTGTTTCGAATGCCCTTTGACGTCGGAATACTTCATTGAGATTTGCAATGTGTTCTTGTCGTGTTTTGCCTATTACGATGATGTCGTCCAAATAGGCAAAAACGTATGACATCATCTCGGGTTCGAGGACCTGATCCAGTGCCCTTTGAAATGGCGCTGAGTGAAGTCCGAAGGCATGACCTTCCATTGGTACAGTCCCTTCCCTGGAACTGTCAAAGCTGTCAATGGCCGGCTGGTGACTTCCAAGGGGATCTGCCAATATCTGTTCTTCAGATCGAGGCTGGTATTGTAGCGAGCCTCGCGGTATTGACCCAGAATGTGGTGCACTCGTGGCAGGAATATGCATCTTTGACAGATTTATTATTTAACTGTCGATTTTCCTGTTTTCTTGTGCACCATGACAATAGGTGCGCTGTGCGGGCTTTTCGAAGGCTCGATGCAACCCATTGCCAACAGTTCATCCACTTGTTGGATTATTTCCGCTTGGATCTTCGGATTCTTCGGGAAGTATCGCTGTTTGATGTGGCGGTCGTCACTCATCACAACTCGGTGTTCAGTGATCGGTGACGTGCCCGTCATATTTTCAAAGACGGCCAATTCTTCACTCAAATTTTTCAGTCAAATTTGTACCTTTATTTGTTCGGCTATTCTTGTGCTCCTTCAGTCTGCCAAGCGTACCTGCCTCCGAGTGGATCTCCGTTGTCCCACACCACATATTTGTTCAGCGAGTCTTTCGCTGATGAAACAGCTGGTCGCACCGGTGTCGACAGTGGCTTTGTATTCCTCCGTGCGTATCCGCACTGTCGCCGATAGATGCGCGCCTTCGTCCTGTAGTTGTCCAATAAGTGGTGTGGGGCTGCTCTTGACGGCACCCGCTCGCCCTTGGCTAGCGGATGCCGATGGCCGTTTCCCGGCGGGCAGCATGTGGTGGTGCGAACTCCTTTGCAGTGCCTGCAAAGCTCCAGCCGTGCATTTTGGCACTCCACCACCCAATGTCCTTCCTGGCCGCAGATTCTACATGCCCACTGTTGGATTTGGCACATGCGTTCTCGGATTTGGATGTTGTGACCTGGGAGATGGTCTGGACGTCCGCACTTGTGTTTTCAAACCGTATATTTCAAATGGTTCCTGCCTTCTCTTGATGACCTCTTCCTGGATCTTTTGTAGGTAATCCCGAGGCATAAAATATTCCTCGAAGCTTGCCTTGAATGAGGACCAGCAGTCCAGTGCCTGTTGTTGGCGATGTACCACTTTAATGCCATGCCCTGCAACAGTTCTGGCAGAGCCCTTGGAACCAGATTGAGGTCCAGCCCATATGTTTCAGCCGACCATTCAACCTGCTCCAAAAATTCCAAGGGCTTGGAGCTTCCGTTGAACCGGAAACCCCACTCTCGAACCTATTTGGCCACTTTCGCATAGTCTCGGTCTGTGGTCTGTGGGCGCGTCTTCCCTCCGTACAATTGGGGGTACGGTTCCCTACGGAAATGGCCGCGATTCCTGCAGCCGAGCTGCGGCAGCGCTGGTGGATGCGGCCACACGTGGACTTCTTGGTGGCGGTACTTGGAGCAGCACTGTGTCGCCTATCTCATCGCTTTTATCCTCTTCCGCGCCGTCTTTTGGAGTTATCGGTCGGGTGTGCAGACGGGAGTGCTCGTTGATCCGAAGCGCATGTTAAGTCTGTTTCGCGAGACTCTCCGACCTACACAAAGACACGCTCTGAAGCACTCCTGCCAGCACTCAGACTCGCTAGGGCTTATTTAGGTGTTCAAGGATAGCACTGTACTACTTCCGCGTAGCAAGGTGACCTCCTTATCAGATCTTACCTATTATCCTTTTCGTCCTGTTCGATCCTTTCGAAAATATGCTGAGATTTTGTGTTTAATGTGGCTGGTTTGACGTCTTCGCGTTAACTGCCCCAGTCCCACGCTGCTGTCTCCGTTTATAGGCGCCGTTGTAACGGTAAATGTCACCAACGGTTTAGCTACACTTTGACCCCTTTGATCAGTGCACCGATGGCTGTTGGTATTTACCGTAACATGTATAATTAGCTGGTCGAGTTGGTCCGTTTGATGTTTCTCTACCCAACAATATCAGATGAGAAACAAGTGGTACTAGAATACAAAAAGTTGGCAATGGACCCTTACGAGACATACGCCGTCCTAGGAAATTGCCTGTCAATTCGCAATACGACAGTTTGCCAGAAGAATGATTTACACAAACTGAAGGAAGACATTTGCATCCCTAGGCTATTAAAAGGAGGGCACGCCGCATGCGACCACGTGAGGAACAACCAAGAAGTGGTCGAGCTTGTCGATGACGGGACTATATTATTGACACACTTCAACGGAAAACAAACCACTGTTTCAAGGAACTATCACCTGGAAGAAACATTCATAGTCCAATATGACAATGAAACGATCACGGTTGGAAAAGGTATTACAGCAGCTACTCTTCGACTCATTGTGGACGAGCCATCGGTTAGGCAGCCACTTTTGGAGTAGCTTAGAATTAACTCTATTTTGACAGCAAAAGGTTCAGAACAGTCACTGAAATTTTTAATTAAAATAAACTTTTGTAACGTATTTTAAACGATTGCATTTTCATTTAATATTAAAACGTACAATCAGAAGGTCGCATTAATTAAGTCGACAAAACAACCACCGAGACAAACGGACTAGGATCACACTGAGAGTAACCAAGGAAAAACAGCATGCGTAGTCTTAAACTAGGTAACCTTTAGAGTTGCCTCATTTGGCCTTACCCGGCCATTACTTATATATCAACTTGATATTATCAAGATTGGTTGCTCTGGCAATGTACTATACTATTTTTGCTGTTTCAATCAAAGAAGCCTCCCAAAAATAAGTCAATCAAAATATTGATTTCAAGTTCATTGTCTGGGGGCCAATTTTGATTTTTTAGCTTTATGAAAATTCATATTAAAGAAGCTTTCTTTGTAAATTTGATCAATTTTAATGACCATCCGAAAAGCCACGAAATTGCATTGAAACTGATGGAAGCTTCGCATTTTAATAAGTAATTTTTTTTTCGCAAATCAACCGACTATGAACACATATTTTCTTGACAAGATTCGAACTTTGATAAGAAAAACAATTTGGAATTGAAATTTTTTTAAATAGATACTGACAAGATATTTTAAAAAAGCAAATCTATCGATGATTTGTAATTACATTATAATATTTATAACTTTTATATTTGTGCACCGATTACAATAAAATTTAATTCGAAATATAATTAACTAAAAGTTTCTAGACCAAGACTGTGATGTTTTTCGTTTTTTATTACACTCTTTTATTTTATTTTTATTTTTTGAAAAAAAAAAGAAAATAGATTATCAAGCCTATTTCCTTTTTCTGTGAGACTTCGCGTATTTGATTACGTGAGAATTTGCCGAATTTCCTTTAACTCCGAGTGTATTTCCCTACGAGTTCCCATAGAATATCCCACAGCGTCTGATGTGTTGTTTTTCGAAATGAAGCGGCCGGACAATCAGAATTTAAATGATTATTTAACCTGAAAATATTTATGGAAGTTTTAGTTGCTGCCGAAATTAAAAAAGTCAAAAAACATCACTTATGCGAAACAATTGCTTATTGAGGGCCAATGCAAACATAATTGACTTGCCAGATACTCAGTAAGCTGTAATTTTATTAGTATGTTACCTTTACGGTAATTGTTAAAGTGTTCATACTCTCTTTTAAATTTTTTGAAAAAAAAAGAGTATATTTTGTTTGTGAAATGTCCGTCTGTCCGTCTGTCTGTCCGTATGAACGCAGTTTTTTCCACAGTTTTAGAGCTAGAGCAACCAAACTCGGTATACATCTTGGTATATACCATAGGCAGACAAAGTGTCAAGATCTCCCATTATAAATGGAAAAAAGGGAGCTATAAAGTACTGCAAATGTGTGTAACTGAAAGAAAGAGGCATTTCCGACTATACAAACTATATATATTCTTGATCAGATATATATATTCTCACACTGCCACAATTTTAAAGATAAAACTTTGGTTTTGGGTAAATGGCACAACAGTTTGACATGCACTGGACAAGTTACAAGTTCTTTGAACAACTCTTTCTTTAAACTCAAACGCTTCAGTGCTTAGCTGCAACTTCGGCGACGACTCACAAGCGACTGCCGACTCTTTATAATTGTCTCGCCTGACATAGTTCGCTCTCTTCGTGTCTTCTTCGCTCTAAGTTGCATTCGCTTTTGCCTAGCCTATGCACCTCATTTCCCTTTAATCTCCCATTCCTACATTCAGCCATCCTGAAATTTCATTCGCCCTTGACTGAACTCCATTTTTTCATAAATTTGGCGGCTGTAGTAGTAATTTTAGGTTCTTCCTGATTTCCGACTTTTTCTAGCGCCCATGTCTCATATTTTTTGTGACCTTATAGGGTCCGAGAGACTAAGGTTTAAGTTTCATGGCAGTTCCGTATTGGGTTCTCGTAATTCCTACTAAATCACCTACTTCATAGTTAAATTCTGGTTTCCTTTTCTCACTCAAGCTATTTCTATTTTCCTGTTGGATCTTTTCTATGTTTTCTTGTGCTTTCTTTATTATTTCCTTGCGCTCGTCTATTAGTTCTTCCATATCTAAGTCTTCTAACAGTTTCCTCAGATCATCATTTGTTCTTCGCATGTTAAGGCCAGCAAGAATTTTAAAAGGTGAATACTTCGTAGTTCTAGGTGGCGTGTCATTTATTATTTGCTGAACTCTTTCTACGTGAGAGTACCAATGCGCTGGATTAGATTGGCTTAGTTTGCAGAGCATGGGGATAACAATTTTGTGAATCCGTTTCACTTGTCCATTTCCTCTTGTCATGCCTGTTGTGATATGTAATATCTAGATGCCTTGTGCACCTCCTTGAACGATGTAGAAGTGAAAGCCGTGCCTTTGTCAGTAGAGATGCGTCGAGGATTTCCAAAAATAGCTGCTTGCTTATCCAATCTGGCTATAACTACATCAGTGCCTGTAGATCGGGTGGATTCAACCACACGAATTTGGAAAATCCATCCATATCTGCCATTATGTGGGTGAATTTTTTCTTGGTATCGGCTAGACCAACGTAATCGATGTGGAATGTTCCAAGTGGCTCCTGGGCTTTGTCGATAGGTGTCACCAATCCTTCTCTCTTGCCTTTTTTGGCATCAATGACCAAACACTCAATGCAGGATTTGACAAACTTATAAACCTTTTGTTGAACGTTCTGGATATAGTATGACCTCTCCAGCAACTCTCGCGTTTTCTTGGCCCCGAAGTGACCTTCTCGGTGTACTATTCCAATTATTTCATCTTGCATGGCTTCTGGAACGACAGCTCTTTTACTATGTCCATATAGAGTATACCGTTTACCAATAAATTATCTTCGTAGATCTCCAAACTTATCCATGCGTCATTATCCTGTGAATTTCTTAAACGATATTTTGTCGAATCCTCGATAAGAAAGCAATTTAATCGACTCAGCGCATCCATCATCCATCATCATCGCAAACGTATGGCAATCTGTGACTATGGTAAACGCGATTCCTAATAGATAGATACGCCACTTTTTTACAGCGTTTACAACTGCGAATACTTTCAACTCATAAGCACTGTATTTTTCTTTAAATGGTGTTGTCTTTCGGCTCATAAATTCGACTGGATGAAAAAGTCCTTCTGCATAAGAATTCCACCAAATCCATACTTGCTGGCGTCTGTGTGCACCTCCGTTACTGCAGCGGGATCATAAGGTCTTAAAACCGGAGAAGTAACTACCAGATCCTTTTAATTTTCAAAACATATAAAACATTCAACATTCAGCTCGATGCTTTTACCATCATCTTACTTACTTTCTTTGCGGTGCAGGTCACTAAGCGGCTTTCCTGCAAGAGCATATCTTTTTATAAAACGACGTCAATCCCTAAAATCTCTCTAGCGCTTTGCTGCTTTTGGGAACGGGAAAATTAACGACAGCATTTATTATACTCTTTTTTAATTTTTTTGAAAAAAAAAAGAAAAAAGAGTATATTGTGTTTGTGAAATGTCCGTCTGTCCGTCCGTCAGCCCTTCTGTCCGAATGAACGCAGGTCTTTTCCACAATTTTGAAGCTAGACCAACCAAACTAAAATAAATTTGGCTACGCCCACTTCCGCACCCCAAACTACGCAAAGGTCTGTATCTCCCACACTCCTTTAGCTAGAATCACCAAATTTTGCAGGTTGAACTCTATTGCCCTATTTAATAGATTGTATAAAAATAATTTTGCCACGCCCACCCCCGCCCTTGCAATCGAACAATTTTTGTTTCTCCCAAACCTGTAGAACAGACCCAACCAAATTTAAATTGATGGCAAAACTTGAAAGATTTGAGCAAAAGAGGCTGAAACAGAGTGTATCGCAGTCGGGTGCATCCGACTGCAACGTTCTTACTTGTTTTCGATTCAGTGGGTGCAATATTCTCGTTTTCAATGACATATCCTAAAAAAGTTATTGATTTTTTACACTATTTTTTTAAATTTTTTTGAGAAAAAAGAGTATATTGGGTTTGTGAAATGTCCGTCCGTCTAGCCGTATGGCCGCCTGTCTGTGTGTCCGTCTGTCTGTCTGTATGAACGCAGGTTTTTTCCACAGTTTTGAAGCTAGAGCAACCAAACTTGGTACACATGTTGGTATATACCATAGGCAGACAAAGTGTCAATATCTCCCCCCCACCCACACCCACAACCCATCCCACACAAACCGCAAAAATCTATATCTTACATATTTTTATAGCTAGAGTAACCAAATTGAGCACAAAGGCTACTTATCACATCCTTGATTGATCTCGATAAATATATTTTTTCAACGCCCACCCCCGCCTCTGCAATCAAGCAATGTTTTGTTTTTCCCAAACCTGTAGAACTGGCCAAACCAAATTTAATTTGATGGCAAAACTTGAAAGATTTGAGTAAAAATATAATTGCTACGCCCACTTCTGACTCCGCTAAGAAGCGAAAAAAAGAGTATATATATAGTCGGATGCAACCGACTGCAACGATCTTACTTGTTAAAAACTGGCCTTTTTCCCACCTGATATGTAATCCTGCTTTAGATGCCACTTCTAAAACTTCTTTCCAGAACGTCAATCCGCTTTGTTCGTCCTTGGTTTTAATAATTATATCGTCCATGTAGACAACAATTTTCTTTGCTTGCATCAGATCCCTGAGAATAGCTCCAACATAGCGAAAAAATACTGCAGGTGAGTTACATATACCAAACGATATATGCGTGAACTCATATTGCCCGTTGTGCGTGACGAAAGAAGTAAACTTTCTTGACCCAGCTTCGATTGACACATGGAAGAATCCATTTCCTAAATCCAAGGTCGTGAACACCTTTGAGCCCTGCAAGCGATCCAGCACATCATCTGTCAACGTCATCGGAAAATTGACCCTTTTTATTTTCAAGTCTAGTCTCCTGTAGTCGCAACAAAAACGTTTCTAGACATCCTTCTTTGTCACCAAAACTACTGGCGATGCGTACTCGGAAGAGCTCGGCACAACAATCCCTTCGTCCAACCATTCCGAACTGGTTTTTCGATGAAACATTTGTTTTCGAACGAAGTACGTCTTGGATGTTGATAAATTGGTTCATCATCAACTGGAGATTTTATTGATTTTAATCGCTTGTACTGCTCAATTAATTTCTCCGTCGCGGCTTTCAGAATATCCTCCAAATGTTGCAAATCAATTGCATTCGTCTTCTGACTAGGGTTGTTGATATTTTCAAAAATATCGGTATCGATATATATTCGATACGAAAAAAATTTTATTTTTATATGATATTTTTTGCTAAAAATATCGATGTATCGATATATCGATATTTACAAATAATTTTAAATTGCGTCTTTTTTATTCCCTTCCAGTGGATTACCCTTTTGTTTATATGCGAACAAGGACTATCTTGATAAAATTTGAAACAGATGCTTTTTTTCTGCAAGCAGTTCATATTTCCGAATTGGCCAGATCGGACTGCTATAAAATATAGCTGTCATAAGAAAAATTGGTTGAAAAATAAGTTTTTGCTTGAAAATCTTTTTGTTTTTCAATTTATTTTAACCAAACTCACCAGTTCTGTGTTTATGTATGTTATTTACTGTAAATAATTTACATGTTGACCAAATGTTATTAATATCGACAATATCTAATAATAATAATAACTAATTTTTCTTATGCAAAAACTTTTCAGTAAGGGTATTTATCTACAGCACGCCGAAAATTACTGCTTTTAATTTTCATACCCTATCGCAGAATATATTACGTCGCATCTCAGAGCATCATCTTGTTGTTTTGTTTGTTAAGTGACTCTTCATGCTTGTCATGTTTCCTCTAGTTTTAATGCTTTTGTTGCACAATTTGCACTTGACAGCAGTGTTGTCCTCCTTCAAGCGAACGGGAAGGAGCAACAACGAAAATGTTCCGTTATAAGATATCATTCAAAAATAAAATGTATTCTCTCATCAAGCATAAGTCACATCCAGAATCAATCATTGCATCGAATGAAATATCCTCGGCAACTAAGTTTTTGAAAATTAAACTCATTTGTGGTGATTTAATCTGGACAATGTTAGCAGTTTCTTGTTTTACAACAATTGGCAGTTTTCTTTCCTCACATTGTTTTGACATATGGCCTTTTTTGTTGCAATAATAGCACACAATTTCCTTGCTGCTGTCTTTAATCATATGATCCTCTTTACCACATCTAAAACATGTCTTCGAAGAATTACCTTGATTCTTTTGCTCTACAGCTGTCTTACTCTGACCATGACTCGATCCATTCCATTCTTTAACTGTTGCATTACCTTCTCCTTTTTCAACACTTTGACATTATTTGCCCGATACACCCATGCCTTGTTAACCTTGCTATCAGAAATGCCGTCGATAAAGTCTACCATCAAACTTTCTTCTTCTAACTTTATTGGCTTGCATATCTCCATCAGGCTATACAATTGTGTTGGTTGTTTCTGCCTGAGTCTTAGCATCTTATATATTTCTGCTGAACATAACTCTTCTCCAAACACACTTCGCAACAAATTTTTAAGTTTATCCCAAACCTGGACACCGCTTGAGCCTTTAACAAAAAGTTTAGCTGCTTCACTCAGAAGCTGTTTAGCATAAATATATTTTTGCAGATTATCCCATTCAACTGTAATAGCTTCATCATCAAACTCATTAACCAGTGATTAACGTTTTCCTAGTCTGATCCGGAGAAAAAAGAAATGCTATCTTGGTCATCTCGGAGTGTGAATTTTGAAGCATTCTGATAAATAACATTATGATGCTCGCTGTTTGTACCTGCTTCGCTCACAGCGTCTTCTGTTGCCTCTACAGCCTCAACATCGTCTAACTGAAAATGGTCCAAAAGTCTGTCTAGCAAAACTTTTTTCTGCCCCCTGTGCTTAAACCCAATTCAGTCACAGCGTTCTCTTATTTGCTTCAACGCAAATACTTCTTGCCGTGTCTTTTCGGCTTGTACGCTTCTACGCACACACACACGGCCACTTCTCGTAATTTCTTGCACGCTGTTACGCATACACAGGTTTCTTCTCGTCGTTTCTTGTACGCAGGTCACTTCTTGCCGTTTCTTGTGTTTACCAATTACACACACACAGATCACTTTTTGTTTTTAGTCTTTTCTCGACGCTTTTTGTGTATACCAAAAACACATACAGGTCACTTTTCGTTATTTGCAATATTGTGTTGTTCTTTATACTCTTTTTTTAATTTTTTCGAAAAAACAAGTAAGAATGCTCTAGTCGAGTGTGCCCGACTACGAAACTCCCTGCTCCCAACTTGCATTTCAAGCAGTTCAGCGGCAACACAAGCAAGCAGCGCACTTAACGTCCCCAGTTCATGTCAAACTATTGTTTCTGCCTGCTGAGACGGGGGAAATAGATTCTTCCATAACTTTGGTGTTATTTATCCGATTTATCCGATTTACACAGCTGATCAACATTGACATAAAATATATGTGTACCAAAAATCAAAGATTTATCTTTAAAATTATGGCTGTGGGAGTTTTTTTTAATTTGCGAGGGTGCGGGCAGGTGCATCCGAAATTTGAAATAAACTTGTTCTGCGTATGGTATACAGGAACCTACATGCCAAGTTTGGTGTCTCTAGCTCGTATAGTCTCCAAGGTCTGTGCGTTCATACGTACAGACGGACAGACAGTCAGACGGACATGGCTAATTTGTCGCCGCTGTTGATCCTGATCAAGAATATGTATAGTTTATATAGTCGGAAATGTCTCCTTCTGCCTGTTACACACATTTGCAGTACTTTATAACTCCCTTTTTCCCATTTAGAGTGGGAACAGGGAGTAACAAGTAAGAACGTTGCAGTCGGATGTACCCGACTGCGATATACTCTTTTTTTCGCCTCTTTGCGGAGTCGGAAGTGGGCGTGGCAATTGTATTTTTGCTCAAATCTTTCACGTTTTGCCATCAATTTAAATGTGGTTGGGCCTGTTCTACAGGTTTGGGAGAAACAATCATTGCTTGATTGTAATGGGAATAGGGAGTAAAAACAGCTTTGACTTACTGTGGTTTTTTTCATTTGCATTGCCTCCTTGATAATTTCATAGTTCTCCTTAGTCAACTGCTCGATTATGTAGACCAGAGCTGGTGAGTACAGACCATGTTGTTGAAGGGACTGCTGTTTCGTTTCACGCCGGTACATACCAATTGCGAGTAACAAAGCATCCTTTTCTCTCACGCGCTTCAACTTAATTACAATTATTGGATCAATAACAGAGTTCTCTGATCTGTTTGGCCGTATGCGAAACATATCATTTACAGCTGGGGCCGGTGTAATATTTAAGTTTAAGCAGATGGTGTTAAAAATGTGCTTTAACTTCTCTCCTTCAACGCAGGGGACTCCATGCATTCGCAAGTCACATGCTTCACTTGCGTTGGCCTGAGCTGCGAACTTGCCTTCGAACTTTCTTTGAAGTTCTCCCATCTGTTGCTTCAGAGCTGCCACGTCGACCACCTCTAGTTCAACTTGCAACACGCGCTGGGATAGTTTGTCCAAATCTCCAGCCATACCTGTCATACGCTCATTAAGCATACACAAAATACGCTCCTCAGATTCACTTATTTTGGCACTGACCAAGTTGACTCTTCAAAGCGCTAGTCGATAAGCTCTACCAGCTGAAGTGATGGCGCATCTGATGGTCGAGAACCTTTTAATTCAGTACCAGTGTTTTCACGCTGGTGTTTTGTTACCGGTGCCATAACAGTAGTTGCAGTAACTTTCAACAGATTTTATATTTTTTTTTTTTAAATTTTTTTGAAAAAAAAAAGAAAACAAGTAAGAACACTCTAGTCGAGTGTGCCCGACTACGAGACTCCCTGCTCCCAACTTGCATTTCAAGCAGTTCAGGCAACACAAGCAAGCAGCGTACTCAACTTGCACAGTACATGTCAAACTGTTGTTTCTGCCCGCTGAGACAGGGGAAATAAGTTTTTCAATAACTTTGGTGCTATTTATCCGATCGTGTTGAAATTTACACATCCGAAAGACATTGATTAAACATACATGTGTACCAAAAATCAAAACTTTGTCTTTAAAATTGTGGCTGTGGGAGTCTTTTGCGATTTGCGGGGTGCGGGGGAGTGCATCCGAAATTTGAAATAAACTTGATCTGCGTATGGTATACAGGAACCTTCATGCCAAGTTTGGTATCTTTAGCTCTTATAGTCTCTGAGATCTGTGTGTTCATACGGACAGACGGACAGACAGACAGACAGACGGACATGGCTAGTTCGTCTCGGCTGTTGATCCTGATCAAGAATATATATAGTCGGAAATGCCTCCTTCTGTCTGTTACACACATTTGCAGTACTTTATAACTCCCTTTTTCCCATTTTTAACGGGAACAGGGAGTAAAGATTATATTGGGTTTGTGAAATGTCCGTCCGTCCACAGTTTTGAAGCTAGAGCAACCAAACTTGGTATACATGTTGGTTTATACCATAGAACCAAAGTTTCAAGATCTCCCCCCAGCTGTTGGTTTGTGTACTTGCTAAGCTGCGGCTGACAATACTAAAATGTGCGATCGGATGGTGACTGGCAAAAAACATAGCTGTTTTAACTCAGTTTAAAAAAATTATTTTTGCTTGCAAGCATGTTAAACTTTTATTTCTTACTGGGTCGGTATTATTTTCAAAAACGAAAATAAAAATCATTGACTGATTTTTATATTTTTGCTTTTTAAATAGAAGTCAATGACTGATTTTTATTTAAAAGACTTTTTCATAACAGTTATTTTTTGATTTTTTTAATAAAAATCAACAATAACAATTATTCTTGTAAGCAAAAAATAAAAATCATTAAATTACTCTTATTTGTGATTTTAATTAAAAAAAATCAAAAAATAACTGTTATTTATGGAGCAAAAAAGTATTAATCATAGATAATTGTTATTTAAATATTTTTATACTAAAAATTAAAAAATAACCGTTAAAAATTATTTTTATAATAAAAATTGATAAATATAGGTTTATTGCAGAATCATAGACGGAAAGTAAATACAAGTCATTTGGTGTTTTCAAAAGTATCCTAGCACGTCTCCTTATCTATGCTTTTTTTGGCTAAAAATTTTACGATAACAGTTATTTTCGGTCCCTGGTTTTAACTCAGTTTGATTTTCTTTTGCACGCGTTTAGAGTGGACAACACTTTTAAGCTTTCTTTTGCGCATTTTTCCGCCGGAAAGTTGCAGGATTGCGAGATAACAGTGTCTATAGCGGAGCCTCAGTAAACACGTCTGTGTCCACTGAGTCTGAGATATGCGGGGGTGTCACGGAAAGCTCTTCCAACCGAATTCCAACTCTTAGGAGTCACAGAAAACTCTAGAGATTTTGATTTTAGCGTTGCCACCACACAGAAATAATTTTGTTTAAATTCATTTGCACTTTTTTTATTCTTTTTGATAAACAGAAATTATAAAGATAATTTTTTATTAAAGTATTGGTACGCCAACTTATTTTTGCAATTAAAATGTTTATCTTTTAAACAAAACAATTTCAAAATATGTGGCCCGCAAAGTTTAACAAATTGTATGGCAACTCTTTTCTGCAGCGATCAATTTCGAACAAGTTGGCAACTCACGTGTTCGGTTGGTTGTGCTGACTGCCTCTTTTCAATGGAAATTTTTTTTAAATCTAAAATTAATAACCTAAAGAAGACAAATGTTTATGAAATGTAATGCAGATAGTTTAGAAAAACATTTTTGTTTCCATTAAAAATATTTATTTTATTTTTTAAATTGGTTTTGGTGAAGTTTCCAACCAAATCTCTAGTAATTTGGCAGGAGCTCTGAAACCAACAGAAAGACGGTTTTTTGACAGCTATGATATTTAGTATGGCTTTAAATTGGTTGCAATTAAATTGAAATTGCTTCAGTGACTCTTCCATAAGTCAAAAAACCAAATATCTTGAAGCATTTCAGTACAGGCTTTTCATAAGAGCGAATGAAAATGCAAACGAACGGAAAATCTCTAGAGATTTCCGTGACATCCCCAATGATAATTTTTGATTATATTTATTTTTTATTTTTTAGAAGGAGCAGGTTGTCTCACGGAAAACAGCGCAATTATAACTTGTTGTCATATATAAATAAATTAATAGATCTAAAACCATGACACACTATTAAACTAATAAACTCGGTGCAGCATATTTAATTTGTTTATTAATATATTATATATATATATATATTTATATACATCCTTATACAACTAAACTTTTCTATCCCGCTCTTGTTCGTCCAATTCTAGGAAATGGGTCTTGTGTTTGGACTCCTTAATACCCGATTCACCAGATCAGAGTAGAATCTGTTCAAAAGAAGTTTTTGCTATTCGCTTTGCGGGGTTTCAACTGGGTTTCAGGCATTGACCTACCTCCTTACGCTAGTAGACTCCTTTTGATTAACCTCCCCTCTTTAACTAATCGTCGTATTATGCTAGGTGTAATGTTTGTAGTTAGATTACTAAATGGTGAAATCGACTCCTCTATGTTGATGAGCCAAATAAATTTTTCAGTTCCTTCTCGACTTACCCGTAACTTTGTTTCACTTAATCTCTCTCGTTGTACTAGTAACTATGCCTTGCATGAACCTTTTCGAGTACTTTGTGCTGATTACTAACTAACTTTTTTCTTTTATTATTTTTGCTCTGATTTGGTTTTGCTGGGTTTTCCCAATCAATTTTTTGACCTATTTTTACTATTTGCATCCCAGTTAATTTTAATTTTAATTATAATTTTTTTAAATTTTATTATTTTTATTTTATATTTAATTTCTTATTTTTAAAATTTTTAATTTCTCTAAAATCGCTTTAAATTGTGTCGACTGTTTTTAGTTGACAATAAATAAATAAATAAATAAATAAATGTAACCTTCATTCACTTAATAGCTGCAGGATTTGCCATGGTGTTATTTTTTTGCATAAACTTCTTTCTGGTGAAGTTGTTTCAATTCCACTTGTCAGCCTTATTAGTTTGTCAGTACCGTCTCGCCTTACTAGAAATTATACTCCTCTCTATCTCAAGCCTTGTCATACTAACTACGCTCAGCATGAATCTTTCCGCAGTCTTTGCTTAATTTATAACAAATACTATCATTTATTTTCTTTTGATAACAATGCAAACTTTGTAAAAACATCATTGCTAACTAACTTAAATTTTGATTAGTAACATCTGTTAGATTTTCCATTCCTTCCTATTTTTCTCTCCTAATTTTCAATTTTTATCGCTAGAACGGTAGTAAATTGCCTGTTAAGGATTAACATTATTGGTTGAATTGGGTTTTCCTGGGTTTCCCCAATTCTTGCATGCAACTAATTGTTAGACCAATATTTTTATTTCTTTTTTAATATTTTTTATTTTTGTGCACTCCCAGTTAATTCTTAATATTTAATTTTAATTAACTTAATTTTAATTTTTAATCTTTAACTTTAATGTAAAATAATTATAAATTTTTTCACATGCTGACTGCTCTTTGTCAACATTCTTCGAATTAATAAATAAATAAATAATGGAAAAGCTGGATTCCATAGGAATAGCGAACATTTTTTTTTGTTCATGGTCTCAATTTAAATTTAAAGCACCATTTATATCATATATCTCGGGTGCACTGTATTATCCACACCGGCTACTCAGGTGTCTGTAGAAAGAGCATTTTCAACATTAAATTTTGTTAAAATTCTTTTGGACCGATTCAAGTCTAATCTGATGAATAGGGTATTGTGGAGACCAAACACAAGACCCATATTCAAGAAAAACACAAGAGAAGTATAAAGTGTCTTAGTTGTATAAGGGTCATCAAATTCCTTTGACCATCGCTTGATGAAACCAAGAACTTGAATAGCCTTATTAACTGTTAGAGTGATGTGATTGTCGAATTTTAATTTATGATCAAGAAGCAAGCCTTAATCATTAACGTCATTTAATCTAACTAGATGAGAAAAAATACGATAAAATCACATGACAACAAGTGCTGCAATTGAGAAGTAATTATTTTCTCAAACACTTTAGGAATAGCAGACAATTTGGATATACCCCTATAATTTTTAAAGTCAGTCTTAGAACCAAGTTTATGAAGTGTAATGATAAAAGATACCTTCCAAATGACAGGAAAAGAAAAAGGTAATGAAAATAATTTATGTAAAGGTTTATAAAGAGAACTAGCACAGTATCAGACGCCTGATCAGAGTTTGCTTTTGTATTTTCGAAAGATACAGACTGGCAAAGAAGAAGTGGTATTAGTATTTACAAAATTATAAAACTGTCTAGGTTCTGAGCAAACTGCAGCTTACAGCGAAACAGATAATCTTTATAGCATTGCGAATTATGCGTTATGAAATTAGATTTTGCGATCATATATCGAGAAAAATCAGAAGGATTTCCGGATCCCTTAAACTTTTTATAATATCTTGACTTCACATATTTTAACCTCGTTAATTCCCGTGAAAACCAGGGAGGCTTGACATGCCTCATAGGACACACAAGAGGAACGCAAGCATCCAAAAGAGAATTCAGGGTATCATAAAAGAATAAAATGGCAATATCTAATTTGCACAAGAGTACAAGTGGGACCAGTCTGTTTGATACAGAAGATAATTAAGTTTAACAAAATCTGTTTTACGAAAGCAACGTTCTTTCGCCGCTGGATTAGTAGCAGTGTGCTCAATGTTAGGCAGTTCTATGCTTAAATCTAAAGTTGGATGATAGGGGTCTTCAGGCAAAGCAAGAGGGTTAGTACGAGTTACTACACTACATGAAGGATCAGATGAGAAAATCAAGTCAAGAGTACGGTGATTACAATTACGAACAGGATTGATCTGAGATAAGGACAGCTCATGTAGTCCATCAATAAAATCGTGAGAACAAGAAGGCACCAAATTATTAAATTTGGAAGACCAAACAACCTCAGGCAAATTGAAGTTTCCACATATAAAGAGACAATCACTATCCGAAAGGAAAATGGATACAAAATTAATAGAGGAAAGATGAGAATTATATATAGATATATCAGATTAGGGTGGGATATAAGAACAGGTAACAAATATAGAACATTTTTCAAATAGTATTTTAACACATATAAATTCAATATCCAAAGGGCAGAAGTTAAAATTTGTTCTCACATAAGGTCCGAATTTACAGCAATAAGAACACCGCCACCTCTACGTGTAGCACGGTCACATCTATAAGAAATAGAATTATAATTAAAAATTGAGCAATTAGAAATTTCTGGCTTTTCTGATATTATTTTTATACTCTTTTTTAATTTTTTGGAAAAAAAAGAAAAAAGAGTATATTGGGTTTGTGAAATGACCGTCTGTCCGTCTGTATGAACGCAAGTTTTTTCCACAGTTTTGAAGCTAGAGCAACCAAACTTGGTATACATGTTGGTATATACCATAGGCAGACAAAGTGTCAATATCTCCCCCCCACCCACACCCACACCGCATCCCACACAAACCGCAAAAATCTATATCTTACAATTTTTTATAGCTAGAGTAACCAAATTTGGCGCTCTAATTTTCGTTAGTGCGTGTGTGTGTTTGCTGTTGCTTACGCTCACAATACAGTTTGATCTTTTTCTTATTCTTTGTCGCTCTAACTTTTCGTTTGTGTGTGTTTGTTGTTGCTTGCGCTCACACAAATTGCTTTTTTTATACTCTTTTTTAATTTTTTTGAAAAAAAAATAAAATTGATTGATCTGACTAAAAAATATTTGGCCACGCCCACCCCTGTCCCCACAAATAAGCTAAGTCTGTTTGAATTTATGGCAAAACTTGAAAGATTTGAACAAAAATACAATTGCCACGCCCACTTCTAACTCTGTAAAGAGGCTGAAAAAGGGTATATCGAAGTCGGGTGCATCCGACTGCAACGTTCTTACTTTTTTTATTTGGTCAGATGGCTATAGCAAAAGATATAAGTTAACACCGGCTGGCGCCCCCTTCCCCACGTACTTCTAAGCCATCAACAAACAACATCATAGCAGCAGCAACAGTACAGCCGCAACTACAGCAACATTGTTGCAGCGGCAGAACAGCTTCAAACACACCAAATTGATAGCGGCGGCAGAGCCGCTAAAATGACACCAAACCAACGACAGCGGCAGAGAGGCCGCAGGTGCACCAACCCAACGGCAGCGGCAGAGCAACAGAAGCGGCGATCGCGCCCAAAAGGCATCGACCGTCGCTAGCCACTTCAGCCATGATTCAGGTTTCACCCCCACTCTCTACGCAACGCTCAACACAGACGAAACTGCAGTGGGCACTTTGGGCGACAAAGTCACACTGACAAACAAACCGTTGCCGGCTCTTGCACAACATCCGCTGCGAAGGGGCCAGCAACGGAATGTGCTGCCGCGACGGAATATGGACGAGCCATCGATTAGGAAGCCACTCTGTGAGTGGTTTACAATTAATTCTATTTGGAGATGCAAAGGGAGCAGAACAACCACAGAGAACTTGAATTATAATAAACTAATTAATATTCAAATCGTACAATCTGAAGGTCGCATTAACTCGCCAGAACAACAATCGAGCCAAAACGGACCAGCATCAAACTGAGAACAACCAAGGAAACGCAGCATGCATAATCTTATAATTAGGTAAATTTCAGAGTTGGCTCCCTCTGGCCATGACCGGCCATGACCGGCCTTAACTGACGCCCGAGCGGGTTACACTTTCTTTGCAAAGTGGCACCTGTTTACTATTTGTACACACATTTATTGATAAGTGTAAAAAATAATTATGAAAAACAAAACAAAAGTGAAAAAAAAAATCTAAAAATTAATGATTTGCGTTGTGTTGTGCTGATGTGTGCGAGCAATAAAAGTGTGTAAACAAAAAAAAAATTAAGAAAAAAATGCAAATGCAACCACCTACTGCGGTGGGGATACTGCTCCTCGTAGTTGGTATTCCTCAAGGGCCCATAGAGTTGTCTAGATAAAAAAAGTAAGAATGCTCTAGTCGAGTGTGCCAGACTACGAGACTCCCTGCTCCCAACTTGCAATTCACGCAGTTCAGCGGCAAACTTGATCTGCGTATGGTATACAGAAACCTACCTGCCAAGTTTGGTGTATCTAGCTCTTATAGTCTCTGAGATCGACGCGTTCATACGGACAAACAGACAGACGGACAGACGGACATGGCTAGTTCGTCTCGGCTGTTGATCCTGATCAAGAATATTTATAGTTTATATAGTCTGAAATGCCTCCTTTTGTCTGTTACACACATTTGCAGTACTTTATAACTCCCTTTTTCCCATTTTTAATGGGAGCAGGCAGTACAAACATTATCTTAAGCTCAGAAATTTAAAAATGGAAGCTACAAACTTAAAAACAAATACAAACAAGTAAGAACGTTGCAGTCGGATGCACCCGACTGCGATATACTCGTTTTTAGCCTCTTTGCGGAGACACAAGTGGGCGTGGCAATTGTTTTTTCTCAAATCGTTCAAGTTTTGCCATCAATTTATGTTTAGTTGGGCCTGTTGTACAGGTTTGGGAGAAACAAACATTGCTTGGTTGCAAGGGCGGGGGTGGGCGTGGCAAAAATTTTTAACTCACTCTTTTAAATGGGACAACCTGCAAAATTTGGTGGTTCAAGCTAAAGGGGTGTGGGAGATACAAACTTTGCTTATTTGTGGGGCAGGGGGTGGGCGTGTCCAAATTTTTTTAGTCAGATCAATTAAAGATGTGATATGTAGCCCCTGTGCTAAAGTTGGTTACTGTAGCTGTAGAACTATGGAAGATAAAGGCTTTTGCGGTTTGCTGGGGAAGGGGTGTGGGTGGGGGGGTGGGGGGTAGATCCTGACACTTTGTCTGCCTATGTATGTATACCAAGTTTGGTTGATCTAGCTCCAAAACTGTGGAAAAAAACCTGCGTTCATACTGACAGACGGACAGACGGACATTTCACAAACCCAATATACTCTTTTTTCTTTTTATATCAAAAATATTAAAAAAGAGTATAAAAACCTTTGTCCTACATTCAAAAAAAAAAGATTAAATTTAGAGTAAGTCCTTATTGAATATTTTATCAAAAGTTAATGTACACTTGTTCGTTTGTTTTGATACCGTAAGCGTGGCCGTCATCAAAGTAGCGGCCGCCTTCCATGTCTTCAAGTACGATGCACCAGTGGTTCCATTGCACCAAGGTGTTGTTTGGCGAGTCAACGGAGTCTTCCAGTTGGCACACATCATCGATATGGATCGCATGCAGCGCATTATCAACGAGGTCACGGATGACGTCAACATAATCACTGACCAGAGGATCAGAGCCTTGGCTGGCCACTATTTACATCAGGCAGCGGAGGGAATCACTTGAATGACGAGTTCGCCACCACGATCCATAGATTGGCTGGGATCGGAATGGAAATGGGTCGCGGGTTCACTAGACGCGTCGGACTGGAATGCTATTTTGAAGGCACTAGGCAACGTAGAAAGAAATAACAGTCAACAAATCAGGATAAATACCAGGCTCTTCGACTCGACGCACGAGTCCTTCCAACGCATAAACGAAGTAATCGGAAGGGTCAACGAAATAGATGGAGACATCCACGCAACTACAGCAGTGTTGCATAAGGCTATTATTCTCGCGAACCAACTCAACAAGACGACGAGAATTTGCCAGTTAGTTAAGACCGGCGTGGTCAATTCAAACTTGGTGGTCTACGACGAAGTCGACACAATCTTGTCGGAAGTGGACAGCCTCCCATACCAGAACGTGGTCGAGGCGGTGGAATTTCCTCGCCTTCAATACTTACAAACGGAACTTAGTTGTTGTATATCTTGTCAAGGCCCAAGGTAACGGACAGGAAGTATCGCTTGATGTTTCTCTACCCAACAATATCAGATGTGAAACAAGTGGTACTAGAATACAACAAGTTGGCAATGGACTCTTTCGAGACAAACGCCGTCCTAGGAAATTGCCTGTTTATTCGAAATACGACAGTTTGCCAGGAGAAAGATTTACACAAACTAGAGGAAGTCAGTTGCATCCCTAGGCTATTAAAAGGAGGGCAGGCCGCATGCGACTACGTGAGGAACAACCAAGAAGTGGTCAAGCTTGTCGATGACGGGACTATATTCTTGACACACTTCAACGGAAAACAAACCACTGTTTCAAGGAACTATCACCTGGAAGGATCATTCATAGTCCAATATGGCAATGAAACTATCACGGTTGGAAAAAGGTATTACAGCAGCTATTCGTCGATTAATTTGAAGGCAATGCCGGCCGTGTTGACGCAAATAACGGCAACAGGATATAAACTGTCGCTAAAATATGTTCACGATTTTAGCTTGGAAAATCTGCAGAAGTTATCTGTCATGTCAAACGAAATCCTAATTTCAATTTTTGCAGAAGTTGTCATAGCTTCAATCATCCCACATATCTTGTGGTGGGGAGGAGTTAACACCTGCTGGCGCCCCTTCCCCTCGTCCCTCTAAGCCATCAACAAACAACATCAAAGCAGCAGCAACAGTACAGCCGCAACTACAGCAACATTGAAGCAGAGGCAGCTTCAAACACACCAAATTGATAGCGGCGGCACAGCCGCTAAAATTACACCAAACCAACGACAGCGGCAGAGGCAGAGCAACAGAAGCGGCGATCGCGCCCAAAGGGTACCGACCGTCGTTAGCCACTTCAGCCATGGCTCAGGTTTCACCCCCACTCTCTACGCAACGCTCAACACAGACGAAACGGCAGTGGGCACTTTAGGCGACAAAGTCACACTGACAAACAAACCGTTGCCGGCTCTTGCACAACATCCGCTGCGACGGGGCCAGCAACGGAATGTGCTGCCGCGACAAGCCATCGTTTAGGAAGCCACTCTGTGAGTGGTTTACAATTAATTCTATTTGGAGATGCAAAGGGAGCAGAACAACCACAGAGAACTTGAATTATAATAAACTAATTAATATTCAAATCGTACAATCTGAAGGTCGCATTAACTCGACAGAACAACAATCGAGCCTAAACGGACCAGCATCAAACTGAGAACAACCAAGGAAACGCAGCATGCGTAATCTTATAATTAGGTAAACTTCAGAGTTGGCTCCCTCTGGCCATAACCGGCCACAACTTATATGTAAAAATACAGTCCTAGATCACAAAAAAAAAACAAAAACCGCGATTATATCAGAAACTGCACGTAGTTTTTAAAAATGGTGAACGAAGTTTTACTTGTGAGTATACTCTCTACCGAAATCTAACGTCAAATCCCGTGCATCAAAAACACTGTCGGCCTGTGTTTTAAATGTTTATTTATTTTACAAATCTTTTTCGTTTTGTAAAGAATTCGGTTGGGTATCGGCCCACGGGATTGTTTGAAACTAAAAATACGACATTGAAAACCCGTTTGGTCATTCAACAACTTATTCCGCATGCGCAAGAAACCTTTGACCACCAACAGCAGCATCCTATGCAGATTTTCTTTACTTGTTGTTTTAATAAGCTTGTATTATTTGTTGTTTTAATAAGCTTATATGTTGTCAATTTCTTATTGTTGTACACCTAATGAGGTATTGTAAACAAAAAGCAAAAACAAAATAATTTTTTAACTTTTTTTCATATGTTTATTACAAATTTTATATTTGCTTGTGCCTATGGAACTTTAATATTTATACGTATTATTTATAAGTGTGCGTGTATTTTTAATTTCTGTATTTGAGGATTAAGTTGATTCACTAAAAATAAACCACAATGTAGGTACATTTTTTGCCATCACTAAATATCAAACAGCTGTTTTAGGGGTTGATTTCTTGCACTTTATACCATGCAGGAACAAACGGGATGAAAGGCAGAACAAGTTCTAGTTACTGATGTTACATAGTTCTCAAAGATAATTCATTCAGCGTGGATAAATTGATTATTACGGAGATAAATGTGTTGACAATAATATTTTCTGGTATTTTACATATGTTACATAAATATAAAAAAAATTGCTTGTCGGATTTAACAGCCAATAATATTATTAAACACCTTAATGTCCTAGCGAAAGTGTAAGTGTGATTTTTTAACAATATATAACTAGTACAATGATAAAAATGGTTAAATGTTAAGCAAATAAATATGCTATGAATAAAAGTTCAATGTTGTTAAACGAATTTTGTTTCTAAGTTTGATATTAAAACTTTAAGTTATAATCGTCCACGCCCAGTCAATGTTTATCTATAGGCGAGCACATTCATCCATAGATATGTATGTATATATGCACGTACGTAAGTATTTTTGTAAAGGAATTCAAAGTTTAAATATATTTGCAAACTTATCAACAAACTTAAATGACAGTGTCTATGACACAGTTATTCGATTGAAGCGAACTCTTATTTTGTATTTAATAGAATTGAATAAATATCGATAAAAGAAATTATTTCTTCATTTGAATATTAAATTGTATTGTGTTTTATTTCGTCATGTATTATGAAAAATCAGATGTGTTGTTGAAAAATATCTAAATTTTGGGGGTCATTGAATGGTTGCTAATGAGGACACTTTAACTAAACAACTCAACTATATATGTATATACATAATATATATAATGTTGTATTTTGTTATAAAAGAAGACCTTTTCAATTTGAAGGCTTTTCTTACATATTCGTATACCAAGAATCAGTCAATCAAAATTTCTGATTATCTTATTAATTAATTTAATGTGTACTAGCGCGAATAATTTTATAGACAACTACAATTCAAGATTTTTATTCAAAGACAAGACACTGTGGGGCGTTGACCAAAAGTTCGATGCGAAATGACTATACTCGTAGTTATTGAATAGACTATTGAACAGAATTTTTATATCCCTAAAAAGAGTGTTTTTGTCACGAAATGATATCAAATCTAGCCATGTCCGTCTGTTTATACGACAACTAGTATCTAAGTTTTTAATTTATCTTGATAATACTTGGCACATATACTTTTGATACCCTAGCAGAGGGTAATATAATTTTGTCACAAAATGCGTAACGTATAGAAGACGTCTCAGCAAAAAATTTTTTTTTCGTGATCAGCATTAACAGCTAAGTCTTGTCCGTCATGTTCGTCTATTCGTCTATTCGTCTGTCTGTCTGCCTATCTGTCTGTCTTTTTGTTTAAAATGAAAACTAACTGGAACTGCATCAAATTTAAAAATATAAAAGAAAAATAAAAAACAAACAAGTAAGAACGTTGCAGTCGGATGTACCCGACTGCGATATACTCTTTTTTCAGCCTCTTTGCGGAGTCAGAACTGGGCGTGGCAATTGTATTTTTGCTCAAATCTTTCAAGTTTTACCATCAATTTAAGTTTGGTTGGGCCCGTTCTACAGGTTTGGCAGAAACAAAATTGCTCGATTGCAAGGGCGGGGGTGGGCGTGGCAAAATTATTTTTATACAATCTATCTTGACAGTTTGTCTGACTATGGTATATACCAACATGTATACCAAGTTTGGTTACTCTAGCTTCAAAGCTGTGGAAAAAAATGCGTTCAGACAGACAGACGGACGGACAGACGGACATTTCACAAACCCAATATACGGTTTTTTTTTACTTTTTTTTTCAAAAAAAATTAAAAATAGCATAAAAATATCTACAAATTAGACGGATGACACAGTAGCAAAGTTGTAAGTGTGGAAATAGGCGTAGCATTAACTATTAAACGAAAAAGTTTGTTATAATTAGAACATAAGATACGGAAAGGGTTGGGGATAGCATAGTTAGTTGTACATGTTTGAAGAAAAAGAGGAAGAATTTTCTAGTAGTTCTAATTGGAAAAGCGAAACTTATTTGGCTGATTAATTCAGAAGAATCAATTTCCCCATATATAAGTTTATGTAAGAAAGTTCTACGATCATAAAGAGAGGGAAAATTTATTAGTAAAAGTCTACTACGGTAGGAATGCAAACGACTATTAGATTTCCGAAGAGCAAATAGCAAAAATGGTTTTTGAATAGATTCAATTCGATCTTGATGAACCTTGTATTAGGAACACCATATACAAGATCCATACGCAAATATCGGAGGGACAAGTGAAGTATAAAGAGTTTTAGTAATGTAGGGATCATCAAATTCTTTTGACCAACGCTTAATGAAACCAAAGACTCCAAAGACTCGATAAGCCACCGATGAAATATACTTGTCAAACTTAAGCTTGGGATCAAATAGAATACCCAAATCTTCAACTGACTCAATTCGTTCAAGTGGTTTATCATTAAGAATATAGTTATTCAAAAACGGCGTTCCCCTGTAAAAAGACATTACGTTACACTTACTGCAATTAGGATTTTATAAATTTACTCGACACCAAGTTTGAAAACTATCAAGATCAGTTTGCAAATTCTAACCAGATAGAAAGTTAGTAGCAGGTAAAAATGGCTTTACATCGTCGGCGTACATCAGTACCCGAGAGTAATTTATTACAGAACGCAGGTCATTAATAAAAAGTGTAATTAATAAATGGTCGAGATGGCTTCCTTGTGGTACTCTAGAAGTAACTTTTTAAAATTAGATAACTAGAGATCCAGAGAATTAAGTTATTTGGTAATCCGAAAAGATGAAGTTTGTGATATAAAAGGGAATGATTAACTGAGTCAAAAGCTTTACTGAAATCAGTGTAAATGACATATATTTGCATTCTATTTTGAAAGCCACTTATAACAAAAGAGACGAATTCAAATAAGGTAGTGGTAGTAGTTGAATATTTCACAAACGCATGCTGGCTGGGTGAAACAATAGATCTACAAAAATGTTGTAGTTGAGAAGTTATTAATTTCTTAAAAATTTTAGGGATGGCGGACAACTTAGAGATACCACTATGGTTTTGAACATTAGACTTGTTTAATTTTTTGAAGAGAGGAATAATAAATGATTCTTTCCAAATGTCAGCAAAAGCGTACAGCTCCACGGAAAGATTAAATAAGCTATAAATGGGTCTCAAAAGACCTTCAGCACAGTACTTTAGTGTACAGCCTGGTACTCCATCAGCCCCGGTGAAAATACGGGTTTAATGGCTTTTAGATCATCGCTCAGTAGCGAACCTTCTGTGATCAAAGGTTCAAAAATGCAATTAGAGACATTTACATGATAAAAACAAGTAAAAACGTTGCAGTCGGATGCACCCGACTGCGATATACTCTTTTTTTCGCCTCTTTGCGGAGTCAGTGGGCGTGGCAATTGAATTTCTGCTCAAATCTTTCAAGTTTTGCCATCAATTAAAATTTGGTTGGGCCTGTTCTACAGGTTTGGGAGAAACAAACATTGCTTGATTGCAAGGGCGGGGGTGGGCGTGGCAAAAATATTTTTATCCAATCTATTAAATAGGGCAACAGAATTCAACCTGCAAAATTTGGTGATTCTAGCTAAAGGGGTGGGGGAGATACAGACTTTGCCTATTTGTGGGGGCGGGGGTGGGCGTGGCCGAATTTTTTTTTGCCAGATCAATGAAGGATGTGATAAGTAGCCCTTGTGCCAAATTTGGTTACTCTAGCTATAAAACTGTGGAAGATATAGGTTTTTGCGGTTTGTGGGGGAAGGGGTGGGGGTGGGGGGGGAGATCTTGACACTTTGTCGGCCTATGGTATATACCAACATGTATACCAAGTTTGGTTGCTCTAGCTTCAAAACTGTGGAAAAAACCTGCGTTCATACGGACAGACGGACAGACGGACATTTCACAAACCCAATAAACTCTTTTTTCCTTTTTTTTCAAAAAAGTTAAAAAAAGAGTATAATAAGGCAAATCTAATTGGTAAGTATAAGAACTATAAGTCGTTTGGAAAAAATCTGTAAATAAATCAGTGATAGGCTGATCTAAATCTGCCATCGTTTTTCAAAAAATACTATTGATGGAAGAGTTGATGGATTGCGCTTCGCATTAACAAAGGTATAAAACTGTTTAGGGTCCCGTTGAAACTGCAGCCTACATCTTCTAAGGTAATCCTTATAGCATTGGATATTCAGGGCAGATAAGTTGGATCGAGCAATCAGAAATTGTGAGAAGTCAAAAGAGGAGCCAGTTTCCATGAATTTTTTATATAATCTTGACTTTCTATTTTTCAAGTATGTTAAATCCCGTGTAAACCAAATTGCTTTGTTAGACTTACGTGTATTACACATTGGGACACATATGTCAAGTAAAGAGTTTAAAGTAGCATACAAAATTGTAATTACACAATCTATCTCACAGCACTTATATAGCTGAGTATTCCGGTATTCCGAAAACGGCGAACTCGTCCTGTAGGCTTGCTTCGTGGCCTTAACACCCGGGATGGTAGATCCATCAACACCTACAAAGTTGGGTGATACGGATTTTCAGGAGAGGATATAGGATCAATACGGGAAATAGATAACAAAGAGGAGTCTTCTTCAAGGAATTTGGTATATTATTGATTTAACACAATGACATCCCAAATAAGTGGTCAAGGAAATCATACTGATTAGTTGGAGTCAAGATGTTGGAGTCGGCACATGAAACCCAGGTTGTTCCAGCAATATTAAAATCGCCAAAAACAACAAGAAAACCACGATCAGACTGCAAAGATATAATAGAGTGTATCTGCACACTCTGTTTTTCTTATAACTTCGATGTTTTTGTTCCGATTTCAATTTTTTTTTTTATTTAAGAAAAAAGTATTGACAATCAATTTAATTAACAAATTTAATGAATTGTTTAGCCTCTTATTTTTAAACGAATTTTTCGCTTAACCCCGCTCATCAAGTTTTGCACACACTCCTTGGTAGCCCTACGGGTTGCACACATCCAGTTTTTTTTTCATTTCATCCATGTTTTCGGAGCAACGAGCATCCTTCTTTAAATTTCGTTTGACCATGGCCCAATATCGCTCAATTGGCCGGAGGTCTGGTTAATTTGGTGGGTTCTCCTCTTGTGATACGAAATTAATGTGCTTTGAGTCAAGCAACACTAAAGTTGAACGGGCATAGTGCGCGTTTTTTTTCAAACACTCCTTCATGTAAACATCAGCGTTTATTGTTCCTTTGGTGAAAAAAGCACCGGTTCTTAGGCCACAGGTGCAAATGGCCTGCCATACAGCACTTTCTCGCCAAATTTATCTACTTTAATTGTAGAGTCGTCAACAGTCCCACCTTTAAATTTTGTATAAAACTCTGAGCCGGGTAAAGTGTTAGAGTCTAATTTTACATACGTTTCGTCGTCCATAATAATGCATTGAACTGCATCATTGAGCAATTGATCAGAAAGCTTTCGCACTCTCCTTTTATCGACTTCTACTTGTCGCAGACTTTTTTTCGGAACTTTTTGTTTTTTGTATGTCTTTAACTTATGCCGCTGCTGTATTGTTTGAACCATACTTATACTGGTTTGCGCCTTTTTTTGCCAATTCTCGAATGGACATCGTGCTATGTTTATGGATTTAGGCCAATACCTTTTTATCAATAGTTTGGTCCCTTGGACTTTTTTACTCCCTGTTCCCATTAAAAATGGGATAAAGGGAGTTATAAAGTACTGCAAATGTGTGTAACAGACAGAAAGAGGCAATTCCAACTATATGTCTGTATGAACGCGTCGATCTCAGAGACTATAAGAGCTAGAGACACCAAACTTGGCATGCAGGTTCCTGTATACCTTACGCAGATCAAGTTTATTTCTAATTTCAAATGCACCCCCAGTACCCCTGCAAATCTCAAAAAACTCACACAACAAAAATTCAAAAGATAAAGCTTAACCACTAAGTAACCACAATATTCGCGGAATTAATTTTAGCACCAATATAGGATTTATCCTATCCTGAAATATCAGTGGCAAGGCCAGAGACAAAGACATGTTTTTTTGGTGCGACAGCTATGAGTGGCTTAAGAGCAGAGCTCGAAAGACCAGGGACGAGACTGTTCATATAATGGACAGTATCATTCCCAGATTTCACGGGAGGTGCCGGAGTATTAGGGGACATTAGCTGCTGACTGTCAAGAAGTGTAGACGTCGATGGTGTAGAAGGCAAATTTTAAGGCGGTACACACACATAGACACAGTTAGATCCACTCTGTTACAAGGCTCATCTAATAACTTTACATTATTAAATTGAGAGTCCATTTCCTTGAACTCTGTACTTAAGTTTTCAAATGTAGCGCGAAGTAGGTAAAATCTACGCTTAGTCTGCCTCATAAACTTCTGTATGTCGGATTCAGCCTCACGACATGACTTACAACAGCTCCTTAATATCGACTTATTGACAATACAATATTTTATTCTCTATGTGTAACCGGTACACTTTATATGAACCACGTTTGCATCCGAAATTTGAAATAAACTTGATCTGCGTATGGTACACAAGTTTGGTGTCTCTAGCTCTTAAAGTCTCTGAGATCTACGCGTTCATACAGACAGACGGACAGACAGACGGACATGGCTAGTTCGTCTCGGCTGTTGATCCTGATCAAGAATATATATAGTTTATATAGTCGGAAATGCCTCCTTCTGTCTGTTACACACATTTTCAGAACTTTATAACTCCCTTTTTCCCATTTTTAATGGGAACGGAGTCATAAATCGCTGTCGGGAGCACTGTAACATTCTTACTTGTCTATAAATACACTGGTCGGCATATATATTTTGTCATGGCGATGACTCAGTTTTTTTTTTAAATTTTTATTTATTTTATATATAATAATATTTATGGATTGTACATAATTCATTTAGTTACATTGTATTAAATTATAAATATAACAAATTTTCATTTTTAACATTCATTTAGATTTTTAATTGAAGTAAAACTAAAAACTAAGTCATTTCATGGGTGGCATAAGTATTTTGACAAAATTTCCTTTTTCATCTTAATAAACTCATTAGTTTTATAAATTTATTTTAAACTGGAAATGAATAAAAAATATACCCTCCTTTGGTGTCTATGACCTTTTGCAGGCGATTCGGAACGGAATCGACCAAGGTTTGAAGGTATTTTAAGGGAATCACTTTCCAATTCATTGTGACCTCAGTGACGGTTTCTGCTTTTGTCCTGGTCAGATCAGTGCTTCTTTCTCGCTTTATTAGCGACCACACATTTTCTTAAAAACCTAGTAATCATTCTGGCCTTATGGCAAGGAGCGTTGTCCTGTTGGAGAATAAATTCTTTTCCTATTAATCTGTCGTCGGAGGGAAACGCATAATCGTTTAAGGTTTCTAAATATCGGTTCTGGTTCATGGATCCGTCTATGGGAACCAAGTCTCCCACACCATTATATGAAACTGAACCCCAGAACATTACGCTTCCACCCCCATGGCTTACTCTTTGACATACAGGAGCATTTTTTTTACGGTAATTCTTGTTAATTCTTACAAAAACTTTCTTTTGAGATGCGTGGAGTTCAAAACTTCTCTCATCCGTCCACAGGACATTACGCCAAAATGAAGCGGGCTTGGTGATGTATCTTTTCGCGAACTCCAAACGCTTTACTTTATTTTTAGGGGTGATAAAAGGAATTGGCTTTGCAATATATGTTTTCATATCTGCTTCAATCAAACGCCTGCGTGGAAGTGGATGCAGTCTCATCCCACTCTAAGGACACAGTCTTTGGTGTTTTTAAAGGGTCCTTCTTAAAAGCACGGACGATAAGACGGTCTGCATCAGCTCCAGTCTTTCGATTTCTGCCTTTACGGCGAACATTGATCGCATCATTAAATTTTGTATATTTATTGATTTGATAATAAATGGTCTGACGAGACAAATTATATTCCTTAGCGATGTTTATTACGGGAACACCCAAGTTATATTTGATCACAATTTCTGATCTTATTTTGGTGCTCAGCTCAGATTTTTTAACCATTTTAAATATTGAAAAATCTACTTTATCCAATATTAATGAAAACTTTTAATAATATTCTTGAACAACACTTTCAGCTTGCCTAGAAACAACAAAATCACGCAATGACAAAATATATATGCCGCTGCAAAAATCGTTGCTTTCTGGCATTCTTATCAGCAGAACGAAAAAACAAAAGACAATTGACGAAATATTTTGCATATTTACAGTTATTAATTTGCACTTCTCATTTATCACCATTTTCAGTTCGAACAATGCACCGGTACTTAGATCAAGAGTCTAATAGTCAAATGAATACTATGACAAAATATATATGCCGACCAGTGTAGATCAATATATCGATCATATGCAAGTGCAGCTGCAGGCACATTAGAATTTGGCTGGCCACCTCTATTGATACTAGCATATTTTATATATATGTGTATTATTGTGAATGTTATTTTGTTTCTCAGATATTTTATTGCTTGTTTTAATACTTTTTAATATCTTTTTAGTGCAGCTTGTTTCCGCGTGGCATTTATGCAAGTCCCTTTCAAAAAGTGACAGTCCACTCTCCGCCCACCGGCTACATCTATCTTTCTCTAAAAACAAAAATGTTTTTCATACAAAAACTTATTTTTTAACCGATTGTTCCTATGGCAGCTTTAAGATATATTAGTTCGATTTCGATGAAATGTTGTCCAAATATGTGGATAGTGTTAAAACTTGGACATAGTGAGTTTGGTTGAGTTATTTTGACACTTTGTCTGCCTATGGTATATACCAACATGTATACCAAGTTTGGTTGCTCTAGCTTCAAAGCTGTGGAAAAACCTGCGTTCATACGGACAGACGGACAGACGGACGGACAGAAGGACATTTCACAAACCCAATATACCCTTTTTTCTTTTTTTATAAAGAAAATACAAAAAAGAGTATAAAAATTCATTAATAACGTCATAATAATTTCTCGGTAAATTTGGCGGAAAGTGGGTGGCTCTTAACTGTTAATTGCGTGCGTGCGACAGAGATAAGAATATCAAGCGGTGTATTTTGCACGCCTCAATATTGCTTTCTTGCTCTTCCACACAAAATGTTTTGTATCTTTTTGTAAAATGAGAGTGGGCTCTCTCGGCTTTCTCTTTGCACTCTTTATTCGTTCGCATACATACTATATCTTCACACAAGTAGCAAAAGTGTCGTTGGTGTTTGTTATTACGCTCTGCATATACCAAACTGGGTGGAAAGTGGGTGGTAAATAGGGCGAAAGTTGAGTTACTGTGCGATTTGCTTCAAATTCATTTTCAAAGATCCATATAAAAATTCAATTTAAGCTGCATTCCAGTTTACCGGAAAATTCGGCACTCTGGGTGGAAAATGGGTGGTCAAGGTTGTATGTTCTAAAGTTTAGATTTCATGCGATTTGCTTCAACCTTGCTTGAAAAGCCACGCGTATAAAAATATAAACAAAGTTGTTTTCAAATTTTGGAAAATCCGCTCAAAGTGTCGTAACATGGTCGGTATACTGTTGCATTGTATTAACTTCAGTAATACTTTTTAGTTATTTGTAATATATATATTTATTAGGGAACAGCGAAGGTGCCGCTTCCAACGTTCAGTTGAATCTGATTTTACATTTGTCCTGAGGTTCTAAGTAAGCCTAAGTCTCATCGCTGCGCTGACCGCAGTTGGACAGCAGAACGGCGGTTATGTATATTATATATTATATGTATGCTGGAGCGCAAGGGTATATTTTTTATTGTATTTTTTTTTTTTTTTTTTAGCATGGCCACACTAAATACAACTATGAAATAAACATTTTTAGCCTATCCTTATGGACTGTCTGTTTTTTGTTTTTATTATTCGTTATTATAATGTTATTTCTATTTCCTATTTCCGTTACTTTATACGGACCAGTATATTTATAATCTAACTTATGACCTGTTTCATTTCTTAATAAGAGTTTATCACTTTCTGATATATCTATGTTGTTTATTTTCTGATCATATAGTATCTTATTATTTTTCTTATTTTCTTCTATCATTATTCTGGCTCTTTTGTATGCTACTTCTAGTCTATATTTACTTTCCTTAGCATAGTCATCTATATTATATATAGTTTCTATATTATCTATACTATTAAATTGTTTTGGTAAATTATTTGTTATACCAAATACTAACTCATATGGACAGTAATTATGTGCCATTGAGGGAGTCGTGTTGAAACAGAAAACGAAATATTGAAGCCATACGTCCCAATCAGTTTTATCAACCGATATATATGAGCGTATGTATTCATTGAAAGTTCTATGACTACGTTCTATTGTTCCAACTGTCTGGTGGTGGTGTGCCGTAGATGTTATGTTTTCAATTTTTAGGTATTTGCACAAATCATTTATAATTGAATTCTTATATTCTGTTCCCATGTCCGTAATGAACGTCTTCATTGGACCGTAGTTCAGAATAAATGATTCAAAAATTGGTTTAGCGACAGTGTTCGCGCTTTAATTTGGAACTGGTATGGCAACTAAATATTTAGTTAGGTCACATATTAGAGTGACTGCATATTCATTGCCATTTTCTGATTTTGGTAGTGGACCAATAGTGTCCACTATCACTCTGTCGAAAGCATTTATTGGCGTATCAATTATTATTAATGGGGTTTTATTGTGCTTGGTTATTTTAGTTTTTTGGTATTTTTGACATTTTCGTATGTACTCAGTAATATCTCGAGTCATACCTTTCCAAAAATAATGTCTTTTGATCTTGTCCAAGGTTTTTACAATGCCGCTATGACCTCCTTGCATTGGATCGTCATGGAATTTAGACAGTATTGCTTCTTTTTCTTTTTGTTTTTCTATAAGGGTCACCGGGTTGAGTAGCGCTACTCTTAATGTATTCAATATCTTATTGCCCATTAATTTGAAATTATCTATTGAAACATGTTCAAAGATATTTTCCCACGGTGCCATTTTGCGTTCGCTGATTTTGTTTATACCGGCTTGCATTTCAAGCCTTTGGAAAAATTGACCTAAGTCTAGGATTCCATTGGTATTTAGAAAAAAAAAAAACATCGTATCTTGCAGTAATTTTTCTACCATGTTTTAATATACATAGCGTATCTTTTACATGCAAGATCACTACTTTTTTACGTATTTCGTCATTGTTTATGACTTCATATACGTTGGGCTTAGAAGCTTTCTCTATAGATTGGAAATTCTATTTCTTTGTTATCCGCGCGGATTTTCTGTCTATTTTGATATCTAGTAGTGACTTTCATTATATTTCCAGTAATGTTTTGTAGATCTTTAATGGTTATTCTTGATAACGCATCAGATACATAATTTTCCCTTTAAATATTCAACTGTGAAATCATACTCTTCTAATACTAGCCTCATACGTGTCAGTTTAGAATTTGGATTGATCATTGAAAATAGATATATTAATGGTTTGTGATCTGTTTTGATTGTAAAGTGTTTTCCATAAATATATGGTCGAAAATGTTATATTGCCCACTGAATTGCAGCTAATTCCTGCTCAGTTGTACAATTATTACTTTCTCCCTTAGTGAAAGCTCTTGATGCGTATGCAATGGGAAGTTGGAGTCCGTTATGGTTTTGAGTTAAGACCGCTCCACACGCTTGCTTACTTGCATCAGTAATTACACAAAATTCTTTGCTGAAATCAGGATATTGTAGCAAAGTAGGTTCCATGAGTTTTGTTTTTAAATATTGGAATGCGTTTTGGCATTCATCTGTCCATTCAAAAAGAACATTCTTTTTACATAATCTTGTAATGTGCCGTGAATATATGCTACGAAACGTCTAGCGCTGTCCGCATTGTGCGGCGTAGGGTAATTCATAATGACGTCATATTTCTTGTCGTCCGGAAGTATTCCTTTATCTGTGCATTTATGACCGAGAAAAGTCACCTCATGCATAAAAAATGAACATTTTTCTGGATGTAACTTTAGATTGTATTTCCTACATTTCTCAAAAAGTCTGTTAAGTTTTTAAGCATATGTTTTTCGGAACAACCTATAACTATTAAGTCATCCATATAAAGGAATTCTTGTGAAGGTTCTAATCCAGAGAATGCTATAGTCTTCATTCTCTGAAATGAATTAGGCGCTATTTTTAGTCCGAAAGGTAATCGCGTGAAGCGATACGAACCATTGCTCGTTGAAAATGACGTTATATCTCTTGAACTTTTTTCGAGTTCGATTTGATGAAATCCTGACATTAAGTCAAGGCATGAAAAATATTTTGCTCGTCCAAGTTGATCCAAAATATCGTCAATTCTTGGGAGTGGAAATTTATCGGACAGTAGTTTTTTATTAATTTGACGATAGTTAATCACTAATCGCCATTTCTTTTGTTCTGAACCTGGAGATGTTTTTTTAGGAACAAGTAATAATGGGCTATTGTATTCAGATACAGATTGTTCAACAATCCCGTCGGTGATCAATTTTCCTACTTGTTTCTGTATTTCGTTCACCTGACTGTGTGGGCTTCTGTTAATTTTTATATACACTGGTTCATCATCTTTTAATCTCATTTTTTGTTTATAAAAATTATTTGTGCTTATTGGTTCAGTTTCCAATCCGAATATATCATTATATTGGGTGCATAAGCTTGAAAGCTGTGATTTGAATTGTGGAGGAAAGTTTTTCGAAAGTTGAGATTATACAGATTTTTCTCTATTTTCTAGATTAGTTTTGACTATTTCGTAGTTCGAAAGTGATTCATCCGCTAAATTGTTTGTACTGACTACTCGATCTTTATTTGTTGTATTGAGTAGTCTTATAAAAGCGTTTTTAGATGTTGCTATGGTACTTGCTATGTAAATACCATGCTTAATTTCTTGATTTGGAATCAATACACTGTCTTCTTTTGAATTAATTTGAATTTTTCTAATAACTTGGGATCCTGCTGGCAGAAGTATTGAGTTGTTGCCAGAACTGTATGTTATTGGAACATAAATTGGAAATTTTAAGTTATTAGGTCTAATTATAAGCCAATCTTCAGATGGCTTGAAGTCTAATTGAAAGTTGTATTTTTTTATAAAATCGATTCATAATATGCCATCACAAGAAATAGCGAATCGTAAATCCACGATATGAAAATCGTGTTGGGTTATGTACTTAGTGGTCTGTATCTCAATAGAAGTTAACCCCTTGGATTTGGTAACTTCTTGACTTATTCCTTTTATGTCTATAATATAATTATCTTGTATGTCATGAAAGACATCAGAATTTTCTTTAACTATTGAAATGTCTGCACCTGTGTCTACTAAAAAGACAAGTTACTTTCCTATAGCCACATGGTTGAATGATACAAATATGTTCTGACTGAGATTAATGGTATGAACCCTTGCATTTTCTACTGTTGAGCATTTAAAGGGTTTTGCGTGTTTTCCGATGTATTATTGGTTACTCTGACATTACTTGGGTTATTATTGTTGTGGCCTCGACTCGAGTTGCCACGGCCTCTTGAGTTTCCTCTATATTGGCCTCGTCCATTATTGTATTGGGTAGTATTGTTGTAATTATTGTTGTAATTATTGTTGTAATTATTGTTGCGACTTCGAAAATTACCTCTATAATTTCCACGTCCGCGGTTTCCACCACGCTATGGGTAATTTTTGTAATATAGGACAGAGTTTGGCTGTCCGGTTGCTTCTGTGCAACTACTTACATTCATAGTATTGAAGGTACCAGCTTGCATGATAAGTTTTACCTTATCGATTGTGCAATTTTTAGTCGTTGCTTTCACTGCATGCTGAGTGGAATAACTTCTGGCTAACTCTAGGGTTAAGCCGTCTGTTATATATGCACCTTCTAGCGATTTTGTCAACTGCTCTACCTCTAGTGTGTACTGGTTAGCAGTTTTATTGCGTTGCTGTAAGTTCATCAGCTTAGCTGATAATACTTCTACAGTTTTGCCTCTGACATTGCTTTTTAATCTAGAAATGACTTCAGTTATTGTTGTTTCATTTCCGACTAGATTTCTCTTTTAGCCTTGATTTTATTATAGAAATTGCTAATTGTTCGTGTTCGCCTCTTATGACTTCTTATATTTGTAATGCATCAATAAAACTTGTTAGGTTTTCAGCTTTACCATCAAAAACTGGTATAAGCTTGGATGCTGTATTAATAAAATCAATATTAGTTTGTGCCATTGTGATATTGTGATATTTATTCTCTATTATGGTTGAACAAGTATCGGAAGTATCTGTAAAATTATCCAGATCAGACATCAAAACAGCTGGAATGGTAAGATTATTGAAATCTTGCTCTTCTATTTTAGGGTTTGTCTTCGCAAGCTCTTCTGACACCATTTGGTCAGTGTCAGTTTGTTCTGTTGATTCCGGTTCATCACCAGTTTCAACCGTTAGAGAAGTGTTAAGTATGGTCGGTACTGATATATCTAGATTTAACTTTAGTTTAAGTGATATTAAATTAGATTGTAGTCTGATCAAAAATTTTGATACTTGGGACCAATGATCTTGATTTAATTTTTCTCTCTGGCCATGTATTAGTATACGTGCTTCATTAAAGCATTTTACTAGTATTTCTACATGTTTCTTAATAGTGTTTTTTTTTTTAATTTGCCTGTTTTGTGAAAGTGACTTATATGATTTATCAAAGTCGATTTTAATGTTATTTATTTCTTTATTCAATTCATTCCATTCCATTTTATTATGGATATGAACTCTTCCTTTAAGATAAGGGTAAACTGAACTGTTTCTCTAATTGCCTTTAGTATGGCCATATTTTATTTAATTTATATATTTTTTTTTTATTTCATTTTCTTAAGGTTACTTAATTAATTATTTGGTTATTTTTTTTTTAATATTGTTTGTGCTCTTTTTTTTTAATTAAATTTTGTCCAGGTCATTTCCGTGGCTCATATATTTCTTTTTTAAACATTTATTATGTAATTTATATGGCTTATAAAAACAATTTTCGCACATTATAACAACAATTATTATTAACAGTGTGTGTATTAATTCTAAGTCATTATTATTTGACTCTACTTTATTAATGACATTCGCAGTGGAGTCCACTGACTTAACGTCTACTATGGCCATTTTGGGCGTATATATATTTAAATTGTATTTATAATTATTTGTTGTATATTTTTGAAAATTTGTAAATTTTTCTATTGCATTGCTTTGCATTTATGTTTACAAGTTTTTCTACCTATTGTTTTGTATAGCTTTACGGGCTATACTTCTAATCGAGCGGAGATGGTTCCGCACAATTTTACAAAATTTTTTTTTATACTCTGTTTTCCAAAATGGAAAAAAAGAGTATATTGGGTTTGTGAAATGTCCGTCTGTCCGTCTGTCTGTCCGTCTGTCTGTCTGTATGAACGCAGGTTTTTTCCACAATTTTGAAGCTAGAGCAACCAAACTTGGTATACATGTTGGTATATACCATAGGCAGACAAAGTGTCAAGATCTCCCCCCACCCCCACCCCTTCCCCCACAAACCGCAAAAACCTATATCTTCAACAGTTTTACAGCTACAGTAACCAAATTTGACATAAGGACTACTGACCACATCCTTGACCGACCTGGCAAAAAAAAATATGCCACGCCCACTACCGCCCCCGCAAATGAGCTAAACCTGTATCTCCTACACCCTTATAGCTAGAAACCCCAAATTTTGCAGTATGACTCCATTTGAACTCTTCGATAGATTGGAGAAAAAAATTTTGCCACGCCCACCCCCGCCCCAGTAAACGAGCGATCATTTTGACAAGTACGCGTCTCGCTCTGCTTTGGGCACTTAGTAGAAAGAATTTTATAGTTCGTAGCATATATATATAAGTAGTTTGCAGAATTTTATTTAATATACGTACAGAAAACAGAGTATATCGCAGTCGGGTGAGCCCGACAGCAACGTTCTTACTTGTTTTAATTATAATTATGTTTACTGTTGCTCCATGTAGTAACTTCAGATGTCCTCCGCGTCAGCTGGTCGTCGCCGGTTTAGCTACGCTGACGCTCCTTCGTAGGCGAAAGTGGCGGAGTGCCCCTCGCGCTGTTGTTTTCCCTGCTGCTGATGTCCGTGGCCTATTGGCTCAGGCGGGGCCGGTGCCGGTCTTCGCATTGGTCTTTGGTTTCAGGCATGTGGATTTGCATGCTGTAGCGTATAGTGGTCCAGAGCAGTCGTTCGGGCATACGTCAGGTTTTTTCGGCAACAGCTTTGGAGATGGTGGTTTTTTAGTTAATATTTCATTTATAATTTTTATATTTGCTGAGTGAGTTGCGGGATTTGACTTTCTTTGCTGGAGGCTTTCTTTCAGAAAATCAAGTTCAGCAGTTAATTTTTGTGCTGTTGCCCATGTGGGTGGTATATTCGTATATAATAGCCACTTAATGTGTGCTATTCTTTTATTTATCTTGTTTTTCTGGCCCCCGCGTTTGCCCATTACTCGCACTCTACTCACTCAGACTTTTGGTTTTTCCTTCCAATCTACTGCGCTGGCGTAAGGGACGGATTGCCTTTCACACTTGTTGCTTGTTGTTGTTGTCATTCCAGTTGTTGTAGTTGTTTGCTGTTGATGTTGTTGCCATGTATTATCCGAAGATTGCAGTTGTTTAACTTTTGTTCCATGTCACGGTCATCTTTCATTTTGGTACCACAATTAGTCGGGGTGTGTGGCCAACCCTTTAAGCTATCACGGTCACCATGTAGTAACTTCAGTAATACTTTTTAGTTATTTGTAATATATATATTTATTCGGGAGCAGCGAAGGTACCGCTTCCAACGTTCAGTTGAATCTGATTTTACATTTGTCCTGAGGTTCTAAGTAAGCCTAAGTCTCATCGTTGCGCTGCCCGCAGTTGGACAGCAGAGCGGCGGTTATGTATATTATATATTATGTGTATGTAATTATGCTCTCTTAAGCTGGAGCGCAAGGGTATATGCATGCACTTGAGTACGATCAAGTGGTCGGCGTATGTAATAGAATGCTGACACTTGCACATTCTGTGAGCGCGCCGATCGACTCATATTTCGGCCACTTGGGTTGGTGACCGGGGTTTTGTTTATATAAGCACTGCAACAAAGTGTTACAGTGTGTTCACTTTAAGTACTCTTGGTACAGTAGATATTCAATATATGTATGTGCATACTACAGCATGCAACCTTTTTTTTGGAAAATTATGTATTTTTTTCGTTTCCATTTATACTACTTCGAAATCAGATTTCTAGGTATGTGTAAAAATTGTTGCACTTGTGAGTTAGAGAGAGACGATAATTTACGCATACGGTCGGGAAATATGTATATGGAATGGCGGCCAAGGCCGCTGGTATATGCTAGTAATTATATATAATGAAATAAATGAAATAATATATTTTCCCCAAGAAATATTTTTTTTTTTTTGTTTTTATACTAATTTTTTTAAATTTTTTTGAAAAAAAAAGAAAAAAGAGTATATTGGGTTTGTGAAATGTCCGTCCGTCCGTCTGTCTGTCTGTATGAACGGAGTTTTTTTCCACAGTTTTGAAGCTAGAGCAACCAAACTTGGTATACATGTTGGTATATACCAAAGGCAGCCAAAGTGTCAAGATCAAAGTAATTTTGCCACGCCCACCCCCACCTTTGCAATCGAGCAATGCTTGTTTCTCCGAAACCTGTAGAACGGGCCCAACCAAACTAAAATTGATGGCAAAACTTGAAAGATTTTAGCAAAAATACAAAGAGGCAAAAAAAGAGTATATCGCAGTCGGGTGCATCCGACTGCAACGTTCTTACTTCTTTTTTTTGAAATTGAAAAATAAATTATTACGATTTGTCTTGGCTTACTGACTAGAAATAATAATAATAATAATAATATAATTTTTGCCTTTATTTCCAAAGAAAAAGTCGCAATTGCAATTTGAGTTTTATTTTTGAGCAAAAAACAAGTAAGAATGCTCTAGTCGAGTGTGCCCGACTACGAGACTCCCTGCTCCCAACTTGCATTTCAAGCAGTTCAGCGGCAACTCATGCAAGCAGTGCACTTAACTCGTAAACTGCTTGTCAACTGTTGTTGCTGCCAGCTGAGACGGGCGAAATAGATTCTTCTATAACTTTGGTGCTATTTATCCAATCGTGTTGAAATTTCCACAACTTATCAACATTGATACAACATATATGTGTACCAAAAATCAAAGCTTTATCTTTAAATTTGTGGCTGTGGGAGTCTTTTGCGATTTGCGGGGGGTGCATCCGAAATTTGAAATAAACTTGATCTCCATATGGTATACAGGAACCTGCATGCCAAGTTTGGTGTCTCTAGGTCTTAAAGTCTCCGAGATCTGTGTGTTCATACGGACAGACGGGCAGACGGGCACAATTTTAAAGATAGAGCTTTAATTTTTGGTACACATGTATGTTTAATCAATGTCTTTCGGATGTGTTGATTTCAACACGATCGAATAAATAGCACCAAAGTTATAGAAAAAAATTATTTCCCCTGTCTCAGCAGGCAGAAACAACAGTTTGACATTCCCTGTGCAAGTTGAGTACGCTGCTTGCTTGTGTTGCCGCTGAACTGCTTGAAATGCAAGTTGGGAGCAGGGAGTCTCGTAGTCGGGCACACTCGACTAGAGTATTCTTACTTGTTTTTTTTATTAAAAACAAAAGAAAAGTAGAATAGTGTTGGATTTTTGAAATGTCCGTCCGTCTGTCTAAAAAGACTATAAGTAGAAAGAAAAACACAATTTTTTGGCACTAATGTAATTTTTTTGTGTTAAAAACTTTAATGCGGTTTTCATTTTATGATTCCTTAACAACAAGATAGAATTAAAACATTTTTTTCGAGTTTTTAAAGTCAGTTTTATCAGTGTTGGTTGAATTGTAAAAAAGATCGGAAAATATTCATTAACTTGCAGCTTGAATGATAACTCGCTCCCAAATATTAACTGAAAGCTTTAGTATGGAAGAGGTAGGTCAAGTTATGTAATTTAGTTGTTATGTGCTGTTATTGAATTTTCCAATGTGTTGCTCGTGTGTGTTTTTAGGTGTATAATAACAAACGTAAGTATGTTCTGTGGAATATTACTTTTATTGACCTCAATTGACCTCTAAAGTTTAAGTTACAGGTTTTTTGACAAACCAATGTAGAATCAAGTTAATTATAGCTTTTTGTACGTTTTTGTAAATTTTTGATAAAAAGTACATGTTGCAGTTGCATTTTTCACACAAAAAATTATTTTAGTTTGATTTTTCATATTACAGTTATAGGATAAGATAGTCCGATTTTGATGAAATTTTCCCAAACTAAGTAAAGTGTAATAAAACTTACAATGGCCGAGTTTGGTTAAAATATCTGTTAACACAAAAAGTTATTCATATAAAAACTTATTTTTCATGCAAAAACACATTTATCAACTGATTGTTCGTACGGCAGCTACAAGATATAGTGGTTTGATTTTATTAAAATTTTGGAAGCCTGCTTAGAAAATGCCAAAACTCAGAATTGGTAGGTTTGGTCGAAATATATCTGCAAGGGTATAAAAAAATGTTCAACCAAACGTTACAATGGCAGCTTGTATTTTCATACGACCAGGTTTAAACTCATTTTCATCGATCTTTATGAAAATTCCACAAAAACTACATACTAATTTTCTGGAAATATCAGTGCACTGCAGGGCACTAGGGAAAAGAATATACTAAAACTTTTAGTAATTCACCTGGTTCATGAGATATGGGCGTGCAGGTGAAAAACTCAACGTTTCTAACGAATCGAATGACACTCGATCATCCCAATCTGACAATTCCTTCAAAAGTTATGAACATTTTATAACCAATTTGGCTTTTCCACATTGAGATGAAAAGGATGTCTCTTTGTTTATTTGTTTATTTGTTTATTTGTTTATTTGTTTATTTGTTTATTTGTTTATTTGTTTATTTGTTTATTTGTTTATTTGTTTATTTGTTTATTTGTTTATTTGTTTATTTGTTTATTTGTTTATTTGTTTATTTGTTTATTTGTTTATTTGTTTATTTGTTTATTTGTTTATTTGTTTATTTGTTTATTTGTTTATTTGTTTATTTGTTTATTTGTTTATTTGTTTATTTGTTTATTTGTTTATTTGTTTATTTGTTTATTTGTTTATTTGTTTATTTGTTTATTTGTTTATTTGTTTATTTGTTTATTTGTTTATTTGTTTATTTGTTTATTTGTTTATTTGTTTATTTGTTTATTTGTTTATTTGTTTATTTGTTTATTTGTTTATTTGTTTATTTGTTTATTTGTTTATTTGTTTATTTGTTTATTTGTTTATTTGTTTATTTGTTTATTTGTTTATTTGTTTATTTGTTTTTTTGTTTATTTGTTTATTTGTTTATTTGTTTATTTGTTTATTTGTTTATTTGTTTATTTGTTTATTTGTTTATTTGTTTATTTGTTTATTTGTTTATTTGTTTATTTGTTTATTTGTTTATTTGTTTATTTGTTTATTTGTTTATTTGTTTATTTGTTTATTTGTTTATTTGTTTATTTGTTTATTTGTTTATTTGTTTATTTGTTTATTTGTTTATTTGTTTATTTGTTTATTTGTTTATTTGTTTATTTGTTTATTTGTTTATTTGTTTATTTGTTTATTTGTTTATTTGTTTATTTGTTTATTTGTTTATTTGTTTATTTGTTTATTTGTTTATTTGTTTATTTGTTTATTTGTTTATTTGTTTATTTGTTTATTTGTTTATTTGTTTATTTGTTTATTTGTTTATTTGTTTATTTGTTTATTTGTTTATTTGTTTGTCTGTTTGTGGTCTGTTTGTTTGTTTGCATCAGTGCATTGACGAAGCTGTCTAGAAATTTGTGAATTTGTTGCCTATCATAAACCAAGAAATGTTTATTCAACCACTTTTTCTGAAAAACTTAAAGCTTAGAGGGAAAACGGTAAAATTAAAAATTACACACCCACAGTTTTCAAACCAAAGCATCTACAGACACGTTCTACATTTTGTTGGAAAGATATTTTTAAGAGCTTTTAAGCCTACCCTTAAATTTTTCACTCAACATGTGAAACAACGTTTTTTATTGCACATTTTGGCAATTTGAAGGAAATTGTGTTTACCGATGTTGATAAAATTAATTAATGTTGCAGCACAAAGAAAGAAAGTCGATTTTTTTTAACCAAGCCAGGCAAGATGTTACGGTCAAATATTCTGGAAATAGATTCTGGAAAGTTGCTGTTAATTAAGAGAAACTCGAATATTTTGGCGAACTTACGCTGTTGTGCAGTTAAAAAACAAGTAAGAATACTCTAGTCGAGTGTGCCCGACTACGAGACTCCCTGCTCCCAACTTGCATTTCAAGCAGTTCAGCGGCAACACAAGCAAGCAGCGTACTCAACTTGCACAGTGCATGTCAAACTGTTGTTTCTGCCTGCTGAGACAGGGGAAATAAGTTCTTCCATATCTTTGGTGCTATTTATCCGATCGTGTTGAAATTTACACATCCGAAAGACAATGATTAAACATACATGTGTATCAAAAATTAAAGCTTTATCTTTAAAATTGTGGCTGTGGGAGTCTTTTGCGATTTGCGTGGGTGCGGGGGGTTGCATCCGAAATTGTAAATAAACTTGATCTGCGTATGGTATACAGGAACCTACATGCCAAGTTTGGTGTCTCTAGCTCTTATAGTCTCTGAGATCTGTGTGTTCATACGGACAGACGGACAGACTGACAGACGGACAGACAGACAGACAGACAGACAGACAGACAGACAGACGGACTTGACTAGTTCGTCTCGGCTGTTGATCCTGATCAAGAATATATATAGTTTATATAGTCGGAAATGCCTCCTTCTGTCTGTTACACACATTTGCAGTACTTTATAACTCCCATTTTTAATGGGAACAGGGAGTAAAAAAGTGATCCGATATTAATCAAACTTTGTAAACATGTGTAAAACACATAACACACGGACGTGGTAAGATTGGTTAAATTATTTTCGTTTTTCGTTCAACCCTATTTCAAACTATTGTTCCTATGGTAGCTATACAATATAGTTTTCCGATTTTGATAATATTTTGTCAAAATGCATATATGCATAATGCTTAAAATCAGAATTGATAAGTTTAGGCGACTTAACTTGAGAAACAAAAATTTCGCCCAATTGTTTAACTAATTTGTTTTAAAATTTCCATCCAAAACCTATTGAACTGTTGCTTAGCAACTGTATAATCGTAAAAAGTTTGAGAATGTTGAATTGTTCAAATGGCTATATCTTAGAACTTCTTAATTAATTAATTAATAAAGGATGTATGGTGTGTCACTTCAGAGAAAAGGGACTGCGACCAGAGGTCGGTCTATTGTACCATGTAGTTCCCTTTGGGGACAGGATTTGCTCAACCTCCCTTATGAAGGAAAGCAGGTGCCGAGAACTTCCTAATCTGTGCTGGGGAAACAAATTCCCTGTGCAGGGCACTCACATAAAATGTGCTTAGTAGTCTCGTCATCCTCCTTGCAGATTCTGCACTCTGTGTCGGGGGATACGCGCATCTTGAGGAGGTGATATTTGACCAGAAGCCGTAATTCCATCCTTGATAGCAACTTTTTATCACCAGCGTGAACCTCCAAAGGAAAATGCTGGGCCAGGTTTTTGATCCGACAGTGAGCCACTGCAGGCTCACACGATCGCTACAAGGGCTGCCATCATCCCTTTCCCTACGGTCTGGAATTAGGGTCCTTAATATCGCCCCGAAGAAGAGTTCCGTGGTCTAAATCCGATCTGTTGCAGATTGCTAAGCCACGAATTCTTTTAATGAGACTAGCATGATCAAAGTCCACTGCTAGCAACCCGTCTGTAAGTTTAATTCTCAGAAGGCTCAAAGAATCATATTTCTTTATGCGCATGTGCAGCGGAGTCAGTCCAATGACTGTCTCGAGTGCTGCCGTGGGACAGGTACGCATTGCCCCCGTAAGTGCTACGCATACGAGCCACTGAAGTTTGCTTCACTTTTGTATGGCAGTGGTCTGTTGAATCTTTGGCCACCAAAAAAGGGCAGCGTAAGTCAGAGCATTCCTAACCAGTACATCCATCTAATGGCTTTGGAGTCTAATCCCCACGTCTACCCAAAAAGCCTACGACACGCCCACATGGCATGGGTTCCTTTGGTCAACGTTTTGTTAAGGTGGGAGTTCCAGCTTAATCGCTTGTCCAGGCTCACTCCTAGATATTTGACCTCGTTGGAGAGCTCCACGGGTGCTCCGCCGATGTAGAGTTGGTCGACATCAAAGAAGTATCGGTTTGTGAAGGGGACAATAATCACCTTTTGCGGGCTTATGTTTAGACCCACTTGTGCACACCATCCAAGAACCGTGTTGGGTGCCCTTTGCATCCGCTCGGTGATGGTTGGGCCGAACTTCCCAGAGACTATAATAACCAGGTAATCAGCATACCCTATAGTATCTATGCGTAGCCTTGATAGTTTCTCTAGTAGCTCATCTATGCCTAAGGGCCATAAAAGGGGGACAAGACCCCGCCCTGTGGACACCCTTTGACCGCTCGAATGCAGACAGTAGTGGCATTAAGTTTAGATTTAATGTATCGGAGCATTAGCATTTTCTTCATCCAAGTTATAGTGGCATTGTCAATGCCCTTGGATCTAAGGCCCTAGTTATGCATAGATAGCCAGTATTCAAAGCCACCTTCGACGTCAAGAAAAGAGCATAAAGCAATTTCCCTCGCTTCAAATGCCTTCTCAATTTTGACTGACTACATGGTGATGAGCGACCCCTGCAGTCTGCACCGGATATGCAAGTCCAACAGTCGTTCTGCGGTCTTAAGCAGTGAAACTCGCTCTAAGTAGGCCAATTAGTGGAGAAATGATCTCATCTAGGCTGTATTTCAGAAAGGCCGGGAAAATCTGATCCCCCCTGGGGTTTTAAAGGGAGAGAAAAATTTAATGGCCCACCTGACCTTGTTAGGATCAAAGGTGACGCCTGACAGACTATGACCACGTCTAAATGGTGGTGTAGCATGCTCGCCAACACTCGGATTGCCTGGGTCAACTTCAACGGTCAACGTGTCTCCTGTTGATCCTGTGTGTAAGAACCATCTGTTCTTTTGAGGAGCCCCACTCCATTAGATGACCGTTTGCCCAATACCTTTTGCAATCTAGCTGCTTCTGGAAGTGAATTCACACTTTCACAGTAGATGCGCCACGTATAGCGTTTGGAGCGTCTAATGATTTTGTTGTATTCAGTGAGTGTGCATCTGTATGCGTGCCACGAATTACTACTTGACTTAACCCGATTAAAGAGCCATCGGACTTCCCTTCTTTGACTGGCTGAGCCTGACGTCCACCAGGGAACCTCACGTTTTACCTGATGGGACCTGGGTGTCGCACTGTCATGATAGGAAGATTGAAGCACATCTTGAAGTTGCCTTGCTGCAATTTCCATCTCTCTAGTAGAGTTGAAATCGCCTGGGATTTGGTGAACTTTTGAAACCACTAAGACTTTAATAGGTCCCAGTTTGTTTTCTTTGGGTTAAAAGAATTAGCAAGGAGTTCCGCGTGCCCTGGTAAATCAAATCTGATGTGCTGGTGATCTGATAACGAGGCATCATCGGTGACAGTCTAATTTGAAATGGAATCAGAGATACGCTTACTAACCAGAATGAGTTCTAGAACCTCTTCCCTGAGCCGCAATTTAATCCACGGACTTGGCCACCCACCAACCATGGCTTTTGGAGAAGAGTCAGGTTGATGTTGTATTCGGCGAAAATTCTGCACAGGGTGGCTCAGGGTCTAAATAGATGGGCAACCTGAGTGCATGCATCCGTGTGACCAGAGCTCTGGGAGATATCACTGGATGCATCGTCCTGATCGGTGCAAGTAACGTCAGTATCCGACTCTATCGAATCATGTCTAAGCACACGACGCACATTTGTTTTTGTATTGCACATTCCAAATTACACAAACAATTTTTGTCTTTTCCTCTACTTTCGTTGCTGACAAAACATGAACAATTGTGCTTCGTGGGTATACGCTTGAAGTACCGTTAGACACTTGAATGTATTTTTTTGTTGTATTATCGTTTTGAGCACACTGAAAAAAAGAAAATGTGCCCTATCTTGTAAATCTTTGACGCCTGTGTTCTACTCTCAGTTTTCTCGCTGTTCCCATTAAAAATAGAGAAAAGGGAGTTATAAGGTACTGCATATGTATGCAACAGGCAGAAGGAGGCATTTCCGACTATATAAACTATATCTATTCTTGATAAGCATCAACAGCCGAGACGAATTAGCCATGTCCGTCTGTCTGTCCGTCCGTCAGTATGAACACACAGATCTCGGAGACTATAAGAGCTAGAGACACCAAACTTGGAATGCAGGTTCTTGTATACCATACGCAGATCAATTTTATTTCAAATTTTGGATGCACTCCCCCGCACTCCCCCACCTACGCAAATCGAAAAAGCTCCCACAGCCACAATTTTGAAGATAAAGCTTTGATTTTTTGAAAACATCTACAGTAAAATCCGGTTATAACGACTCTGCTTATAGCGTCCGTCCGGCTATTGCGACGAAAACTCGATGGCTTGTTTGGTCCCCATACAAACTTATATGAAAGGGCCTCCGCTTAGTACGTTTCCGCTTTTAGCGACATACCGCTTATTCCGACGAGATTTTTCACAATTCAACCAGATATTGCGACGTGCCAAAAAAAAAATACAGCGAAATAATGCCAACAAATTTAAGAATCAAACGACACTGTTAGAAATATATGTATTTATCAGTGATCGGCACCCGTGCTTGCGTAGCAGCGACACGAAGGTTCTTACACTCTCACTACTCTCTCTTAGTTTTAGCTGTCGCCTTATCAACGCTGCTGAGAGAGAGAGAGAGAGAGAGAGTCGAAGTGCAATGCCGACGTCACACAAATGTTTACAGCGTGCGTGTGCAGACCTCATAGCCTATTCCATGAGATGTCCCGTTTATTTCTAGTTTTTTCTGCTTTTTTCCAAGTAAAGCTGAATGCGTAAATTCGCCAAATGTGAGTTAAAATGCGCTCATTCAGTTTAAGCTCGACACTTTTGCATTACACCCTTTATTTAATAGTAAGGTCTTAAAGCCAAAGCGCGTCAGAGCGTCAACTCAAGATCAAGTCGATAAAGCATTGTTACAGTGGTTCATAATGCAATGCAGTCGAGGAATCCCATTAAGCGGTCCACTGCTTCAGGAAAAAGCTAATTTTTTCGCTAAACAATTTAAAATTGAAAATTTTAATTGTTCTGTTAGTTGCATATGCCGCTTTAAGGTCAGGCATAATATCGTCGCCGGTACAGTCACTATATCACTCTAGTTTTCCTTCCATCAAATACGACATCTTTATTACAACCAATGAATCAAGGCATAATTCGAGTTATTAAATCAACTTTTCAGAAAATTCTCGTACTTAAAATAATCAGCAATATGGATGAAAAGAAAGATGAAAATTACCCGAAAATTACCATCCTTGATGCCATTTTAATGATAAATGATGCATGGCAACAACTTTCGCCTTTGACAATTGCGAATTGTTTTAAGCATTCTGGGCTTGCCGAAGAAAATTTAGATGGTCCCAGCAGCTCATTCTCAAATGATATTGAAATCAGACATGACATTCCTCTATCGGTTTGGGTAAGAGCTCTAAAAAATCAGCTACCGATTTCAAAGGAAGAACTGGATGAATATGTTCTTATTGACAATAGTGTGGCGATTTGTGAGGAACCTTCCGAAGACAGCATTGTTAAAAATATATTAGATGACGGACAATACAGCGACGAGAAAGTCGAAGATCAAAATGAAGCTGTGTCAGCACCTAGCGTTTTGGAGTCATTCAAGGCTGCAGAAATTCTGAATAGATTTGTCCATTCAAATTTTAATGACGAGAGTTTAACGCACAGCGTGTCTCGTTTAAATAATGCTGTTTTTATATGTCAAAAACTACTGCTAAACAATCAAAAATCACTGATTATTTAAATTAAGAATAAAAAGAAAAACCACATATAGAAATTAATCTTGTTATGCTTATGAATTGTATTATGAAAAACCCATGTTATTGAATATTATATGTATGCATTATATGTATACGACTTATTATGAAAAATCCATGTTATTGAATTACATTTATTAAATTTTGTGTTTTGATTAAAAAATTAAGTTGTTTTATTTTAAAACCTATTACGAATCCTGTCCGAATTATTTCTTGATCCATTGGTTGTAATACAGATGTCGTATTTGGTGGAAGGAAAACTAGAGTGATATAGTGACTGTACCGGCGACGATATTATGCCTGACCTTATAGCGGCATATCCAACTAACAGAACAATTAAAATTTTAAATTGCTTAGCGAAAAAATTAACTTTTTCCTGCAGCAGTGGACCGCTCAATGGGATGCCTCGACTGCGTTGCATTATGAAGTTGACGCTCTGACGCGTTTTGGCTTTAAGCCATTACTATTAAATAAAGCTTTAATTTTTTTTTTATTGTGTTGCACACGCAGAATTCTTTTGCCAGAGTAACGTTGTGCTCACCGGCTTCCAAGCGCCGAATAATTTGCATTTTTTCTTCAACGGAGGAGCACTTTTGTTTTTAAGACATTTTGTGGGTGTAATGCACAAGTGTCGAGCTTATACTGAATGAGCGCACATTTGTCGAATTAACGCATTCAGCTTTACTTGGAAAAAAGCAGAAAAAACTAGAAATAAACGGGACATCTCATGGAATAGGCTATGAGGTCTGCACACGCACGCTGTAAACATTTGTGTGACGTCGGCATTGCACTTCGACTCTCTCTCTCTCTCAGCAGCGTTGATAAGGCGACAGCTAAAACTAAGAGAGAGTAGTGAGAGTGTAAGAACCTTCGTGTCGCTGCTACGCAAGCAAGGGTGCCGATCACTGATAAATACATATATTTCTAACAGTGTCGTTTGATGCTTTAATTTGTAGGCATTATTTCGCTGTATTTTTTTTTTTCGGCACGTCGCAATATCCGGTTAACTTGTGAAAATTTTCGTCGGTAGAACCGGTATGTTTCTAAAAGCGGAAGCGTACTAAGCGGAGGCCCTTTCATATAAGTTTGTATGGGGACCAACCAAGCCATCGAATTTAATTTCGGGCTGCATCTATTTGATCGGGCATAGCGTCATATCTCCGCCGACATATCTCCGCCCAGTGCATTTTGCAGGCGGAGCCATGTCGCTTTTTTCTGGCGGAGATATGTCGTTTTAAAATGACATAACTCCGCCGTTGATCTCCGCGGAGATAAGCCGTTTTCAAACGACATATCTCCGCCGTGACTCAAATGACATATCTCCGCGCGGAGATATGTCGTTTGAATACGTCATATCTCCGCCGTCTTACAAACGACAGACCTCCGCGCGGAGATATGACTTTTTGAAACGACATATCATCGCTTTTCAATTATTGCACATTGGAGCAAGTTCGAAAAACTCTTCTGCCTTTATTTGAAGCCAACGAAAAAAAAAGCACAGTGCTGTCTGTTAAATTTAGTTGTATAAACTTATCAAGCCTTGTTAATAAAAACAATGCAATTTTAAATTTATATTTTATTTAAAACTATATTTTTTTTCCACAATATTTCCCATTATTTTTGTAATTGTATATTGTTTATAATACTGTCAACAAAATAATTTTGCTTAATTTCAATTTTCAGTGTATATTTCGAGTTTACACGATGGAATAAAATTAAATTTTCGTTTGGTAATGGCAAAAATATTCAATATTTTTGTAATTCTTAATTGATTATTGATTACATAATATAATTAATTATATATGTAAACATTTCGAGTTGCCTCTTCGACTTGCTGATTACAGCTTGGACATCTAGGGTTTAAATTTTCATGATCATTTTCGTGAATTTCGTTTTCATTATTTGAATTGGTGGTCTCAAAAATATGATCCCAACAAGCACCACAGACATTCACATGATTGCATGGGCGTTACATAACCGATTTTGGATTGTCTAAACATACAATGCATGGGTTTATTTGGACAATTGAAGTTTCGCACAGCTGACTTAAATTTGAATCGTTCGAAGAAAGAGATGATGTAGAAGATTTAATTTCAGTCGGCATTGCAGACAAATTTGTTTCGGAGTCCACACTTTCGAACGTATCCTGTTTTGAAAATTTATCGTTTAGGCAAACAGTGCGAGTTAAGAATTCCTGTAAACTAATTTCTTTCTTGTCGAAGAGTTCCATGGCATCCATGATTTTTTGAGCCCGGTCCTAAAAGCAATATATCAAATTGTAATTAGGGTTCGTTACGTTGATGTTACAGTCAAATGCAAACTTACACGTAATTTCTTAGTCAGTGGATAATTTCCAATACCGCCGTTTTTGAACAGAAGACAAAATTCACGGCTTTTATCATATTCTTCATCACATATATTTTTGACGAATTTGAAAAAGTTACCATTTGAGTGAATTTCTCTACCCAAAGACAAATTGTAGGCTTCGACAGCGCTTGTGGTTCTAGTTGAGCGCTTAAATACGGATATATTTTCAGGTCCTTCCTACTCATAAAAATGAATAATAAACGATTAAAATTTAAAATTGAGATAGATACAAATTTTGTAACAAAAAACCTACCTTTTTAATCCATTGTCTTTTAAAATAAGCTAAAAACGGAGAAAACAGATTCTTGTCTAAAGCGGTTGCTTCACATTTTAGCAAATTAAACCCTTCGACAATTTGGTTGGCTGGTAGAAGCGGTAGATAAAAAAATTTTATGAAAATCATATAAGCAGTCTTGTTTGATTTCAACATAAGCTCAAAACCAGACGTTTCTTTTTTTGCGTTTCTTTTGCATGCTTGTGTAAAATGAAACCAACAAGCATAAAAATGCAGGTTGGGATGCAAGCTTTTTAAAGCGTTCCGCATCGCCTTTTCATAGTCCGAAATAAAAGATGCACCATTTAAACTGCATATGTTAGAGTCAATATACATGAACAAATGATAGCACAGCTCGGTTTTTCGCGTCATCAACGCAAATATAAATGGGAATATCGAAATAATAAGTAAAAATTATAAAAGGAAATTTAGCTTATAATCAGAGTTATAATATACCTTATGCATATGTTTAATATAAATTATTGGAAGTTGTTTAAAGTCTCCGAAGGGGCATACTTTAAATGTAGCATCAATTAAAAAGTGACGATTTTGCTCCTCAATATTTGTTTGCATCAATGTAATTATCTTTTCCGAAGCAAAAATGCAGTACGCAAATGATCCCGATATACACACTTTTTTGAAAAGACTTTTTGGAGGATTTCCTTTCGTCATGCCATACAGGCTCATGATATTTGCATCTTCAAATGCCACGCGAACGTCCTCTGGAGATGTTGGGGACTTCGGAAGAAAGGGCTGTCTTCTTCTTTGCAGAGTACGTTTGACAGTGTCGTAGTTTATCTCAATCTCTGCTTCACCCGTCGTTTTTCTAAGCAAATAGAAAAATACAATAGAATTTATTGCTAGATATTTTTGATTGTCCAGTTTCACACCTCTACTTTGCTAAGCAAGCACAGAATATCAGCAAGCAAAAATATTTGGGGCCATAATTTTTTGGCTTATACATACATAAGTACATACATATTAGCGCGACGAAAAGGAGGTAGGTATGTACATACATAAATGCATACGTACAGACAGACATGTTTAGCAAAATTTTAATCAGGCTCGTATGCATGTTGCATATGTATACATACGTCTTTTTATTGCGTTCTTGCGCAAGCATATTTACATAGGTGTAAAAAAAATGGCTTCAATATTGTGCATTTTGTATGCATGAGCATGAGGTAAGTTAATTTGGAATTATACATTTACTTACTAAGCAAGAATATCATTAAATATTTTCTTTGTATCCGCATTTGTATTGCTTTGGCATTGATGTTTAATTTCACATAAGGCAATAAGTTTCTCCATTTCATGGACCTGGCGTTCATGATTATGTACAATGTTTTTGGTCTTTGAATAAGCTCGGGTCTTATCTGAGGTCAAATAGACTCTGGCCTTACAGCTTTCGGAACGACACACACATGCTGTCTCACCAAGCTTTAGTTGTTTATTTTTTACATAAATTTGTTCTTCTTCTAGAGAAAACAATAGTTGTGAGCCTGCACGGCTTCTTTCTCTTAATTTAAATTTTATGTTAATTTCGTTGTCCATTTTAACTATCGAAAAAGACCACACGCTTTGAGCACACGAAATCAAGTGATCGCGACGTATTTATTCACTACAGCCTCTGCTTTAAGTAGTTCTTTACGCGGAAGAAACAATATAAAACTATATATCTTTCTCTGTTTCCCTCACTTTGGTGAAAGCAAAAATACGCGAGCTAGAGTGAGTACGTCATCTTGTTAGTAATTTTACCGTAATCGCTTTGAAGTTGTAGCATGGTGGAATTACTACAAGGTTTCGTATTGTGACGTATGTATGTGACGACTTCACCATCTTTGCGCGACAATAGCGGTGGGAAATGGGTTGTTATTGTAAATAATTTTAAATTTGTAATTAAATTGCCAAATGCTTTATCACTAATCCTTTCACAAATATGGAGGCAAGGACAAAAATTTTAGATGGATAGAAACATATATTTGTAAGAAAAAACCACGAAAAAACGAACAAGCAACTGAATTTTGTGGCAATTCCGTATCTTTGAACCACTCAATCAGTGTTGTCAGAATTTGACCGTTAAAAACGGGATCGATTTACATATCTCCGCTCGGAGTTATGTCGTTTGTAGGACGGCGGAGATGTGTCGGCGGAGGTATGACGCTATGCCATTCGATCGATGTTTCGCGTGTGTGAAGAAAGAAAACCTTAACGCATTTCCAAAGTGGAAAAACTTACATTATTATTTTTAAATATAATATATATTAAATTTATGGTATATTATTATGAATATACCTTAAATATATGTATGATATATTATTATATTAATTAAATACAACATATCATTAATGAGGTATATGCAGGTTCAAAAATGATTGCATATTTATTGTCGAATTAATTGTTGTCCAATTAAATTTTTGTTGATAAACAGCTGATTTATTTACAGTTATAACAGCACATTAAGACCGATATATCAGCGATTGGTTACTGAGAAACGTATATCGATCGAGCGTGTCAAAATTATTTTTATCCAATCTATTTAATACGACAATAGAATTCAACCTGCAAACTTTGGTGATTCTAGCTAAATGTGTGGTGGAGATACAGACTGTGCTCATTTTTGGGGGTGGTGGTGGGCGTGGCAAAAATTTGTTTTGTCAGATCAGTCAAGGATGTGATCAACAGCCCTTGTGCTAAATTATTCTAGCTATACAATTGTGGGAGATATAGGTTTTTTCGGTTTGCGGGGAAACGGGTGGGGGTGGGAGGGAGATCTTGACACTTTGTCTGCCCATGGTATATACCAACATGCATACCAAGTTTGGTTGCACTAGCTTCAAAACTTTGGAAAAAACCTGCGTTCATACGGACAGACGGACATTTCACCAACCCAATATACTGTTTTTTCTTTTTTTCTTTAATTGTATTTTATTATTTATTTTTTGTATTGTATTTGATTTCGTCAAAAATATAATAATTGTTCAGATTTTTAAGGAGTCATCAATTTTTAAGAAAAAACTGTTTGTAACCTGTAGTGGGCACTTCGGAAAAATACTCTTGAAAATGGGAAATATAAAGTAAAACACCACTGAATATGAAAAAACTAAAATTGTATACTTTCAATGCCTTTAGTGGCAGAAAGAGTTGGCTGCTGCCGCTTTGCAATCGATCAAAGACGAGATGTAGTTTACTCTACGGGTACCAGGTCTCTCTACTTGTGCAAGAGCTGATTCTTCTAAATCTGTTCTAACACTAATTTAAAAGAGTGGCCTCTTTCTCACTTTTACTATTCAAACAACGATATTTGATAGTTTGTAGGCCAAACACTTGCTTACAACCAGTCACATATGGGTGCCCGTGACTGGGATTTTCATAGCCTTCAAAAATATCCAATTTTTTCGGATTTTGATAATAATTGATTTGAAATAAACTTGATCTGCGTATGGTATACAGGAACCTGCATGCCAAGTTTGGTGTCTCTGGCTCTTATAGTCTTTGAGATCTGTGCGTTCATACAGACAGACAGATGGACATGGCTAGTTCGTCTCGGCTGTTGATCCTGATCAAGAATATATATAGTTTATATAGTCGGAAATGCCTCCTTCAGTCTTTTACACACATTTGCAGTACTTTATAACTCCCTTTTTCCCATTTTTAACTTATTTTCAATGTTTTTGCCACAGAGAGAAACACAAAAAGCATGAGCAATGCAAAAAGCAACCGTGGCTCACCGTGCTTAATTCTATTGCGTGCTGCGTTTCCGTTTTCTCTTGAGCGTTTCCTGTTGAGAGAAATAAGTATACGTCCGCCAAAAACACTTTGAACTTCAACATATTCTCAAAGTGTCTTCGGTTAACAGTTAAAGTATAACAGAAAAACGAAAGTGGATGTGGATAAGTGGAATTTTGCTTATAGTTATGTTATGTTAATTTATGTTGTGGATATGATTAGAATATGATATTTATATAATAAAAAGCTGATATTTCTTGATGTGAAATTAATATATGTGTATATTTATTTTTAAAATATTTTTTCACTGCTTACTGTAATACGTTTCAGATTAACGATCACTGGAAGACAAAACTTCTGTCACAGAAGCAAAATAACTCAAACTATTTGTGTTCATAAAAAGACACATATATTTTTTCTCTCAAAAATAAGTGTCTTTGGAAGACAGAAACAGAAAAAATGCGAAAATAACCGTTACTCACTGAGCGAGACCCGAAACACTTAAAACATAACGCACGCTCTCTGTTGTGTGCGTTATTTTTGAAACACTTCAAAGTGGAGTGAGATATTTTCGATCTCTGGTAATTTGACGTGGGCCCCATTCTAAAAGTAGTGTTCACTAGACACTTAAAACGGCCGCGTAATGTTAACTTGTTCTGTTGTGAATTAGTAGAGCTGTTAAGATTAAATTTCGCGTTGAAAGCGCGAAACATCGATTTGACTGATATTTCGCGTGCGTAATTTGTATAAGAAGAAGAAAGCGGCGCTTTAACGCATTTTCTTAAGTGGAACCACTTAAATTATTATTACTTAATTTTATATGTATTATATATATAATATATGACATAACAGCTGATTTACTTACAGATCAACAAGAGCACAATAACAGCGAAATTTCACGCATAAAACGTATATCGAATACAAATATTCGGACTTTCTGTTAATAACAGCAACTTAGCAAAATATGTTAATTTCGCACCGAATGAGAGTTTTCCTCGCGCATAGACCAAACTGGGTGTAAAGTGGGTGGTAAATAGGGCGAATGTTGCGATTTTGTGCGATATGCTTCAAATTCATTTTCAAAGATATATATAAATATATATATCTAATACAATTTAAACTGAATCCCAATTTTCCGGAACATTCGGCACTCTGGGTGGAAAATGGGTGGTCAAGGTTGTTTGTTCCAAAGTTTAGATTTCGTGCCAGGCGTACAAAAATATAAACAAAGTTGTTTTCAAATTTTGGAAAATCCGCTCAAAGTGTCGTAACATGGTCGGTAAACTGTTGCATGCAACCTTTTTTTGGAAAAGTATTTATACGGGCGGGACGGGAAAGGATTTTAAAAAGAGCGGGCACCCGCGGACACCCGCGACGGACAGGAGGGGATTGAACTTTTTTTTCCCGTTTTCATTTCTACTTCACACTCAGATTTCAAGGTCAGTCTAAAAATCGTTGCGCGTGTGATTTAGAGTCAGAACAAGAAAGAAATGTTATCTTCGGCGTGCCGAAGAAAAGATTTGGTTGAGTTATTTTGAAAAACCAAAACAGTTTTTCATCCAAAACTTATTTTTCAACCGATCGTGCCTATGGCAGTTATAAGATATCGGTTTTGACAAATTTTGTCCAAATATGTTGATAGTGTTTAAACTGAGACATAGTGAGTTTGGTTGAGTTATTTTCAAAAACAAAAAAAATTTTTCATACTAAAACTTATTTTTCAACCGATCGTTCTTATGGCAGCTATATGTTATAGTGGTCTATCCAATTCTGACATATGTACTGCTTGCAGAAAGAATAAGCAGCTGTGCCAAATTTCATCACGATAGCTCTAAAACTGGGGGACTAGTTCGCATATAAGCAGACGGACATGACGGACATGAATGTTGTTGATGCTGATCACGAATATACAATTTTTTTTTTCTGAGACGTCTATTTCAATGCGTTGCACATTTCGTGACAAAATTATATATATAACTTAATTATATTATTTATTTAATTATTAATAAATGTGGTTTGTTGGCGACCTTTCTACGTTTTAAATAGAGGAGTTTAGCTGGCTTGAGGTCAGTGTTTAGTTAAAAACAGTAGTGGTTTTTGTTTTTTCACCAATATATTTCGATTAAACTTCGGTAACCGTCTTCAGGGCATCTACAACAATTTTAAAACATTTTTACAAAACTTAATTTTACATTTATATTTAATAACTATACATACAGAATTTTACACGTCCGCTCTGTGAGGCATGGAGTTGTCAACTAGTTATTATATTATAAATAATATATTTAATAAATAATATTCATAAATAACTAGCTAAACTCCTCTATTAAAAAACGTAGAAAGGTCGCCAACAAAGAACATTTATACACAACGGAAGTACGCACACATCACAACAACAACATGGTTTATGCTTAAATAAAAACAAACTACAACAACTCTAAGCCAACAATCAACAAATTCCAAGTAACATCTTGGATATTAATAAAACTTAACTCTAACTTAAAGTTCTTACTAAGATGCTAAAAATCCAAATTAATACCAAAGTTTATGAAGAATTCCACTAGTTTTAAAAGTATATTTAATATTGACAATAATAGCACAGCTGACATACAGAAAACACTTGAACGATATAGTACATACTATATATTTCATACTAAAATATTAGGGCTACTTATAAAACACAAACACACAACACTTATTAAAAATGCAAAACAAACAAGTAAGAAGTCGGATGCACCTGACTGCGATATACTCTTTTTTAGCCTCTATGCGGAGTCAGAAGTGGGCGTGGCAATTGTATTTTTGCTCATATCTTTCAAGTTTTACCATCAATTTAAGTTTTGTTGGGCCCGATCTACAGGTTTGGGAGAAACAAACATTGCTCGATTGCAAGGGCGGGGGTGGGCGTGGCCAAATTATTTTTATTCAATCCATTTAATAGGGCAACAGAATTCAACCTGCAAAATTTGGTGATTCTAGCTAAATGGGTGTGGGAGATACAGACTTTGCGTATTTTTGACCAATCAAGGAGATCTTGACACTTTGTCTGCCTATGGTATATACCAACATGCATACCAAGTTTTGTTGCTCTAGCCTTAAAATTGTGGAAAAAACCTGCGTTCATACAGACAGACCGACGGACGGACATTTCACAAACCCAATATACTCTTTTTTCTTTTTTTTCAACATAATTAAAAAAGAGTATAAAAAGTGGACAGAACAAAAAGAACAATAGAACAAACGCTCGGAGAGGATGACTCACAAGCATTTTTTAAGAGCGAGAGGAAAATCTGCAATAATCTAACAACAACACTTAGGGGAAGACATGAAAAGAAACACGAAAAACTGAGGAACGAACGAAACAATATCTTTGCGGACAACAAGAAACAGACGAATTGGTTTGTAAACAAAACAATCGTAGAGTTCCCGCCTAAAATTTGCAATAACGGTGCCAAGAAAGAAATTTTCTCTACATTGCGGACGGAGAGGAATTAATATAAACAATCAAGAACAAAGAGGCGGCACGGACTAAATTCTCTTTATTTCTCAAAGACTGTAAAACAAACACCAAAGAAGACGCAATGGATCGTGCAGTAACTGATACAGTGGAGCAAACACGGAAATTTCTACGACGAAATGATATATTAATTTTAACGGCTGACAAGGGTAATGGTAGCAATGGAATCTGACGACTATAAGAGAAAAATGACGAATATATTAGAATCCGATGTGCATCCGAAATTTTAAATAAACTTGATCTGCGTATGGTATACAGGAAACTGCATTCCAAGTTTGGTGTCTCTAGCTCTTATAGTCTCTGAGATCGACGCGTTCATACAGACAGACGGACGGACAGCCGGACATGACTAGTTCGTCTCGGCTGTTGATCCTGATCAAGAATATATATAGTTTATATAGTCGCAAATGCCTCCTTTTGCCTGTTACACACATTTGCAGTACTTTATAACTCCCTTTTTCCCATTTTTAATGGGAACAGGGAGTAAAAAATACGTTGGTTGACAAATTATTTAAGCTGGAGTTTATTTCAAGGACCGAAACGAATAAACTCACAACGAACACAGCTTTACCGCCAAGGATTTATGGACTGCTATAAATACATAAAGAGGGAACACCACTACGACTAATATGCTCATCTATTCACTCACCGTTATACAATCTATGCAAATTTATTGTTCAAATTTGATATAACTTCACACAAGATTCGCAGTATAATATAAATAACTCAATTGAATTCAAAAATAGGACCAACGACACTTATATTGTTGATGACGAAAGACTTGTTTCATTTGACGTAGTGTCACTGTTTCCGAGCATACCAACGGACTTAGCTGTAGAAATAATTACCAAGAAATGGTCCAAGATCTCAAATTTCACAAATATTCCCAGACAATTAATTTAAATATTCTCCGTTTCTCCATAGAAGAAAACAGATATTGAAAATTTGAGGACAAAATCTATACACAATTAAAAGGAATGCCAATGGGATCACCGGCATCTCCAGTTGTCGCGGACATTGTGATGGAAGAACTATTAAACAATACAATTAAGAAGTTAAGACACCCTCCCCGACTGATGACAAAATATGTGGACGATTTACTTGCGATAACAAGAAAATACGAAGTACAAAATACTCCTGAAATGTTGAACTCATACCACAAAAACATTAAATTTACTACTGAACTGGAAACGGAAGGAAAATTACCATATCTAGATTCAATACTACACAAACAAGAGAACAAATTAAAAATAAAATGGTACAAAAAACCGACGGCATTAGGACGAATACTCAACTATTGTTCTAGATACCTAATAACAATAGTAATGAGCACAGCCCTCAACACTATAACAAGAATTCTCAACATAAGTGACAACATATACCAACATGTATACCAAGTTTGGTTGCTCTAGCTTCAAAACTGTGGAAAAAACCTGCGTTCATACGGACAGGCGGACGGACAGACGGACATTTCATAAAGCCAATATACTCTCTTTGCTCCCTGTTCCCATTAAAAATGGGAAAAAGGGAGTTATAAAGTACTGCAAATGTGTGTAGCAAACACAAGGAGGCATTTCCGACTATATAAACTATATATATTCTTGATGAGTATCAACAGCCGAGACGAACTAGCCACGTGCTTCTGTCTGTCCGTCTGTCTGTATGAACGCGTCGATCTCAGAGACTACAAGAGCTAGAGACACCAAACTTGGCATGCAGGTTCCTGTATACCATACGCAGATCAAGTTTATTTCAAATTTTGGATGCAAATCGCAAAAGATTCCCACTGCCAACAATTTTAAAGATAAATCTTTGATTGTTGGTACACATATATTCTGTATCAATATTGATCAGCTGTGTAAATTTCATCACGATCGGATAAATAACACCAAAGTTATGGAAGAATGTATTACCCCCGTCTCAGCAGTCAGAAACAACAGTTTGACAGGAACTGGACACGTTAAATGCACTCCTTGCTTGTGTTGCCGCTGAACTGCTTGAAATGCAAGTTGGGAGGAGGGAGTTTCGTAGTCGGGCACAGTCGACTAGAGTATTCTTACTTGTTAGCACTTAAAAGTTACTTTTTGCGGTGAGCCGAACTCGCCGATAAAAGCTCGGGACATCAAACTTGCTGTGTAGGTTCCTCTATACAGTACGCAGATCAAGTTTATTTAAAATTTCAATTGCACCCCCCCTGTTCGCCTCTTTGCGGAGTCAGAAGTTGTTATTATTGCCCAAATCTTTCACGTTTTGCCATCAATTTAAGTTTGGTTAGGCCTGTTCTGCAGGTTTGGGAGAAACAAACATTGCTCGATTGCAAGGGCGGGGGTGGGCGTGGCAAAATTATTTTTATCCAATCTATTCAAAACTGTGGAAAAAACTTGCGTTCATACGGACGGACAGACAGATGGACAGACGGACATTTCACAATGGATTCGCAGACGAAGCTTTTATGCACAATGGATATTAAAAAATCGATCCATAATCATGCGTGCAATATGGTGCGCTCATTTCAATTCCAAAATGTGCAAAAACTAAATACATACATTCCTTTACCATCACCGGCTATACTGATTCTTCGTCAACCCAATTTTCTGATAATGCTACGTCACCACTGGAACCAAGCCAATACGATTCATCAGGAAATATTATTACTTTCACAAATTAACAAAAAATGTAATAAACAAGTATCTTATGCATAAGTACGTTTATATTGAGAAAAAAAATTAATACATGAGTTAATTTAAATATATTTTGAATAATTCACTACCTCAATTGTCACAATTTTAACAGGCATGATTGGAGTTCTATTAAAATTGGTTTAATTTTTAAAAATGAGTGGCTCAATATTTCTCAAATTTCATTCTGGTGTTCTTCGACTGCTACGATCTCACATGTTTTTAAAACCTTTTTTATTAGTTTTTTTTGAAAAAAGAGTATATTCGTTTTGTAAAATGTCCGTCTGTCTGTCTGTCCGTTTGACGGCAGGTTCTTCCACTGTTTTGAAGCTTAAGCAACCAAACTGAGTTTACATGTTGATATATACCACAGGACACAGACAAAGTGTCAAGATCGCTTCCCCAACCCCAAGCACTCCTCCACAAGTGTCAAAAAACTGTATCTTCCACATTTTTATGGCTAGACTAACCAAATTTGACAAAAGGGCTATTAATCACTTGAGCAAAGTCTGTATCTCCCACACCCCTTTAGCTTCAGTCACCAAATTTTGCAGGCTGACTTCTGTTGCCCTATAAAATAGATTGGATGAAAATAATTTTGACACGGCCATCCCCGCCCTTGCAATCGAGCAAAGTTTGTTTCTCCCAAACCTGTAGAGCCGGACCAACGAAATTTAAATTGATGCATCAATGCCATGGCAAAAGTTGAATAATTTTTCAAAAATACAATTGCCACGCTCACTTCTGACTCCGCAAAGAGGCGAAAAAAGAGTATATCGCAATCGTGTGTATCCGACTGCAACATTTTTAATTGTTTTTTTTTAAATTTAATTTCTTGACTACAGTCGGAACCTTTCGACTTTACCAGGAATTGATCGCGTAGAGGTGCTTTTATTTGATAACCTTAACTAAGTGTTTCTAACTGATTTTCATATAATAATATTTATCAACAAAATTTGGTTATACTTTATAGACAACCGTAAGCTGGAAAATTAAACTCATATGAAATTTGTAATAAAATTCTTCGAGCGATTGTAATGAAGCTAACATCCCAAGAAAGCATAAGGGCTTGGATACTATCAGCTCTGATGGTTCACGGAGCAGTTGCAGGCAATCCGGATGCTAAACGACTCTACGATGATCTACTAAGTAACTACAATAAATTGGTTCGACCTGTTGTAAACACAACAGACGTTCTTAAAGTTTGCATAAAGCTGAAACTTTCGCAACTTATTGATGTCGTAAGTATCATAATTAGAAATCTCGCTTTTTAAAAATAAATCACTTTGGACGGCAGTCTACGCTATGGACGAAGCAGCACGAAGATTGCTAACGGCGCTTAGCATTATATACAGCAAGAATGAAAGATTTGCTGTGAGTGTCCGATCCGAGCTATATACTGATCTTCAACTAAGAAAAGTACATGCTACAACTTTTGTAAGCTCACCTGGTTCATAGGATATAGGCAAGCGGGTGAGAAGGAAAAATTTAAAAATTGGATCTTTTGGGTCCATTGATTATTCTAATTGTGAATACGCGTAGAATGACATTTTGTTCATCTAAATCTGACTATTCTTTCAAAATTATGACCATTGTAAAATTAGAGCGGCTTTTCCAAACTGAGATGAAAAGGTTGTCAGTTTGTTTGTTTGTATCAACGCGTTAGCTTGTAGCTAGGTAGCTGTCTACAATTTTGTGGAATTGTTCCCCATCATAACCCAAGAAACGTTTGTTCTACCACTTTTCTGAAAAACCGCTAGTTTGGCGGGAAAAAGCTAAAAACCGCTAGAGTTGACACGCACACAGTGTCCAAACCAAACAAGTAAGAACGTTGCAGTCGGATGGACCCGACTGCGATTTACTCTTTTTTAGCCTCTTTGCGGAGTCAGAAGTGGGCGTGGCAATTGTTTTTTACAAATCTTTCAAGTTTTACCATCAATTTAAGTTTGGTTGGGCCTGTTCTACAGGTTTGGGAGAAACAAACATTGCTTGGTTTCAAGGGCGGGGGTGGGCGTGGCAAAAATATTTTTATTCAATCTTTTAAATAGACAACAGAATTTAACCTGCAAAATTTGGTGATTCTAGCTAAAGGGGTGTGGGATATACAAACTTTGCTTATTTTGGGGTGGGGGTGTGCGTGGCCAAAGTTTTTTTAGTCAGATCAATTAATGTTGTGATAAGTAGCCCTTGGGCTAAATTTGGTTACTCTAGCTGTAAAACTGTGGAAGATATAGGTTTTTGGGGTTTGTCGGGGAAGGGGTGGGGGTGGGGGGAGCTCTTGACACTTTGTCTGCCTATGTTTTATACCAACATGTATACCAAGTTTGGTTGCTCTAGCTTCAAAACTGTGGAAAAAACCTACGTTCATACAGACAGACGGACAGCCGGACAGACTGACGGACGGACAGACGAACATTTCACAAACCCAATATACTCATTTTTCTTTTTACTCCCTGTTCCCATTAAAAATGGGAAAAAGGGAGTTATAAAGTACTGCAAATGTGTGTAACAGACAGAGGGAGGCATTTCCGACTATATAAACTATATATATTCTTGATCAGGATCAACAGCCGAGACGAACTAGCCATGTCGGTCTGTCTGTGCAGGGAGCAGGGAGTCTCGTAGTCGGGCACACTCGACTAGAGCATTTTCGCTTGTTATTTTTTGCTTTTATATGCTTTTCCAACATACACTCATAAAAAAGCCCCAAATTCGACCTTGAAACTAGAAAATCGCCTTTGAAATGGCTTCCACCTAACCCTAACCTTTTGATATAAAAAATGGGTTTCTAATATCTTGTTTTTCTTAAAATCAGGTCTTCATCCTCTTAAAACAAGAATAATTTTTTGACCTTATATTTAGAAGAATATTTTCTTGATGCAAAGAAGTTATGCCTTGACTACAAGTAAATAATTTTGTATTAAAAGAAATAACTTTTTAAATACAAGAAAATGTGTCGTTGAACTAAAAAAAAAAAAAACAAGAAAAAAATGTTATCTTCGGCGTGCCGAAGATATATGTATACCCATGCAAAAAAGATTTGCATAACAAAACAAATTTTTCAACTGATCGTTCCTATGGCAGCTATATGTTATAGTGGTCCGATTTCGATGAAATTTTGTCAACATATGTAAAAAGTGCTAAAACTTAGGCATAGTGTGTTTGGTTGAGTTATTTTGAAAAACAAAAAAATTTGTAATCAAGCTGACTCTAAGACAAAATTATTAGAAAAGCTTATAAGCAGACGGACAGATAGACAGACAGACGCACATGACTCGGCTGTTGATGTTGACCACTAACATTTACATTTTTTTCTGAGACGTCTTCTTCAATGTCGCGTTTCGCGACAAATACACAGCACAGACAGTCTGTGATAATAAGTGTTTGCACAGACCGTTTTTTTTTGCACAGGCCAAATGTAATCGATTGAAAATAAATTTGAATCGACTAAATATGCTTAGTTGGCTTTGTTAACACGATGAGTTTGGACCCTGTTGCTGCTTCCCTGCTTGCCTGGGCAATAAATTGGAAAAAACGGGAAAATCAGAACAACCGGAAGCGTGTTTGGAGATTAAACCATATTGAACAATAGATGGAGCTTTTTGCTTGTGTGGCGGCCCACTGGCGCGTTCTGTCGTTGAAAGGCAGCCCAGAAATCGCTGGAAGATAACAATAAATAGTACAAGAATGTAGAATGTGGTTGATGTCCTTACTTAGGATAGTCTGTTTAACAATCAATGAAAATGAACAGATAGAGCCACTGTGTGCATCTAAAGCTATTGGATCTATTTGTTTTAAGTCTTGCAAAGAAATACGAGACCAAAACATCTGGTTTTGGTCTCAAAATGTGTAGGGTGTTGAATCCTTATGAACGCTGTGGGCTCAGAGACAACATGTGATAGAGACACCAAATTTGGCATGTACATTTCACAAGTTTCAGGACACAGGTCTGATTTTTGTTTCACATATTTATCCAATGTTTGGATTATATACACCAAACCTAGTGAAGTAGTTGTGCAGGCACAGCATACGTTGATGTCTGATTTCAAATAAAAACACCTCCACGCGAAGTTAATGTCTAGGGACAATGAATATTCAAGCCATAAAACATCTGATATAAAATTTTGTGACGAACTATTTTCTGATTAATATGAAAACGATTTTAAGAAATAATATTAATTTTGCATTCGGAACACTGCAAAAGTAAAAAGAAGCTGAATTTTTTTGCACAACGTGCGGAGTGCAAAATTTTTTTAATTATGCTTTTTTCGGAAAAAATTTACGTTGTCATTGTTGAATTTTCATAAAAGAACTTTCAAATACTCAATTTTCGCCCTGTTTACCACCCACTTTCCACCCGGAAATGTGAATCTTCCGGAAAATTGGTGTGCAGTTTTAAATGAATTTTCATATTGATCGTTGAAAATGAGTTTGAAGCAAATTGTATAGGAACTCAACTTTGGCTTTTTTACCACCCACTTCCCAAACCGGGTGGTGATTTTTCCGGAAAATTGATATGCAATTTTAAATGAACTTTCATATAGATCTTTGAAAATGAGTTTGAAGCAAATCGCATAAGAACTCAACTTTCGCCCTATTTACCACCCACTTCCCACCCAGAGGGTTGAATTTTCCGGACAATTGGTATGCAGTTTTAAATGAATTTTCATATTGATCTTTAAAAATGAGTTTGAAGCAATTCGCATAAAAACTCAACTTTCTCCTTTTTAACACCCACTTTCCACCCGGGAATGTGACTTTTCCGGAAATTTGTTATGCAGTTTTTATTGAATTTTCATATAGATCTTTGAAAATGAGTTTGAAGCAAATCGCATAAGAACTCAACTTTCGCCCTATTTACCACCCACTTCCCACCCAGAGGGTTGAATTTTCCGAAAACTTGGTAAGCAATTTTAAATGAATTGTCATATTGATCTTTGAAAATGAGTTTGAAGCAAATCGCATAAGAAATCAACTTTCGCCTTTTAACCACCCACTTTCCACCCGGAAATGTGAATTTTCCGGAAAATTGGTATGCAGTTTTAAATGAATTTTCATATTGATCTTTGAAAATGAGTTTGAAGCAAATCGCATAAGAACTCAACTTTCGCCTTTTTACCACCCACTTTCCACCCGGGAATGTGAATTTTCCGGAAAATTGGTATGCAGTCTTAAATGAATTTTCATATAAATCTAAGAAAATGAGTTTGAAACAAATCGAATAAGTACTCAACTTTCGCTCCATTTACCACCCACTTTCCACCCAGGGTGGTGAATTTTCCGGAAAATTGGTATGCAGTTTTAAATGAATTGTCATACAGATCTTTGAAAATGAGTTTGAAGCAAATCACATAAGAAATCAACATTCGACTTTTTACCACCTACTTTCCACCCGGGAATGTGAATTTTCCGGAAAATTGGTATTTAGCTTTTAAAGAATTTTCATATAGATATTTGAAATGAGTTTGAAATCCCATAAGAACTCTACTTTTCCCTTTTTACCACCCACTTTCCACCCGGGAATGTGAATTTTCCGGAAAATTGGTATGTAGTCTTAAAGGAATTTTCAAATTGATCTTTGAAAATGAGTTTGAAGCAAATCGCAAAAAAACTCAACTTTCGCCCTATTTACCACCCACTTCCCAAACCGGGTGGTGATTTTTCCGAAAAATTGGTAAGCAATTTTTTAATGAATTGTCATACAGATCTTTGAAAATGAGTTTGAAGCAAATCGCATAAAAACTCAACTTTCGCCCTATTTACCACCCACTTTTCACCCACTTCCCACCCAGGGGGTTGAATTTTCCGGAAAATTGGTATGCAGTTTAAATGAATTTTCATATAGATCTTTGAAAATGAGTTTGAAGCAAATCGCATAAGAACTCAACTTTCGCCTTTTTACCACCCTGTTTTCACCCGGGAATGTTAATTTTCCGGGAAATTGGTATGTAGTCTTAAATGAATTTTCATATTTATCTTTGAAAACGAGTTTGAAGCAAATCGCATAAGAACTCAACTTTTGCCTTTTTACCACCCACTTTCCACCCGGGAATGTGAATTTTCCGGAAAATTGATATGCAGTTTTTAATGAACTTTCATATAGATCTTTGAAAATGCGTTTGAAGCAAATCGCACAAGAACTCAGCTTTCGCCTTTTAGCCACCCACTTTTAACCCGGAAATGTGAATCTTCCAGAAAAATGGTATGCAGTTTTAAATGAATTGTCATACAGATCTTTGAAAATGAGTTTGAAGCAAATCGCATAAGAACTCAATTTTCGCCCTATTTACCACCCACTTCCCACCCAGGGGGTTGAATCTTCCGGAAAATTGGTAAGCAGTTTTAATTGAATTTTCATATTGATCTTTGAAAATGAAACTTAAAAACTCAACTTTCGCGCTATATACCACCCACTTCCTACCCAGGGGGTTGAATTTTCCGGAAAATTAGTATGCAGTCTTAAATGAATTTTCATACAGATCTTTGAAAATGAGTTTGAAGCAAATCGCACAAGAACTCAGCTTTCGCCTTTTAATTACCCACTTTTCACCCGGAAATGTGAATCTTCCAGAAAAATGGTATGCAGTTTTAAATGAATTGTCATACAGATCTTTGAAAATGCGTTTGAAGCAAATCGCATAAGAACTCAATTTTCGCCCTATTTCCCACCCACTTCCCACCCCAGAGTGTTAAATTTTCCGGACAATTGGTATGCAGTTTTAAATTAATTTTCATATTGATCTTTGAAAATGAGTTTGAAGCAAATCGCATAAGAACTCAACTTTCGCCCTATTTACCACCCACTTCCCACCCAGGGTGGTGGTTTTACCGAAAAATTGGTATGCAATTTTAAATGAATTGTCATACAAATCTTTAAATATGCGTTTGAAGCAAATCGCATAAGAAATCAACTTTCGCCCTATTTACCACCCACTTCCCATCCAGAGGGTTGAATTTTCCGGAAAATTGGTATGTAGTCTTAAATGAATTTTCATATTGATCTTTGAAAACGAGTTTGAAGCAAATCGCAAAAGAACTCAACTTTCGCCTTTTTACCACCCACTTCCCACCCAGGGTGGTGGTTTTACCGAAAAATTGGTATGCAATTTTAAATGAATTGTAATACAAATCTTTAAATATGCGTTTGAAGCAAATCGCATAAGAAATCAACTTTCGCCCTATTTACCACCCACTTCCCATCCAGAGGGTTGAATTTTCCGGAAAATTGGTATGTAGTCTTAAATGAATTTTCATATTGATCTTTGAAAACGAGTTTGAAGCAAATCGCAAAAGAACTCAACTTTCGCCTTTTTACCACCCACTTTCCACCCGGGAATAAGAATTTTCCGGAAAATTGGTATGCAGACTTAAATAAATTTTCATATTAATCTTTGAAAATGAGTTTGAAGCAAATCGCATAAGAACTCAACTTTCGCCCTATTTACCACCCACTTCCCACCCAGGGGGTTGAATTTTCCGGACAGTTGGTATGCAATTTTAAATGAATTGTCATAATGATCTTTGAAAATGAGTTTGAAGCAAATGGCTTAATAATTCAACTTTCGCCCTATTTACCACCCACTTGTCACCCAGGGTGGTGATTTTTCCGAAAAATTGGTATGCAATTTTGAATGAATTGTCATACAGATCTTTGAAAATGAGTTTGAAACAAATCGCTTAAAAACTCAACTTTCGCCCAATTTAACACCCACTTCGTACCCAGGGGGTTGAATTTTCCGGAAAATTGGTATGCTGTCTTAAATGAATTTTCATACAGATCTTTGAAAATGAGTTTGAAGCAAATCGCACAAGAAAGCAGCTTTCGCTTTTTTACCACCCACTTTTCACCCAGGGTGGTGATTTTTCCGAAAAATTGGTATGCAATTTTAAATGAATTGTCATACAGATCTTTGAAAATGAGTTTGAAGCAAATCGCATAAGAACTCAATTTTCGCCCTATTTACCACCCACTTCCCACCCAGGGGGTTGAATCTTCCGGAAAATTGGTAAGCAGTTTTAATTGAATTTTCATATTGATCTTTGAAAATGAAACTTAAAAACTCAACTTTCGCGCTATATACCACCCACTTCCTACCCAGGGGGTTGAATTTTCCGGAAAATTAGTATGCAGTCTTAAATGAATTTTCATACAGATCTTTGAAAATGAGTTTGAAGCAAATCGCACAAGAACTCAGCTTTCGCCTTTTAATTACCCACTTTTCACCCGGAAATGTGAATCTTCCAGAAAAATGGTATGCAGTTTTAAATGAATTGTCATACAGATCTTTGAAAATGCGTTTGAAGCAAATCGCATAAGAACTCAATTTTCGCCCTATTTCCCACCCACTTCCCACCCCAGAGTGTTAAATTTTCCGGACAATTGGTATGCAGTTTTAAATTAATTTTCATATTGATCTTTGAAAATGAGTTTGAAGCAAATCGCATAAAAACTCAACTTTCGCCCTATTTACCACCCACTTCCCACCCAGGGTGGTGATTTTTCCGAAAAATTGGTATGCAATTTTAAATGAATTTTCATACAGATCTTTGAAATTGCGTTTGAAGCAAATCGCATAAGAAATCAACTTTCGCCCTATTTACCAACCACTTCCTACCCAGGGGTTTGAATTTTCCGAAAAATTGGTATGCAGTTTTAAATGAATTTTCATACAAATCTTTGAAAATGAGTTTGAAGCAAATCGCATAAGAACTCAACTTTCGCCCTATTTACCACCCACTTCCCACCCAGGGTGGTGGTTTTACCGAAAAATTGGTATGCAATTTTAAATGAATTGTCATACAAATCTTTAAATATGCGTTTGAAGCAAATCGCATAAGAAATCAACTTTCGCCCTATTTACCACCCACTTCCCATCCAGAGGGTTGAATTTTCCGGAAAATTGGTATGTAGTCTTAAATGAATTTTCATATTGATCTTTGAAAACGAGTTTGAAGCAAATCGCAAAAGAACTCAACTTTCGCCTTTTTACCACCCACTTCCCACCCAGGGTGGTGGTTTTACCGAAAAATTGGTATGCAATTTTAAATGAATTGTAATACAAATCTTTAAATATGCGTTTGAAGCAAATCGCATAAGAAATCAACTTTCGCCCTATTTACCACCCACTTCCCATCCAGAGGGTTGAATTTTCCGGAAAATTGGTATGTAGTCTTAAATGAATTTTCATATTGATCTTTGAAAACGAGTTTGAAGCAAATCGCAAAAGAACTCAACTTTCGCCTTTTTACCACCCACTTTCCACCCGGGAATAAGAATTTTCCGGAAAATTGGTATGCAGACTTAAATAAATTTTCATATTAATCTTTGAAAATGAGTTTGAAGCAAATCGCATAAGAACTCAACTTTCGCCCTATTTACCACCCACTTCCCACCCAGGGGGTTGAATTTTCCGGACAGTTGGTATGCAATTTTAAATGAATTGTCATAATGATCTTTGAAAATGAGTTTGAAGCAAATGGCTTAATAATTCAACTTTCGCCCTATTTACCACCCACTTGTCACCCAGGGTGGTGATTTTTCCGAAAAATTGGTATGCAATTTTGAATGAATTGTCATACAGATCTTTGAAAATGAGTTTGAAACAAATCGCTTAAAAACTCAACTTTCGCCCAATTTAACACCCACTTCGTACCCAGGGGGTTGAATTTTCCGGAAAATTGGTATGCTGTCTTAAATGAATTTTCATACAGATCTTTGAAAATGAGTTTGAAGCAAATCGCACAAGAAAGCAGCTTTCGCTTTTTTACCACCCACTTTTCACCCAGGGTGGTGATTTTTCCGAAAAATTGGTATGCAATTTTAAATGAATTGTCATACAGATCTTTGAAAATGAGTTTGAAACAAATCGCATAAGAACTCAACTTTCGCCCTATTTACCACCCGCTTCCTACCCAGGGGGTTGAATTTTCCGGAAAATTGGTATGCAGTCTTAAATGAATTTTCATACAGATCTTTGAAAATGAGTTTGAAGCAAATCGCACAAGGACTCAGCTTTCGCCTTTTAACCACCCACTTTTCACCCGGGATTGTGAATCTTCCGGAAAATTGGTATGCAGTTTTAAATGAATTGTCATACAGATCTTTGAAAATGAGTTTGAAGCAAATCGCATAAAAACTCAACTTTCGCCCTATTTACACCCACTTCCCACCCAGGGTGGTGATTTTTCAGAAAAATTGGTATGCAGTTTTAAATGAATTTTCATATAGATCTTTGAAAATGAGTTTGAAGCAAATCGCACAAGAACTCAGCTTTCGCCTTTTAATTACCCACTTTTCACCCGGAAATGTGAATCTTCCAGAAAAATGGTATGCAGTTTTAAATGAATTGTCATACAGATCTTTGAAAATGCGTTTGAAGCAAATCGCATAAGAACTCAATTTTCGCCCTATTTCCCACCCACTTCCCACCCCAGAGTGTTAAATTTTCCGGACAATTGGTATGCAGTTTTAAATTAATTTTCATATTGATCTTTGAAAATGAGTTTGAAGCAAATCGCATAAAAACTCAACTTTCGCCCTATTTACCACCCACTTCCCACCCAGGGTGGTGATTTTTCCGAAAAATTGGTATGCAATTTTAAATGAATTTTCATACAGATCTTTGAAATTGCGTTTGAAGCAAATCGCATAAGAAATCAACTTTCGCCCTATTTACCACCCACTTCCCACCCAGAGGGTTGAATTTTCCAGAAAATTGGTATGCAGTTTTAAATGAATTTTCATATAGATCTTTGAAAATGAGTTTGAAACAAATCGCATAAAAACTCAACTTTCGCCCTATTTACCACCCACTTCCTACCCAGGGGTTTGAATTTTCCGGAAAATTGGTATGCAGTTTTAAATGAATTTTCATACAAATCTTTGAAAATGAGTTTGAAGCAAATCGCATAAGAACTCAACTTTCGCCCTATTTACCACCCACTTCCCACCCAGGGTGGTGGTTTTACCGAAAAATTGGTATGCAATTTTAAATGAATTGTCATACAAATCTTTAAATATGCGTTTGAAGCAAATCGCATAAGAAATCAACTTTCGCCCTATTTACCACCCACTTCCCATCCAGAGGGTTGAATTTTCCGGAAAATTGATATGTAGTCTTAAATGATTTTTCATATTGATCTTTGAAAACGAGTTTGAAGCAAATCGCAAAAGAACTCAACTTTCGCCTTTTTACCACCCACTTTCCACCCGGGAATAAGAATTTTCCGGAAAATTGGTATGCAGACTTAAATAAATTTTCATATTAATCTTTGAAAATGAGTTTGAAGCAAATCGCATAAGAACTCAACTTTCGCCCTATTTACCACCCACTTCCCACCCAGGGGGTTGAATTTTCCGGACAGTTGGTATGCAATTTTAAATGAATTGTCATAATGATCTTTGAAAATGAGTTTGAAGCAAATGGCTTAATAATTCAACTTTCGCCCTATTTACCACCCACTTGTCACCCAGGGTGGTGATTTTTCCGAAAAATTGGTATGCAATTTTGAATGAATTGTCATACAGATCTTTGAAAATGAGTTTGAAACAAATCGCTTAAAAACTCAACTTTCGCCCAATTTAACACCCACTTCGTACCCAGGGGGTTGAATTTTCCGGAAAATTGGTATGCTGTCTTAAATGAATTTTCATACAGATCTTTGAAAATGAGTTTGAAGCAAATCGCACAAGAACGCAGCTTTCGCCTTTTTACCACCCACTTTCCACCCGGGAATAAGAATTTTCCGGAAAATTGGTATGCAGACTTAAATAAATTTTCATATTAATCTTTGAAAATGAGTTTGAAGCAAATCGCATAAGAACTCAACTTTCGCCCTATTTACCACCCACTTCCCACCCAGGGGGTTGAATTTTCCGGACAGTTGGTATGCAATTTTAAATGAATTGTCATAATGATCTTTGAAAATGAGTTTGAAGCAAATGGCTTAATAATTCAACTTTCGCCCTATTTACCACCCACTTGTCACCCAGGGTGGTGATTTTTCCGAAAAATTGGTATGCAATTTTGAATGAATTGTCATACAGATCTTTGAAAATGAGTTTGAAACAAATCGCTTAAAAACTCAACTTTCGCCCAATTTAACACCCACTTCGTACCCAGGGGGTTGAATTTTCCGGAAAATTGGTATGCTGTCTTAAATGAATTTTCATACAGATCTTTGAAAATGAGTTTGAAGCAAATCGCACAAGAACGCAGCTTTCGCTTTTTTACCACCCACTTTTCACCCAGGGTGGTGATTTTTCCGAAAAATTGGTATGCAATTTTAAATGAATTGTCATACAGATCTTTGAAAATGAGTTTGAAACAAATCGCATAAGAACTCAACTTTCGCCCTATTTACCAACCGCTTCCTACCCAGGGGGTTGAATTTTCCGGTAAATTGGTATGCAGTCTTAAATGAATTTTCATACAGATCTTTGAAAATGAGTTTGAAGCAAATCGCACAAGGACTCAGCTTTCGCCTTTTAACCACCCACTTTTCACCCGGGATTGTGAATCTTCCGGAAAATTGGTATGCAGTTTTAAATGAATTGTCACACAGATCATTGAAAATGAGTTTGAAGCAAATCGCATAAAAACTCAACTTTCGCCCTATTTACACCCACTTCCCACCCAGGGTGGTGATTTTTCAGAAAAATTGGTATGCAGTTTTAAATGAATTTTCATATAGATCTTTGAAAATGCGTTTGAAGCAAATCGCATTAGAACTCAACTTTCGCCTTGTTTTCCACCCACTTTTTACCCGGGAATGTGAATTATCCGGAAAATTGGTATGCAGTTTTAAATGAATTTGAAAATGAGTGAAGCAAATCGCATAAGAACTCAACTTTCGCCCTATTTACCACCCACTTCCCACCCGGGAATGTGAATTTTCCGCAAAATTGGTATGCAGTTTTAAATGAATTTTCATATTTATCTTTGAAAATGAGTTTGAAGCAAATCACTTAAAAACTCAACTTTCGCCCTATTTACCACCCACTTCCCAAACCGGGTGGTGATTTTATCGAAAAATTGGTAAGCAATTTTAAATGAATTCTCATATTGATCTTTGAAAATGAGTTTCAAGCAAATCGCATAAAAACTCAACTTTCGCCCTATTTACCACCCACTTCCTACCCAGGGTGGTGATTTTTCCGAAAAATTGGTATGCAATTTTAAATGAATTGTCATACAGATCTTTGAAAATGAGTTTGAAGCAAATCGCATAAAAACTCAACTTTCGCCCTATTTACCACCCACTTCCCACCCAGGGGGTTGAATTTTCCGGACAGTTGGTATGCAATTTTAAATGAATTGTCATAATGATCTTTGAAAATGAGTTTGAAGCAAATGGCTTAATAATTCAACTTTCGCCCTATTTACCACCCACTTGTCACCCAGGGTGGTGATTTTTCCGAAAAATTGGTATGCAATTTTGAATGAATTGTCATACAGATCTTTGAAAATGAGTTTGAAACAAATCGCTTAAAAACTCAACTTTCGCCCAATTTAACACCCACTTCGTACCCAGGGGGTTGAATTTTCCGGAAAATTGGTATGCTGTCTTAAATGAATTTTCATACAGATCTTTGAAAATGAGTTTGAAGCAAATCGCACAAGAACGCAGCTTTCGCTTTTTACCACCCACTTTTCACCCAGGGTGGTGATTTTTCCGAAAAATTGGTATGCAATTTTAAATGAATTGTCATACAGATCTTTGAAAATGAGTTTGAAACAAATCGCATAAGAACTCAACTTTCGCCCTATTTACCACCCGCTTCCTACCCAGGGGGTTGAATTTTCCGGAAAATTGGTATGCAGTCTTAAATGAATTTTCATACAGATCTTTGAAAATGAGTTTGAAGCAAATCGCACAAGGACTCAGCTTTCGCCTTTTAACCACCCACTTTTCACCCGGGATTGTGAATCTTCCGGAAAATTGGTATGCAGTTTTAAATGAATTGTCATACAGATCTTTGAAAATGAGTTTGAAGCAAATCGCATAAGAACTCAACTTTCGACCTATTTACACCCACTTCCCACCCAGGGTGGTGATTTTTCAGAAAAATTGGTATGCAGTTTTAAATGAATTTTCATATAGATCTTTGAAAATGAGTTTGAAGCAAATCACTTAAAGACTCAACTTTCGCCCTATTTACCACCCACTTCCCAAACCGGGTGGTGATTTTACCGAAAAATTGGTAAGCAATTTTAAATGAATTCTCATATTGATCTTTGAAAATGAGTTTGAAGCAAATCGCATAAAAACTCAACTTTCGCCCTATTTACCACCCACTTCCTACCCAGGGTGGTAATTTTTCCGAAAAATTGGTATGCAATTTTAAATGAATTGTCATACAGATCTTTGAAAATGAGTTTGAAGCAAATCGCATAAAAACTCAACTTTCGCCCTTTTTACCACCCACTTCCCACCCAGGGTGGTGATTTTTCAGAAAAATTGGTATGCAGTTTTAAATGAATTTTCATATAGACTTTTGAAAATGCGTTTGAAGCAAATCGCACAAGAACTCAATTTTCTCCTTTTACCACCCACTTTCAACCCGGGAATGTGAATCTTCCGGAAAATTGGTATGCAGTTTTAAATGAATTTTCATATTGATCTTTGAAAATGAGTTTGAAGCAAATCGCTTAAAAACTCAACTTTCGCCCTATTAACCACACACTTCCCACCCAGAGGGTTGAATTTTCCGGAAAATTGGTAAGCAGTTTTAAATGAATTTTCATATTGATCTTTGAAAATGATTTTGAAGCAAATCGCATAAGAACTCAACTTTCGCCCTATCTACCACCCACTTCATACCCAGGGGGTTGAATCTTCCGGAAAATTGGTAAGCAGTTTTAAATGAATTTTCATATTGATCTTTGAAAATGAGTTTGAAACAAATCGCATAAAAACTCAACTTTCGCCTTTTAAGCACCCACTTTCCACCCGGGATTGTGAATCTTCCGGAAAATTGGTATGCAGTTTTAAATGAATTGTCATACAGATCTTTGAAAATGAGTTTGAAGCAAATCGCATAAGAACTCAACTTTCGACCTATTTACACCCACTTCCCACCCAGGGTGGTGATTTTTCAGAAAAATTGGTATGCAGTTTTAAATGAATTTTCATATAGATCTTTGAAAATGAGTTTGAAGCAAATCACTTAAAGACTCAACTTTCGCCCTATTTACCACCCACTTCCCAAACCGGGTGGTGATTTTACCGAAAAATTGGTAAGCAATTTTAAATGAATTCTCATATTGATCTTTGAAAATGAGTTTGAAGCAAATCGCATAAAAACTCAACTTTCGCCCTATTTACCACCCACTTCCTACCCAGGGTGGTGATTTTTCCGAAAAATTGGTATGCAATTTTAAATGAATTGTCATACAGATCTTTGAAAATGAGTTTGAAGCAAATCGCATAAAAACTCAACTTTCGCCCTTTTTACCACCCACTTCCCACCCAGGGTGGTGATTTTTCAGAAAAATTGGTATGCAGTTTTAAATGAATTTTCATATAGACTTTTGAAAATGCGTTTGAAGCAAATCGCACAAGAACTCAATTTTCTCCTTTTACCACCCACTTTCAACCCGGGAATGTGAATCTTCCGGAAAATTGGTATGCAGTTTTAAATGAATTTTCATATTGATCTTTGAAAATGAGTTTGAAGCAAATCGCTTAAAAACTCAACTTTCGCCCTATTAACCACACACTTCCCACCCAGAGGGTTGAATTTTCCGGAAAATTGGTAAGCAGTTTTAAATGAATTTTCATATTGATCTTTGAAAATGATTTTGAAGCAAATCGCATAAGAACTCAACTTTCGCCCTATCTACCACCCACTTCATACCCAGGGGGTTGAATCTTCCGGAAAATTGGTAAGCAGTTTTAAATGAATTTTCATATTGATCTTTGAAAATGAGTTTGAAACAAATCGCATAAAAACTCAACTTTCGCCTTTTAAGCACCCACTTTCCACCCGGGATTGTGAATCTTCCGGAAAATTGGTATGCAGTTTTAAATGAATTGTCATACAGATCTTTGAAAATGAGTTTGAAGCAAATCGCATAAGAACTCAACTTTCGACCTATTTACACCCACTTCCCACCCAGGGTGGTGATTTTTCAGAAAAATTGGTATGCAGTTTTAAATGAATTTTCATATAGATCTTTGAAAATGAGTTTGAAGCAAATCACTTAAAGACTCAACTTTCGCCCTATTTACCACCCACTTCCCAAACCGGGTGGTGATTTTACCGAAAAATTGGTAAGCAATTTTAAATGAATTCTCATATTGATCTTTGAAAATGAGTTTGAAGCAAATCGCATAAAAACTCAACTTTCGCCCTATTTACCACCCACTTCCTACCCAGGGTGGTGATTTTTCCGAAAAATTGGTATGCAATTTTAAATGAATTGTCATACAGATCTTTGAAAATGAGTTTGAAGCAAATCGCATAAAAACTCAACTTTCGCCCTTTTTACCACCCACTTCCCACCCAGGGTGGTGATTTTTCAGAAAAATTGGTATGCAGTTTTAAATGAATTTTCATATAGACTTTTGAAAATGCGTTTGAAGCAAATCGCACAAGAACTCAATTTTCTCCTTTTACCACCCACTTTCAACCCGGGAATGTGAATCTTCCGGAAAATTGGTATGCAGTTTTAAATGAATTTTCATATTGATCTTTGAAAATGAGTTTGAAGCAAATCGCTTAAAAACTCAACTTTCGCCCTATTAACCACACACTTCCCACCCAGAGGGTTGAATTTTCCGGAAAATTGGTAAGCAGTTTTAAATGAATTTTCATATTGATCTTTGAAAATGATTTTGAAGCAAATCGCATAAGAACTCAACTTTCGCCCTATCTACCACCCACTTCATACCCAGGGGGTTGAATCTTCCGGAAAATTGGTAAGCAGTTTTAAATGAATTTTCATATTGATCTTTGAAAATGAGTTTGAAACAAATCGCATAAAAACTCAACTTTCGCCTTTTAAGCACCCACTTTCCACCCGGGAATGTGAATTTTCCGGAAAATTGGTATGCAGTTTTAAATGAATTTTCATATTGATCTTTGAAAATGATTTTGAAGCAAATTGCTTAAAAACTCAACTTTCGCCCTATTTACCACCCACTTCCTACCCAGGGGGTTGAGTCTTCCGGAAAAGTGGTAAGCAGTTTTAAATGAATTTTCATATTGATCTTTGATAATGAGTTTGAAGCAAATCGCTTAAAAACTCAACTTTCGCCCTATTAACCACACACTTCCCACCCAGAGGGTTGAATTTTCCGGAAAATTGGTAAGCAGTTTTAAATGAATTTTCATATTGATTTTTGAAAATGATTTTGAAGCAAATCGCATAAGAACTCAACTTTCGCCCTATCTACCACCCACTTCATACCCAGGGGGTTGAATCTTCCGGAAAATTGGTAAGCAGTTTTAAATGAATTTTCATATTGATCTTTGAAAATGAGTTTGAAACAAATCGCATAAAAACTCAACTTTCGCCTTTTAAGCACCCACTTTCCACCCGGGAATAAGAATTTTCCGGAAAATTGGTATGCAGTTTTAAATGAATTTTCATATTGATCTTTGAAAATGATTTTGAAGCAAATTGCATAAGAACTCAACTTTCGCCCTATCTACCACCCACTTCCTACCCAGGGGGTTGAGTCTTCCGGAAAAGTGGTGAGCAGTTTTAAATGAATTTTCATATTGATCTTGGAAAATGAGTTTGAAACAAATCGCATAAAAACTCAACTTTCGCCCTATTTACCACCCACTTCCTACCCACTTCCCACCCAGGGTGGTGGTTTTTCCGAAAAATTGGTATGCAATTTTAAATGAATTGTCATACAAATCTTTAAATATGCGTTTGAAACAAATCGCTTAAAAACTCAACTTTCGCCCAATTTAACACCCACTTCCCACCCAGAGGGTTGAATTTTCCGGAAAATTGGTAAGCAGTTTTAAATGAATTTTCATATTGATCTTTGAAAATGATTTTGAAGCAAATCGCACAAAAACTCAACTTTCGCCCTATCTACCACCCACTTCATACCCAGGGGGTTGAATCTTCCGGAAAATTGGTAAGCAGTTTTAAATGAATTTTCATATTGATCTTTGAAAATGAGTTTGAAACAAATCGCATAAAAACTCAACTTTCGCCTTTTAAGCACCCACTTTCCACCCGGGAATGTGAATTTTCCGGAAAATTGGTATGCAGTTTTAAATGAATTTTCATATTGATCTTTGAAAATGATTTTGAAGCAAATTGCTTAAAAACTCAACTTTCGCCCTATTTACCACCCACTTCCTACCCAGGGGGTTGAGTCTTCCGGAAAAGTGGTAAGCAGTTTTAAATGAATTTTCATATTGATCTTTGAAAATGAGTTTGAAGCAAATCGCTTAAAAACTCAACTTTCGCCCTATTAACCACACACTTCCCACCCAGAGGGTTGAATTTTCCGGAAAATTGGTAAGCAGTTTTAAATGAATTTTCATATTGATTTTTGAAAATGATTTTGAAGCAAATCGCATAAGAACTCAACTTTCGCCCTATCTACCACCCACTTCATACCCAGGGGGTTGAATTTTCCGGAAAATTGGTATGCTGTCTTAAATGAATTTTCATACAGATCTTTGAAAATGAGTTTGAAGCAAATCGCACAAGAACTCAGCTTTCGCTTTTTTACCACCCACTTTTCACCCAGGGTGGTGATTTTTCCGAAAAATTGGTATGCAATTTTAAATGAATTGTCATACAGATCTTTGAAAATGAGTTTGAAACAAATCGCATAAGAACTCAACTTTCGCCCTATTTACCACCCGCTTCCTACCCAGGGGTTGAATTTTCCGGAAAATTGGTATGCAGTCTTAAATGAATTTTCATACAGATCTTTGAAAATGAGTTTGAAGCAAATCGCACAAGGACTCAGCTTTCGCCTTTTAACCACCCACTTTTCACCCGGGATTGTGAATCTTCCGGAAAATTGGTATGCAGTTTTAAATGAATTGTCATACAGATCTTTGAAAATGAGTTTGAAGCAAATCGCATAAAAACTCAACTTTCGCCCTATTTACACCCACTTCCCACCCAGGGTGGTGATTTTTCAGAAAAATTGGTATGCAGTTTTAAATGCATTTTCATATGAAAATGAAAATGCGTTTGAAGCAAATCGCATTAGAACTCAACTTTCGCCTTGTTTTCCACCCACTTTTTACCCGGGAATGTGAATCTTCCGGAAAATTGGTATGCAGTTTTAAATGAATTTGAAAATGAGTGAAGCAAATCGCATAAGAACTCAACTTTCGCCCTATTTACCACCCACTTCCCACCCGGGAATGTGAATTTTCCGGAAAATTGGTATGCAGTTTTAAATGAATTTTCATATTAATCTTTGAAAATGAGTTTGAAGCAAATCACTTAAAAACTCAACTTTCGCCCTATTTACCACCCACTTCCCAAACCGGGTGGTGATTTTACCGAAAAATTGGTAAGCAATTTTAAATGAATTCTCATATTGATCTTTGAAAATGAGTTTGAAGCAAATCGCATAAAAACTCAACTTTCGCCCTATTTACCACCCACTTCCTACCCAGGGTGGTGATTTTTCCGAAAAATTGGTATGCAATTTTAAATGAATTGTCATACAGATCTTTGAAAATGAGTTTGAAGCAAATCGCATAAAAACTCAACTTTCGCCCTTTTTACCACCCTCTTCCCACCCAGGGTGGTGATTTTTCAGAAAAATTGGTATGCAGTTTTAAATGAATTTTCATATAGACTTTTGAAAATGCGTTTGAAGCAAATCGCACAAGAACTCAATTTTCTCCTTTTACCACCCACTTTCAACCCGGGAATGTGAATCTTCCGGAAAATTGGTATGCAGTTTTAAATGAATTTTCATATTAATATTTGAAAATGAGTTTGAAGCAAATCGCTTAAAAACTCAACTTTCGCCCTATTAACCAAACACTTCCCACCCAGAGGGTTGAATTTTCCGGAAAAATGGTAAGCAGTTTTAAATGAATTTTCATATTGATCTTTGAAAATGATTTTGAAGCAAATCGCACAAAAACTCAACTTTCGCCCTATCTACCACCCACTTCATACCCAGGGGGTTGAATCTTCCGGAAAATTGGTAAGCAGTTTTAAATGAATTTTCATATTGATCTTTGAAAATGAGTTTGAAACAAATCGCATAAAAACTCAACTTTCGCCTTTTAAGCACCCACTTTCCACCCAGGGTGGTGAATTTTCCGGAAAATTGGTATGCAGTTTTAAATGAATTTTCATATTGATCTTTGAAAATGATTTTGAAGCAAATCGCATAAGAACTCAACTTTCGCCCTATCTACCACCCACTTCCTACCCAGGGGGTTGAATCTTCCGGAAAATTGGTAAGCAGTTTTAAATGAATTTTCATATTGATCTTTGAAAATGAGTTTGAAGCAAATCGCTTAAAAACTCAACTTTCGGCCTATTTACCACCCACTTTCCACCCAGAGGGTTGAATTTTCCAGAAAATTGGTATGCAGTTTTAAATGAATTTTCATATTGATCTTGGAAAATGAGTTTGAAACAAATCGCATAAAAACTCAACTTTCGCCCTATTTACCACCCACTTCCTACCCACTTTCCACCCAGGGTGGTGGTTTTTCCGAAAAATTGGTATGCAATTTTAAATGAATTGTCATACAAATCTTTAAATGATTTTGAAGCCAATCGCATAAGAACTCAACTTTCACCTTATTTACCACCCACTTTCCACCCAGGGGCTTGAATTTTCCGGAATATTGGTAGGCAGTTTTAAATGAATTTTCATACAGATCTTTGAAAATGAGTTTGAAGCAAATCGCATAAGAACTCAACTTTCGCCCTATTTACCACCCACTTTTCACCCGGGAATGTGAACTTCCGGAAAATTGGAATGCAGTTTTAAATGAATTTTCTTATAGATCTTTGAAAATGAGTTTGAAACGATCGCATAAAATCTCAACTTTCGCCCTATTTACCACCCACTTCCTACCTAGGGGATTGAATCTTCCGGAAAATTGGTAATCAGTTTTAAATGAATTTTAATATTGATCTTTGAAACTGAGTTTGAAACAAATCGCATAAAAACTCAACTTTCGCCTTTTTAGCACCCACTTTCCACCCGGGAATGTGAATTTTCCGGAATATTGGTAGGCAGTTTTAAATGAATTTTTATATTGATCTTTGAAAATGAGTTTGAAGCAAATCGCATAAGAACTCAATTTTCTTCTTTTACCACCCACTTTTCAAACGGGAAAGTGAATCTTCCGGAAAATTGGTATGCAGTTTTAAATGAACTTTTATATTGATCTTTGAAAATGAGTTTGAAGCAAATCGCTTAAAAACTCAACTTTCGCCCTATTTACCACCCATTTCCCACCCGGGAATGTGAATTTTCCGGAAAATTGGTATGCAGTTTTAAATGAATTTTCATATTGATCTTTGAAAATAAGTTTGAAGCAAATCACTTAAAAACTCAACTTTCGCCCTATTTACCACCCACTTCCCAAACCGGGTGGTGATTTTTCCGAAAAATTGGTAAGCAATTTTAAATGAATTTTCATATTGATCTTTGAAAATGAGTTTGAAGCAAATCGCATAAAAACTCAACTTTCGCCCTATTTACCACCCACTTCCTACCCAGGGTGGTGATTTTTCCGAAAAATTGGTAAGCAGTTTTAAATGAATTTTCATATTGATCTTTGAAAATGAGTTTGAAGCAAATCACTTAAAAACTCAACTTTCGCCCTATTTACCACCCACTTCCCAAACCGGGTGGTGATTTTTCGGAAAAGTTGGTATGCAATTTTAAATGAATTGTCATACAGATCTTTGAAAATGCGTTTGAAGCAAATCGCTTTAAAACTCAACTTTCGCCTTTTAAGCACCCACTTTCCACCCGGGAATGTGGTTTTTCCGGAAAATTGGTATGCAGTTTTAAATGAATTTTCATATTGATCTTTGAAAATGAGTTTGAAGCAAATCGCATAAAAACTCAACTTTCGCCCTATTTACCACCCACTTCCCACCCAGAGGGTTGAATTTTCCGGAAAATTGGTAAGCAGTTTTAAATAAATTTTCATATTGATCTTTGAAAATGATTTTGAAGCAAATCGCATTAGAACTCAATTTTCGCCCTATTTGCCACACACTTCCTACCCAGGGGGTTGAATCTTCCGGAAAATTGGTAAGCAGTATTAAATGAATTTTCATATTGATCTTTGAAAATGAGTTTGAAGCAAATCACTTAAAAACTCAACTTTCGCCCTATTTAACACCCACTTCCCAAACCGGGTGGTGATTTTTCGGAAAAGTTGGTATGCAATTTTAAATGAATTGTCATACAGATCTTTGAAAATGCGTTTGAAGCAAATCGCTTTAAAACTCAACTTTCGCCTTTTAAGCACCCACTTTCCACCCGGGAATGTGGTTTTTCCGGAAAATTGGTATGCAGTTTTAAATGAATTTTCATATTGATCTTTGAAAATGAGTTTGAAGCAATCGCATAAAAACTCAACTTTCGCCCTATTTACCACCCACTTCCCACCCAGGGTGGTGATTTTTCCGAAAAATTGGTATGCAATTTTAAATGAATTGTCATACAGATCTTTGAAAATGCGTTTGAAGCAAATCGCATAAGAACTCAACTTTCGCATTGTTTACCACCCACTTTTTATCCGGGAATGTGAATTTTCTAGAAAATTGGTATGCAGTTTTAACTGAATTTTCATATTGATCTTGGAAAATGAGTTTGCAACAAATCGCATAAAAACTCAACTTTCGCCCTATTTACCACCCACTTCCTACCCAGGGGTTTGAATTTTCCGGAAAATTGGTATGCAGTTTTAATGACTTTTCATACAAGTCTTTGAAAATGAGTTTGAAGCAAATCGCATAAGAACTCAACTTTTGCCCTATTTACCACCCACTTCTCACCCAGGGTGGTGATTTTTCCGAAAAATTGGTATGCAATTTTAAATGAATTGTCATACAAATCTTTAATTATGCGTTTGAAGCAAATCGCATAAGAAATAAACTTTCGCCCTATTTACCACCCACTTCCCATCCAGAGGGTTGAATTTTCCGGACAATTGGTATGCAGTTTTAAATGAATTTTAATATTGATCTTTGAAAATGATTTTGAAGCCAATCGCATAAAAACTCAACTTTCACCTTATTTACCACCCACTTTCCATCCAGGGGCGTGAATTTTCCGGAAAATTGGTATGCAGTTTTAAATGAATTTTCATACAGATCTTTGAAAATGCGTTTGAAGCAAATCGCATAAGAACTCAACTTTCGCCCTATTTACCACCCACTTTTCACCCGGGAATGTGAATCTTCCGGAAAACTGGTATGCAGTTTTAAATGAATTTTCTTATAGATCTTTGAAAATGAGTTTGAAACGATCGCATAAAATCTCAACTTTCGCCCTATTTACCACCCACTTCCTACCCAGGGGATTGAATTTTCCGGAAAATTGGTATGCTGTCTTAAATGAATTTTCATACAAATCTTTGAAAATGATTTTGAAGCAAATCGCATAAGTACTCAACTTTTGCCTTGTTTACCACTTACTCTTTACCCGGGAATGTGAATCTTCCGGAAAATTGGTATGCAGTTTTAAATGAATTTTTATATTGATCTTTGAAAATGAGTTTGAAGCAAATCGCATAAGAACTCAATTTTCTCCTTTTACCACCCACTTTTCAAACGGGAATGTGAATCTTCCGGAAAATTGGTATGCAGTTTTAAATGAATTTTAATATTGATCTTTGAAAATGATTTTGAAGCCAATCGCATAAAAACTCAACTTTCACCTTATTTACCACCCACTTTCCACCCAGGGGCGTGAATTTTCCGGAAAATTGGTATGCAGTTTTAAATGAATATTCATATTGATCTTTGAAAATGATTTTGAAGCAAATCGCATAAGAACTCAATTTTCTCCTTTTACCACCCACTTTTCACCCTGGAATGCGAATCTTCCGGAAAACTGGTATGCAGTTTTAAATGAATTTTCTTATAGATCTTTGAAAATGAGTTTGAAACGATCGCATAAAATCTCAACTTTCGCCCTATTTACCACCCATTTCCTACCCAGGGGATTGAATTTTCCGGAAAATTGGTATGCAGTTTTAAATGAATTTTCATACAAATTTTTGAAAATGAGTTTGAAGCTTCCTACCCAGGGGATTGAATTTTACGGAAAATTGGTATGCTGTCTTAAATGAATTTTCATATAAATCTTTGAAAATGAGTTTGAAGCAAATCGCATAAGTACTCAACTTTTGCCTTGTTTACCACCCACTCTTTACCCGGGAATGTGAATCTTCCGGAAAATTGGTATGCAGTTTTAAATGAATTTTTATATTGATCTTTGAAAATGAGTTTGAAGCAAATCGCATAAGAACTCAATTTTCTCCTTTTACCACCCACTTTTCAAACGGGAATGTGAATCTTACGGAAAATTGGTATGCAGTTTTAAATGAATTTTTATATTGATCTTTGAAAATGAGTTTGAAGCAAATCGCTTAAAAACTCAACTTTCGCCCTATTTACCACACACTTCCCACCCAGAGGGTTGAATTTTCCGGAAAATTGGTAAGCAGTTTTAAATGAATTTTCATATTGATCTTTGAAAATGATTTTGAAGCAAATCGCATAAGAACTCAACTTTCGCCCTATTTACCACCCACTTTTCACCCGGGAGTGTGAATCTTCCGGAAAATTGGAATGCAGTTTTAAATGAATTTTCTTATAGATCTTTGAAAATGAGTTTGAAACGATCGCATAAAATCTCAACTTTCGCCCTATTTCCCATCCACTTCCTACCCAGGGGATTGAATTTTCCGGAAAATTTATAAGCAGTCTTAAATGAATTTTCAAATTGATCTTTGAAAATGAGTTTGAAACAAATCGCATAAAAACTCAACTTTCGCCATTTAAGCACCCACTTTCCACCCGGGAATGTGAATTTTCCGGAATATTGTTATGCAGTTTTAAATGAATTTTTATATTGATTTTTGAAAATGAGTTTGAAGCAAATCGCTTAAAAACTCAACTTTCGCCCTATTTACCACCCAAGAACTCAATTACCACATAAGAACTCAATTTTCTCCTTTTACCACCCACTTTTCAAACGGGAATGTGAATCTTCCGGAAAATTGGTATGCAGTTTTGAATGAATTTTTATATTGATCTTTGAAAATGAGTTTGAAGCAAATCGCTTAAAAACTCAACTTTCGCCCTATTTACCACCCACTTCCCACCCGGGAATGTCAATTTTCCGGAAAATTGGTATGCAGTTTTAAATGAATTTTCATATTGATCTTTGAAAATGAGTTTGAAGCAAATCACTTCAAAACTCAACTTTCGCCCTCTTTACCACCCACTTCCCCAACCGGGTGGTGATTTTTCCGAAAAATTGGTAAGCAATTTTAAATGAATTTTCATATTGATCTTTGAAAATGAGTTTGAAGCAAATCGCATAAAAACTCAACTTTCGCCCTATTTACCACCCACTTCCTACCCAGGGTTGTGATTTTTCCGAAAAATTGGTATGCAATTTTAAATGAATTGTCATACAGATCTTTGAAAATGAGTTTGAAGCAAATCGCATAAAAACTCAACTTTCGCCCTATTTACCACCCACTTCAGACCCAGGGTGGTGATTTTTCAGAAAAATTGGTATGCAGTTTTAAATGAATTGTCATACAGATCTTTGAAAATGAGTTTGAAGCAAATCGCATAAGAACTCAACTTTCGCCCTATTTACCACCCACTTCTCACCCAGAGGGTTGAATTTTCCGGACAATTGGTATGCAGTTTTAAATGAATTTTCTTATAGATCTTTGAAAATGAGTTTGAAACGATCGCATAAAATCTCAACTTTCGCCCTATTTACCACCCACTTCCTACCCAGGGGATTGAATTTTCCGGAAAATTGGTATGCAGTCTTAAATGAATTTTCATACAAATCTTTGAAAATGAGTTTGAAGCAAATCGCATAAGAACTCAACTTTCGCCTTGTTTACCACCCACTTTTCATCCGGAATGTGAATGTTCCGGAAAATTGGTATGCAGTTTTAAATGAATTTTTATATTGATCTTTGAAAATGAGTTTGAAGCAAATCGCATAAGAACTCAATTTTCTCCTTTTACCACCCACTTTTCAAACGGGAATGTAAATCTTCCGGAAAATAGGTCTGCAGTTTTAAATGAATTTTTATATTGGTCTTTGAAAATGAGTTTGAAGCAAATCGCTTAAAAACTCAACTTTCGCCTTATTTACCACCCACTTCCCACCCAGGGTGGTGATTTTTCCGAAAAGTTGGAATGCAATTTTAAATTAATTGTCATACAGATCTTTGAAAATGAGTTTGAAGCCAATCGCATAAATACTCAACTTTCTTCTTTTAACCACCCACTTTCCACCCGGGAATGTGAATTTTCCGGAAAATTGGTATGCAGTTTAAATGAATTTTCATATTGATCTTTGAAAATGAGTTCGAAGCAAATCGCTTAAAAAGTCAACTTTCGCCCTATTTACCACCCACTTCCTAAACCGGGTGGTGATTTTTCCGAAAAATTGGTGTGCAATTTAAAATGAATTGTCATACAGATCTTTGAAAATGAGTTTGAAGCAAATCGCATAAGAACTCAACTTTCGCCCTATTTACCACCCACTTCCCAAACCGGGTGGTGATTTTTTCCGAAAAATTGGTAAGCAATTTTAAATGAATTCTCATATTGATCTTTGAAAATGAGTTTGAAGCAAATCGCATAAAAACTCAACTTTCGCCCTATTTACCACCCAATTCAGACCCAGGGTGGTGATTTTTCCGAAAAATTGGTATGCAGTCTTAAATTAATTTTCATACAAATCTTTGAAAATGAGTTTGAAGCAAATCGCATAAGAACTCAACTTTCGCATTGTTAACCACCCACTTTCCACCCGGGAATGTGAATTTTCCGGAAAATTGGTATGCAGTCTAAATTAATTTTCATATTGATCTTTGAAAATGAGTTCGAAGCAAATCGCTTAAAAAGTCAACTTTCGCCCTATTTACCACCACCACTTCCTAAACCGGGTGGTGATTTTTCCGAAAAATTGGTATGCAATTTTAAATGAATTGTCATACAGATCTTTGAAAATGAGTTTGAAGCAAATCGCATAAGAACTCAACTTTCGCCCTATTTACCACCCACTTCCCAAACCGGGTGGTGATTTTTTCCGAAAAATTGGTAAGCAATTTTAAATGAATTCTCATATTGATCTTTGAAAATGAGTTTGAAGCAAATCGCATAAATACTCAACTTTCGCGCTATTTACCACCCACTTCCCAAACCGGGTGGTGATTTTTTCCGAAAAATTGGAAAGCAATTTTAAATGAATTTTCATATTGATCTTTGAAAATGAGTTTAAAGAAAATCGCATAAAAACTCAACTTTCGCCCTATTTACCACCCACTTCCTAAACCGGGTGGTGATTTTTCCGAAAAATTGGTATGCAATTTTAAATGAATTGTCATACAGATCTTTGAAAATGAGTTTGAAGCAAATCGCATAAGAACTCAACTCCCGCCCTATTTACCACCCACTTCCCAAACCGGGTGGTGATTTTTTCCGAAAAATTGGTAAGCAATTTTAAATGAATTCTCATATTGATGTTTGAAAATGAGTTTGAAGCAAATCGCATAAGAACTCAACTTTCGCCCTATTTACCACCCACTTCCTACCCAGGGTGGTGATTTTTCCGAAAAATTGGTATGCAATTTTAAATGAATTGTCAAACAGATCTTTGAAAATGAGTTTGAAGCAAATCGCATAAAACTCAACTTTCGCACTATTTACCACCCACTTTAGACCCAGGGTGGTGATTTTTCAGAAAAATTGGTATGCAGCTTTAAATGAATTGTCATACAGATCTTTGAAAATGAGTTTGAAGCAAATCGCATAAATACTCAACTTTCGACCTATTTACCACCCACTTCAGACCCAGGGTGGTGATTTTTCCGAAAAATTGGTATGCAGTCTTAAATTAATTTTCATACAAATCTTTGAAAATGAGTTTGAAGCAAATCGCATAAGAACTCAACTTTCGCCTTATTTACCACCCACTTCCCAAACCGGGTGGTGATTTTTTCCGAAAAATTGGTAAGCAATTTTAAATGAATTCTCATATTGATCTTTGAAAATGAGCTTGAAGCAAATCGCATAAGAACTCAACTTTTGCCCTATTTACCACCCACTTCAGACCCAGGGTGGTGATTTTTCCGAAAAATTGGTATGCAGTCTTAAATTAATTTTCATACAAATCTTTGAAAATGAGTTTGAAGCAAATCGCATAAGAACTCAACTTTCGCATTGTTAACCACCCACTTTCCACCCGGGAATGTGAATTTTCCGGAAAATTGGTATGCAGTCTAAATGAATTTTCATATTGATCTTTGAAAATGAGTTCGAAGCAAATCGCTTAAAAAGTCAACTTTCGCCCTATTTACCACCCACTTCCTAAACCGGGTGGTGATTTTTCCGAAAAATTGGTGTGCAATTTTAAATGAATTCTCATATTGATCTTTGAAAATGAGTTTGAAGCAAATCGCATAAGAACTCAACTTTCGCCCTATTTACCACCCACTTCCCAAACCGGGTGGTGATTTTTTCCGAAAAATTGGTAAGCAATTTTAAATGAATTCTCATATTGATCTTTGAAAATGAGTTTGAAGCAAATCGCATAAAAACTCAACTTTCGCCCTATTTACCACCCACTTCCCAAACCGGGTGGTGATTTTTTCCGAAAAATTGGTAAGCAATTTTAAATGAATTCTCATATTGATCTTTGAAAATGAGTTTGAAGCAAATCGCATAAAAACTCAACTTTCGCCCTATTTACCACCCACTTCCTACCCAGGGTGGTGATTTTTCCGAAAAATTGGTATGCAATTTTAAATGAATTGTCATACAGATCTTTGAAAATGAGTTTGAAGCAAATCGCATAAGAACTCAACTTTCGCCCTATTTACCACCCACTTCCCAAACCGGGTGGTGATTTTTTCCGAAAAATTGGTAAGCAATTTTAAATGAATTCTCATATTGATCTTTGAAAATGAGTTTGAAGCAAATCGCATAAAAACTCAACTTTCGCCCTATTTACCACCCACTTCCTACCCAGGGTGGTGATTTTTCCGAAAAATTGGTATGCAATTTTAAATGAATTGTCATACAGATCTTTGAAAATGAGTTTGAAGCAAATCGCATAAGAACTCAACTTTCGCCCTATTTACCACCCACTTCCCAAACCGGGTGGTGATTTTTTCGAAAAATTGGTAAGCAATTTTAAATGAATTCTCATATTGATCTTTGAAAATGAGTTTGAAGCAAATCGCATAAAAACTCAACTTTCGCCCTATTTACCACCCACTTCCTACCCAGGTAGGTGATTTTTCCGAAAAATTGGTATGCAGTCTTAAATTAATTTTCATGCAAATCTTTGAAAATGAGTTTGAAGCAAATCGCATAAGAACTCAACTTTCGCATTGTTAACCACCCACTTTTTACCCGGGAAGGTGAATCTTCCAGAAAATTGGTATGCAGTTTTAAATGAATTCTCATATTGATCTTTGAAAATGAGTTTGAAGCAAATCGCATAAGAACTCAACTTTCGCCCTATTTACCACCCACTTCCCACCCAGAGGGTTGAATTTTCCAGAAAAGTGGTATGTAGTTTTAAATGAATTTTCATATAGATCTTTGAAAATGAGTTTGAAACAAATCGCATAAAAACTCAACTTTCGCCCTATTTACCACCCACTTCTTACCCAGGGGTTTGAATTTTCCGGTAAATTGGTATGCAGTTTTAATGACTTTTCATACAAGTCTTTGAAAATGAGTTTGAAGCCAATCGCATAAGAACTCAATTTTCTCCTTTTACCACCCACTTTTCAAACGGGAATGTGAATCTTCCAGAAAATTGGTATGCAATTTTAAATGAATTCTCATATTGATCTTTGAAAATGAGTTTGAAGCAAATTGCATAAAAACTCAACTTTCGCCCTATTCACCACCCACTTCCTACCCAGGGTGGTGATTTTTCCGAAAAATTGGTATGCAGTCTTAAATTAATTTTCATACAAATCTTTGAAAATGAGTTTGAAGCAAATCGCATAAGAACTCAACTTTCGCATTGTTTACCACCCACTTTTTACCCGGGAATGTGAATCTTCCGAAAAATTGGTATGCAATTTTAAATGAATTGTCATACAGATCTTTGAAAATGAGTTTGAAGCAAATCGCATAAGAACTCAACTTTCGCCCTATTTACCACCCACTTCCCACCCAGAGGGTTGAATTTTCCAGAAAAGTGGTATGTAGTTTTAAATGAATTTTCATATAGATCTTTGAAAATGAGTTTGAAACAAATTGCATAAAAACTCAACTTTCGCCCTATTTACCACCCACTTCCTACCCAGGGGTTTGAATTTTCCGGTAAATTGGTATGCAGTTTTAATGACTTTTCATACAAGTCTTTGAAAATGAGTTTGAAGCCAATCGCATAAGAACTCAACTTTTGCCCTATTTACCACCCACTTCCCACCCAGGGTGGTGATTTTTCCGAAAAATTGGTATGCAATTTTAAATGAATTGTCATACAGATCTTTGAATATGCGTTTGAAGCAAATCGCATAAGAACTCAACTTTCGCCCTATTAACCACCCACTTCTCACCCAGAGGGTTGAATTTTCCGGACAATTGGTATGCAGTTTTAAATGAATTCTCATATTGATCTTTGAAAATGAGTTTGAAGCAAATCGCATAGAAACTCAACTTTCGCCCTATTTACCACCCACTTCCTACCCAGGGTGGTGATTTTTCCGAAAAATTGGTATGCAATTTTAAATGAAATGTCATACAGATCTTTGAATATGCGTTTGAAGCAAATCGCATAAGAACTCAACTTTTGCCCTATTGACCACCCACTTCTCACCCAGAGGGTTGAATTTTCCGGACAATTGGTATGCAGTTTTAAATGAATTTTCATATAGATCTTTGAAAATGAGTTTGAAACGATCGCATAAAATCTCAACTTTCGCCCTATGTACCACCCACTTCCTACCCAGGGGATTGAATTTTCCGAAAAATTGGTATGCAATTTTAAATGAATTGTCATACAGATCTTTGAATATGCGTTTGAAGCAAATCGCATAAGAACTCATATTTCGCCCTATTTACCACCCACTTCTCACCCAGAGGGTTGAATTTTCCGGACAATTGGTATGCAGTTTTAAATGAATTCTCATATTGATCTTTGAAAATGAGTTTGAAGCAAATCGCAGAAAAACTCAACTTTCGCCCTATTTACCACCCACTTCCTACCCAGGGTGGTGATTTTTCCGAAAAATTGGTATGCAATTTTAAATGAATTGTCATACAGATCTTTGAATATGCGTTTGAAGCAAATCGCATAAGAACTCAACTTTCGCCTTACTTACCACCCACTTCTCACCCAGAGGGTTGAATTTTCCGGACAATTGGTATGCAGTTTTAAATGAATTTTCATATAGATCTTTGAAAATGAGTTTGAAACGATCGCATAAAATCTCAACTTTCGCCCTATGTACCACCCACTTCCTACCCAGGGGATTGAATTTTCCGAAAAATTGGTATGCAATTTTAAATGAATTGTCATACAGATCTTTGAATATGCGTTTGAAGCAAATCGCATAAGAACTCAACTTTCGCCCTATTTACCACCCACTTCTCACCCAGAGGGTTGAATTTTCCGGACAATTGGTATGCAGTTTTAAATGAATTCTCATATTGATCTTTGAAAATGAGTTTGAAGCAAATCGCATAAAAACTCAACTTTCGCCCTATTTACCACCCACTTCATACCCAGGGGGTTGAATCTTCCGGAAAATTGGTAAGCAGTTTTAAATGAATTTTCATATTGATCTTTGAAAATGAGTTTGAAACAAATCGCATAAGAACTCAATTTTCTCCTTTTACCACCCACTTTTCAAACGGGAATGTGAATCTTCCGGAAAATAGGTATGCAGTTTTAAATGAATTTTTATATTGATCTTTGAAAATGAGTTTGAAGCAAATCGCATAAAAGCTCAACTTTCGCCTTATTTACCACCCACTTCCCACCCAGGGTGGTGATTTTTCCGAAAAGTTGGTATGCAATTTTAAATTAATTGTCATACAGATCTTTGAAAATGAGTTTGAAGCCAATCGCATAAGAACTCAACTTTCGCCCTACTTACCACCCACTTCTCACCCAGAGGGTTGAATTTTCCGGGCAATTGGTATGCAGTTTTAAATGAATTCTCATATTGATCTTTGAAAATGAGTTTGAAGCAAATCGCAGAAAAACTCAACTTTCGCCCTATTTACCACCCACTTCCTACCCAGGGTGGTGATTTTTCCGAAAAATTGGTATGCAATTTTAAATGAATTGTCATACAGATCTTTGAAAATGAGTTTGAAGCAAATCGCATAAGAACTCAACTTTCGCCTTGTTTACCACCCACTTTTCACCCGGGAATGTGAATCTTCCGGATAATTGGTATGCAGTTTTAAATGAATTTTTATATTGATCTTTGAAAATGAGTTTGAAGCAAATCGCATAAAAGCTCAACTTTCGCCTTATTTACCACCCACTTCCCACCCAGGGTGGTGATTTTTCCGAAAAGTTGGTATGCAATTTTAAATTAATTGTCATACAGATCTTTGAAAATGAGTTTGAAGCCAATCGCATAAGAACTCAACTTTCGCCCTACTTACCACCCACTTCTCACCCAGAGGGTTGAATTTTCCGGGCAATTGGTATGCAGTTTTAAATGAATTTTCATATAGATCTTTGAAAATGAGTTTGAAACGATCGCATAAAATCTCAACTTTCGCCCTATGTACCACCCACTTCCTACCCAGGGGATTGAATTTTCCGAAAAATTGGTATGCAATTTTAAATGAATTGTCATACAGATCTTTGAATATGCGTTTGAAGCAAATCGCATAAGAACTCATATTTCGCCCTATTTACCACCCACTTCTCACCCAGAGGGTTGAATTTTCCGGAAAATTGGTATGCAGTTTTAAATGAATTCTCATATTGATCTTTGAAAATGAGTTTGAAGCAAATCGCAGAAAAACTCAACTTTCGCCCTATTTACCACCCACTTCCTACCCAGGGTGGTGATTTTTCCGAAAAATTGGTATGCAATTTTAAATGAATTGTCATACAGATCTTTGAAAATGAGTTTGAAGCAAATCGCATAAGAACTCAACTTTCGCCCTACTTACCACCCACTTCTCACCCAGAGGGTTGAATTTTCCGGGCAATTGGTATGCAGTTTTAAATGAATTTTCATATAGATCTTTGAAAATGAGTTTGAAACGATCGCATAAAATCTCAACTTTCGCCCTATGTACCACCCACTTCCTACCCAGGGGATTGAATTTTCCGAAAAATTGGTATGCAATTTTAAATGAATTGTCATACAGATCTTTGAATATGCGTTTGAAGCAAATCGCATAAGAACTCATATTTCGCCCTATTTACCACCCACTTCTCACCCAGAGGGTTGAATTTTCCGGACAATTGGTATGCTGTTTTAAATGAATTCTCATATTGATCTTTGAAAATGAGTTTGAAGCAAATCGCAGAAAAACTCAACTTTCGCCCTATTTACCACCCACTTCCTACCCAGGGTGGTGATTTTTCCGAAAAATTGGTATGCAATTTTAAATGAATTGTCATACAGATCTTTGAAAATGAGTTTGAAGCAAATCGCATAAGAACTCAACTTTCGCCTTGTTTACCACCCACTTTTCACCCGGGAATGTGAATCTTCCGGATAATTGGTATGCAGTTTTAAATGAATTTTTATATTGATCTTTGAAAATGAGTTTGAAGCAAATCGCATAAGAACTCAATTTTCTCCTTTTACCACCCACTTTTCAAACGGGAATGTGAATCTTCCGGAAAATAGGTATGCAGTTTTAAATGAATTTTTATATTGATCTTTGAAAATGAGTTTGAAGCAAATCGCATAAAAGCTCAACTTTCGCCTTATTTACCACCCACTTCCCACCCAGGGTGGTGATTTTTCCGAAAAGTTGGTATGCAATTTTAAATTAATTGTCATACAGATCTTTGAAAATGAGTTTGAAGCCAATCGCATAAATACTCAACTTTCTTCTTTTAACCACCCACTTTCCACCCGGGAATGTGAATTTTCCGGAAAATTGGTATGCAGTTTAAATGAATTTTCATATTGATCTTTGAAAATGAGTTCGAAGCAAATCGCTTAAAAAGTCAACTTTCGCCCTATTTACCACTCACTTCCCACCCAGGGTGGTGATTTTTCCGAAAAATTGGTATGCAATTTTAAATGATTTGTCATACAGATCTTTGAAAATGAGTTTGAAGCAAATCGCATAAAAACTCAACTTTCGCCATATTTACCACCCACTTCCCAAACCGGGTGGTGATTTTTTCCGAAAAATTGGTAAGCAATTTTAAATGAATTCTCATATTGATCTTTGAAAATGAGTTTGAAGCAAATCACATAAGAACTCAATTTTCGCATTGTTTACCACCCACTTTTTACCCGGGAATGTGAATCTTCCAGAAAACTGGTATGCAGTTTTAAATGAATTCTCATATTGATCTTTGAAAATGAGTTTAAAGCAAATCGCATAAAAACTCAACTTTCGCGCTATTTACCACCCACTTCCTACCCAGGGTGGTGATTTTTCCGAAAAATTGGTATGCAATTTTAAATGAATTGTCATACAGATCTTTGAAAATGAGTTTGAAGCAAATCGCATAAAAACTCAACTTTCGCCCTATTTACCACCCACTTCAGACCCAGGGTGGTGATTTTTCAGAAAAATTGGTATGCAATTTTAAATGAATTGTCATACAGATCTTTGAAAATGAGTTTGAAGCAAATCGCATAAGAACTCAACTTTCGCCCTATTTACCACCCACTTCCCAAACCGGGTGGTGATTTTTTCCGAAAAATTGGTAAGCAATTTTAAATGAATTCTCATATTGATCTTTGAAAATGAGTTTGAAGCAAATCGCATAAAAACTCAACTTTCGCCCTATTCACCACCCACTTCCTACCCAGGGTGGTGATTTTTCCGAAAAATTGGGATGCAGTCTTAAATGAATTGTCATACAGATCTTTGAATATGCGTTTGAAGCAAATCGCATAAGAACTCAACTTTCGCCCTACTTACCACCCACTTCTCACCCAGAGGGTTGAATTTTCCGGGCAATTGGTATGCAGTTTTAAATGATTTCTCATATTGATCTTTGAAAATGAGTTTGAAGCAAATCGCATAAAAACTCAACTTTCGCCCTATTTACCACCCACTTCCTACCCAGGGTGGTGATTTTTCCGAAAAATTGGTATGCAATTTTAAATGAATTGTCATACAGATCTTTGAATATGCGTTTGAAGCAAATCGCATAAGAACTCAACTTTCGCCCTATTTACCACCCACTTCAGACCCAGGGTGGTGATTTTTCAGAAAAATTGGTATGCAGTTTCAAATGAATTGTCATACAGATCTTTGAAAATGAGTTTGAAGCAAATCGCATAAGAACTCAACTTTCGCCCTATTTACCACCCACTTCCCAAACCGGGTGGTGATTTTTTCCGAAAAATTGGTAAGCAATTTTAAATGAATTCTCATATTGATCTTTGAAAATGAGTTTGAAGCAAATCGCATAAAAGCTCAACTTTCGCCCTATTCACCACCCACTTCCTACCCAGGGTGGTGATTTTTCCGAAAAATTGGGATGCAGTCTTAAATTAATTTTCATACAAATCTTTGAAAATGAGTTTGAAGCAAATCGCATAAGAACTCAACTTTCGCCCTACTTACCACCCACTTCTCACCCAGAGGGTTGAATCTTCCAGAAAACTGGTATGCAGTTTTAAATGAATTCTCATATTGATCTTTGAAAATGAGTTTAAAGCAAATCGCATAAAAACTCAACTTTCGCGCTATTTACCACCCACTTCCTACCCAGGGTGGTGATTTTTCCGAAAAATTGGTATGCAATTTTAAATGAATTGTCATACAGATCTTTGAAAATGAGTTTGAAGCAAATCGCATAAGAACTCAACTTTCGCCCTATTTACCACCCACTTCCCAAACCGGGTGGTGATTTTTTCCGAAAAATTGGTAAGCAATTTTAAATGAATTCTCATATTGATCTTTGAAAATGAGTTTGAAGCAAATCGCATAAAAACTCAACTTTCGCCCTATTCACCACCCACTTCCTACCCAGGGTGGTGATTTTTCCGAAAAATTGGGATGCAGTCTTAAATGAATTGTCATACAGATCTTTGAATATGCGTTTGAAGCAAATCGCATAAGAACTCAACTTTCGCCCTACTTACCACCCACTTCTCACCCAGAGGGTTGAATTTTCCGGGCAATTGGTATGCAGTTTTAAATGATTTCTCATATTGATCTTTGAAAATGAGTTTGAAGCAAATCGCATAAAAACTCAACTTTCGCCCTATTTACCACCCACTTCCTACCCAGGGTGGTGATTTTTCCGAAAAATTGGTATGCAATTTTAAATGAATTGTCATACAGATCTTTGAATATGCGTTTGAAGCAAATCGCATAAGAACTCAACTTTCGCCCTATTTACCACCCACTTCAGACCCAGGGTGGTGATTTTTCAGAAAAATTGGTATGCAGTTTTAAATGAATTGTCATACAGATCTTTGAAAATGAGTTTGAAGCAAATCGCATAAGAACTCAACTTTCGCCCTATTTACCACCCACTTCCCAAACCGGGTGGTGATTTTTTCCGAAAAATTGGTAAGCAATTTTAAATGAATTCTCATATTGATCTTTGAAAATGAGTTTGAAGCAAATCGCATAAAAGCTCAACTTTCGCCCTATTCACCACCCACTTCCTACCCAGGGTGGTGATTTTTCCGAAAAATTGGGATGCAGTCTTAAATTAATTTTCATACAAATCTTTGAAAATGAGTTTGAAGCAAATCGCATAAGAACTCAACTTTCGCCCTATTTACCACCCACTTCCCACCCAGAGGGTTGAATTTTCCAGAAAATTGGTATGCAGTTTTAAATGAATTTTCATATAGATCTTTGAAAATGAGTTTGAAACAAATCGCATAAAAACTCAACTTTCGCCCTTTTTACCACCCACTTCCCACCCAGGGTGGTGATTTTTCCGAAAAATTGGTATGCAATTTTAAATGAATTGTCGTACAGATCTTTGAATATGCGTTTGAAGCAAATCGTATAAGAACTCAACTTTCGCCCTACTTACCACCCACTTCTCACCCAGAGGGTTGAATTTTCCGGGCAATTGGTATGCAGTTTTAAATGAATTCTCATATAGATCTTTGAAAATGAGTTTGAAACAATTCGCATTAAAACTCAACTTTCGCCCTATTTACCACCCACTTCCTACCCAGGGGTTTGAATTTTCGGGTAAATTGGTATGCAGTTTTAATGACATTTCATACAAGTCTTTGAAAATGAGTTTGAAGCAAATCGCATAAAAACTCAACTTTCGCCCTATTTACCACCCACTTCCTACCCAGGGTGGTGATTTTTCCGAAAAATTGGTATGCAATTTTAAATGAATTGTCATACAGATCTTTGAATATGCGTTTGAAGCAAATCGCATAAGAACTCAACTTTCGCCCTATTTACCACCCACTTCTCACCCAGAGGGTTGAATTTTCCGGACAATTGGTATGCACTTTTAAATGAATTTTCATATAGATCTTTGAAAATGAGTTTGAAACGATCGCATAAAATCTCAACTTTCGCCCTATTTACCACCCACTTCCTACCCAGGGGATTGAATTTTCCGGAAAATTGGTATGCAGTCTTAAATGAATTTTCATACAAATCTTTGAAAATGAGTTTGAAGCAAATCGCATAAGAACTCAACTTTCGCCTTGTTTACCACCCACTTTTCACCCGGGAATGTGAATCTTCCGGATAATTGGTATGCAGTTTTAAATGAATTTTTATATTTATCTTTGAAAATGAGTTTGAAGCAAATCGCATAAGAACTCAATTTTCTCCTTTTACCACCCACTTTTCAAACGGGAATGTGAATCTTCCGGAAAATAGGTATGCAGTTTTAAATGAATTTTTATATTTATTTTGGAAAATGAGTTCGAAGCAAATCGCTTAAAAAGTCAACTTTCGCCCTATTTACCACCCACTTCTCACCCAGAGGGTTGAATTTTCCGGACAATTGGTATGCAGTTTTAAATGAATTTTCATATAGATCTTTGAAAATGAGTTTGAAACGATCGCATAAAATCTCAACTTTCGCCCTATTTACCACCCACTTCCTACCCAGGGGATTGAATTTTCCGGAAAATTGGTATGCAGTCTTAAATGAATTTTCATACAAGTCTTTGAAAATGAGTTTGAAGCCAATCGCATAAGAACTCAACTTTTGCCCTATTTACCACCCACTTCCCACCCAGGGTGGTGATTTTTCCGAAAAATTGGTATGCAATTTTAAATGAATTGTCATACAGATCTTTGAATATGCGTTTGAAGCTAATCGCATAAGAACTCAACTTTTGCCCTATTTACCACCCACTTCTCATCCAGAGGGTTGAATTTTCCGGACAATTGGTATGCAGTTTTAATGACTTTTCATACAAGTCTTTGAAAATGAGTTTGAAGCAAATCGCATAAAAACCCAACTTTCGCCCTATTTACCACCCACTTTCTACCCAGGGTGGTGATTTTTCCGAAAAATTGGTATGCAATTTTAAATGAATTGTCATTCAGATCTTTGAATATGCGTTTGAAGCAAATCGCATAAGAACTCAACTTTCGCCCTATTTACCACCCACTTCTCACCCAGAGGGTTGAATTTTCCGGACAATTGGTATGCACTTTTAAATGAATTTTCATATAGATCTTTGAAAATGAGTTTGAAACGATCGCATAAAATCTCAACTTTCGCCCTATTTACCACCCACTTCCTACCCAGGGGATTGAATTTTCCGGAAAATTGGTATGCAGTCTTAAATGAATTTTCATACAAATCTTTGAAAATGAGTTTGAAGCAAATCGCATAAGAACTCAACTTTCGCCTTGTTTACCACCCACTTCTCATCCAGAGGGTTGAATTTTCCGGACAATTGGTATGCAGTTTTAAATGAATTTTCATATAGATCTTTGAAAATGAGTTTGAAACGATCGCATAAAATCTCAACTTTCGCCCTATTTACCACCCACTTCCTACCCAGGGGATTGAATTTTCCGGAAAATTGGTATGCAGTCTTAAATGAATTTTCATACAAATCTTTGAAAATGAGTTTGAAGCAAATCGCATAAGAACTCAACTTTCGCCTTGTTTACCACCCACTTTTCACCCGGGAATGTGAATCTTCCGGATAATTGGTATGCAGTTTTAAATGAATTTTTATATTTATCTTTGAAAATGAGTTTGAAGCAAATCGCATAAGAACTCAATTTTCTCCTTTTACCACCCACTTTTCAAACGGGAATGTGAATCTTCCGGAAAATAGGTATGCAGTTTGAAATGAATTTTTATATTTATTTTGGAAAATGAGTTCGAAGCAAATCGCTTAAAAAGTCAACTTTCGCCCTATTTACCACCCACTTCTCACCCAGAGGGTTGAATTTTCCGGACAACTGGTATGCAGTTTTAAATGAATTTTCATATAGATCTTTGAAAATGAGTTTGAAACGATCGCATAAAATCTCAACTTTCGCCCTATTTACCACCCACTTCCTACCCAGGGGATTGAATTTTCCGGAAAATTGGTATGCAGTCTTAAATGAATTTTCATACAAGTCTTTGAAAATGAGTTTGAAGCCAATCGCATAAGAACTCAACTTTTGCCCTATTTACCACCCACTTCCCACCCAGGGTGGTGATTTTTCCGAAAAATTGGTATGCAATTTTACACGAATTGTCATACAGATCTTTGAATATGCGTTTGAAGCAAATCGCATAAAAACTCAACTTTCGCCCTATTTACCAACCACTTCCTACCCAGTGTGGTGATTTTTCCGAAAATTTGGTATGCAATTTTAAATGAATTGTCATACAGATCTTTGAATATGCGTTTGAAGCAAATCGCATAAGAACTCAAGTTTCGCCCTATTTACCACCCACTTCTCACCCAGAGGGTTGAATCTTCCGGATAATTGGTATGCAGTTTTAAATGAATTTTTATATTGATCTTTGAAAATGAGTTTGAAGCAAATCGCTTAAAAACTCAACTTTCGCCTTATTTACCACCCACTTCCCACCCAGGGTGGTGATTTTTCCGAAAAATTGGTATGCAATTTTACACGAATTGTCATACAGATCTTTGAATATGCGTTTGAAGCAAATCGCATAAAAACTCAACTTTCGCCCTATTTACCACCCACTTCCTACCCAGAGGGTTGAATCTTCCGGATAATTGGTATGCAGTTTTAAATGAATTTTTATATTGATCTTTGAAAATGAGTTTGAAGCAAATCGCTTAAAAACTCAACTTTCGCCTTATTTACCACCCACTTCCCACCCAGGGTGGTGATTTTTCCGAAAAGTTGGAATGCAATTTTAAATTAATTGTCATACAGATCTTTGAAAATGAGTTTGAAGCCAATCGCATAAATACTCAACTTTCTTCTTTTAACCACCCACTTTCCACCCGGGAATGTGAATTTTCCGGAAAATTGGTATGCAGTTTAAATGAATTTTCATATTGATCTTTGAAAATGAGTTCGAAGCAAATCGCTTAAAAAGTCAACTTTCGCCCTATTTACCACTCACTTCCCACCCAGGGTGGTGATTTTTCCGAAAAATTGGTATGCAATTTTAAATGCATTGTCATACAGATCTTTGAAAATGAGTTCGAAGCAAATCGCATAAATACTCAACTTTCTTCTTTTAACCACCCACTTTCCACCCGGGAATGTGAATTTTCCGGAAAATTGGTATGCAGTTTAAATGAATTTTCATATTGATCTTTGAAAATGAGTTCGAAGCAAATCGCTTAAAAAGTCAACTTTCGCCCTATTTACCACCCACTTCCCACCCAGGGTGGTGAATTTTCCGGAAAATTGGTATGGAGTTTAAATGAATTTTCATACAAATCTTTGAAAATGAGTTTGAAGCAAATCGCATAAGAACTCAACTTTCGGCTTGTTTACCACCCACTTTTCACCCGGGAATGTGAGTCTTCCGGATAATTGGTATGCAGTTTTAAATGAATTTTTATATTTATTTTGGAAAATGAGTTCGAAGCAAATCGCTTAAAAAGTCAACTTTCGCCCTATTTACCACCCACTTCCTAAACCGGGTGGTGATTTTTTCCGAAAAATTGGTATGCAATTTTAAATGAATTGTCATACAGATCTTTGAAAATGAGTTTGAAGCAAATCGCATAAGAACTCAACTTTCGCCCTATTTACCACCCACTTCCCAAACCGGGTGGTGATTTTTTCCAAAAATTGGTAAGCAATTTTAAATGAATTCTCATATTGATCTTTGAAAATAAGTTTGAAGCAAATCGCATAAGAACTCAACTTTCGCATTGTTTACCACCCACTTTTTACCCGGGAAAGTGAATCTTCCAGAAAATTGGTATGCAGTTTTAAATGAATTCTCATATTGATCTTTGAAAATGAGTTTAAAGCAAATCGCATAAAAACTCAACTTTCGCCCTATTTACCACCCACTTCCTACCCAGGGTGGTGATTTTTCCGAAAAATTGGTATGCAATTTTAAATGAATTGTCATACAGATCTTTGAAAATGAGTTTGAAGCAAATCGCATAAAAACTCAACTTTCGCCCTATTTACCACCCACTTCCCACCAAGAGGGTTGAATTTTCCAGAAAATTGGTATGCAGTTTTAAATGAATTTTCATATAGATCTTTGAAAATGAGTTTGAAGCAAATCGCATAAAAACTCAACTTTCGCCCTATTTACCACCCACTTCCTACCCAGGGGTTTGAATTTTCCGGTAAATTGGTATGCAGTTTTAATGACTTTTCATACAAGTCTTTGAAAATGAGTTTGAAGCCAATCGCATAAGAACTCAACTTTTGCCCTATTTACCACCCACTTCCCACCCAGGGTGGTGATTTTTCCGAAAAATTGGTATGCAATTTTAAATGAATTGTCATACAGATCTTTGAATATGCGTTTGAAGCAAATCGCATAAGAACTCAACTTTCGCCCTATTTACCACCCACTTCTCACCCAGAGGGTTGAATTTTCCGGACAATTGGTATGCAGTTTTAAATGACTTTTCATATAGATCTTTGAAAATGAGTTTGAAACGATCGCATAAAATCTCAACTTTCGCCCTATTTACCACCCACTTCCTACCCAGGGGATTGAATTTTCCAGAAAATTGGTATGCAGTCTTAAATAAATTTTCATACAAATCTTTGAAAATGAGTTTGAAGCAAATCGCATAAGAACTCAACTTTCGCCTTGTTTACCACCCACTTTTCACCCGGGAATGTGAATCTTCAGGATAATTGGTATGCAGTTTTAAATGAATTTTTATATTGATCTTTGAAAATGAGTTTGAAGCAAATCGCATAAGAACTCAATTTTCTCCTTTTACCACCCACTTTTCAAACGGGAATGTGAATCTTCCGGAAAATGGGTATGCAGTTTTAAATGAATTTTTATATTGATCTTTGAAAATGAGTTTGAATCAAATCGCTTAAAAACTCAACTTTCGCCATATTTACCACCCACTTCCCACCCAGGGTGGTGATTTTTCCGAAAAGTTGGAATGCAATTTTAAATTAATTGTCATACAGATCTTTGAAAATGAGTTTGAAGCCAATCGCATAAATACTCAACTTTCTTCTTTTAACCACCCACTTTCCACCCGGGAATGTGAATTTTCCGGAAAATTGGTATGCAGTTTAAATGAATTTTCATATTGATCTTTGAAAATGAGTTCGAAGCAAATCGCTTAAAAAGTCAACTTTCGCCCTATTTACCACCCACTTCCCACCCAGGGTGGTGATTTTTCCGAAAAATTGGAATGCAATTTTAAATGAATTGTCAAATTGATCTTTGAAAATGGATTTGAAGCAAATCGCATAAGAACTCAACTTTCGCCCTTTTAAGCACCCACTTTCCACCCGGGAATGTGAATTTTCCGGAAAATTGGTATGCAGTTTAAATGAATTTTCATATTGATCTTTGAAAATGAGTTCGAAGCAAATCGCTTAAAAAGTCAACTTTCGCCCAATTTACCACCCACTTCCTAAACCGGGTGGTGATTTTTCCGAAAAATTGGTATGCAATTTTAAATGAATTGTCAAATTGATCTTTGAAAATGGATTTGAAGCAAATCGCATAAGAACTCAACTTTCGCCCTTTTAAGCACCCACTTTCCACCCGGGAATGTGAATTTTCCGGAAAATTGGTATGCAGTCTTAAATGAATTTTCATATTGATCTTTGAAAATGAGTTTGAAGCAAATCGCTTAAGAACTCAACTTTCGCCCTATTAACCACCAACTTCCCAAACCGGGTGGTGATTTTTCCGAAAAATTGGTAAGCAATTTTAAATGAATTGTCAAATTGATCGTTGAAAATGAGTTTGAAGCAAATCGCATAAGAACTCAACTTTCGCCCTTTTAAGCACCCACTTTCCACCCGGGAATGTGAATTTTTCGGAAAATTGGTATGCAGTTTTAAATGAATTTTCATATTGATCCCTGAAAATGAGTTTGAAGCAAATCCCTTAAAAACTCAACTTTCGCCCACTTCCTACCCAGGGGTTTCCGGAAAATTGGTATGCAATTTTATATGAATTGTCATACAGATCTTTGAAAATGAGTTTGAAGCAAATCGCTTAAAAACTCAACTTTCGCCCTATTTATCACCCACTTCCCAAACCGGGTGTTGATTTTTCCGAAAAATTGGTATGCAATTTTAAATTAATTGTCATACAGATCTTTGAAAATGAGTTTGACGCAAATCGCTTAAAAACTCAACTTTCGCCCTATTTATCACCCACTTCCCAAACCGGGTGTTGATTTTTCCGAAAAATTGGTATGCAATTTTAAATTAATTGTCATACAGATCTTTGAAAATGATTTTGAAGCAAATCGCATTAGAACTCAATTTTCGCCCTATTTACCACACACTTCCTACCAAGGGGGTTGAATCTTCCGGAAAATTGGTAAGCAGTTTTAAATGAATTTTCATATTGATCTTTGAAAATGAGTTTGAAGCAAATCGCATAAAAACTCAATTTTCTCCTTTTACCACCCACTTTCCACCCGGGAATGTGAATATTCCGGGAAATTGGTATGCGGTTTTAAATGAATTGTCATACAGCTCTTTGAAAATGCGTTTGAAGCAAATCGCATAAGAACTCAATTTTCTCCTTATACCACCCACTTTCCACCCGGGAATGTGAATCTTCCGGAAAATTGGTATGCAGTTTTAAATGAATTTTCATATTGATCTTTGAAAATGAGTTTGAAGCAAATCGCTTTAAAACTCAACTTTCGCCCTATTTACCACACACTTCCCACCCAGAGGGTTGAATTTTCCGGAAAATTGGTAAGCAGTTTTAAATCAATTTTCATATTGATCTTTGAAAATGAGTTTGAAGCAAATCGCTTAAAAAGTCAACTTTCGCCCAATTTACCACCCACTTCCTAAGCCGGGTGGTGTTTTTTCCGAAAAATTGGTATGCAATTTTAAATGAATTGTCAAATTGATCTTTGAAAATGGATTTGAAGCAAATCGCATAAGAACTCAACTTTCGCCCTTTTAAGCACCCACTTTCCACCCGGGAATGTGAATTTTCCGGAAAATTGGTATGCAGTCTTAAATGAATTTTCATATTGATCTTTGAAAATGAGTTTGAAGCAAATCGCTTAAGAACTCAACTTTCGCCCTATTTACCACCCACTTCCCACCCAGGGTGGTGATTTTTCCGAAAAATTGGTATGCAATTTTAAATGAATTGTCATACAGATCTTTGAAAATGAGTTTGAAGCAAATCGCTTAAAAACTCAACTTTCGCCCTATTAACCACCAACTTCCCAAACCGGGTGGTGATTTTTCCGAAAAATTGGTAAGCAATTTTAAATGAATTGTCAAATTGATCGTTGAAAATGAGTTTGAAGCAAATCGCATAAGAACTCAACTTTCGCCCTTTTAAGCACCCACTTTCCACCCGGGAATGTGAATTTTTCGGAAAATTGGTATGCAGTTTTAAATGAATTTTCATATTGATCCCTGAAAATGAGTTTGAAGCAAATCCCTTAAAAACTCAACTTTCGCCCACTTCCTACCCAGGGGTTTCCGGAAAATTGGTATGCAATTTTATATGAATTGTCATACAGATCTTTGAAAATGAGTTTGAAGCAAATCGCTTAAAAACTCAACTTTCGCCCTATTTATCACCCACTTCCCAAACCGGGTGTTGATTTTTCCGAAAAATTGGTATGCAATTTTAAATTAATTGTCATACAGATCTTTGAAAATGAGTTTGACGCAAATCGCTTAAAAACTCAACTTTCGCCCTATTTATCACCCACTTCCCAAACCGGGTGTTGATTTTTCCGAAAAATTGGTATGCAATTTTAAATTAATTGTCATACAGATCTTTGAAAATGATTTTGAAGCAAATCGCATTAGAACTCAATTTTCGCCCTATTTACCACACACTTCCTACCAAGGGGGTTGAATCTTCCGGAAAATTGGTAAGCAGTTTTAAATGAATTTTCATATTGATCTTTGAAAATGAGTTTGAAGCAAATCGCATAAAAACTCAATTTTCTCCTTTTACCACCCACTTTCCACCCGGGAATGTGAATATTCCGGGAAATTGGTATGCGGTTTTAAATGAATTGTCATACAGCTCTTTGAAAATGCGTTTGAAGCAAATCGCATAAGAACTCAATTTTCTCCTTATACCACCCACTTTCCACCCGGGAATGTGAATCTTCCGGAAAATTGGTATGCAGTTTTAAATGAATTTTCATATTGATCTTTGAAAATGAGTTTGAAGCAAATCGCTTTAAAACTCAACTTTCGCCCTATTTACCACACACTTCCCACCCAGAGGGTTGAATTTTCCGGAAAATTGGTAAGCAGTTTTAAATCAATTTTCATATTGATCTTTGAAAATGAGTTTGAAGCAAATCGCTTAAAAACTCAACTTTCGCCCTATTAACCACCCACTTCCCACCAAGGGTGGTGATTTTTCCGAAAAATTTGTATGCAGTTTTAAATTAATTGTCATACAGATCTTTGAAAATGAGTTTGTAGCAAATCGCATAAGAACTCAACTTTCGCCCTATTAACCACCCACTTCCCACCAAGGGTGGTGATTTTTCCGAAAAATTGGTATGCAATTTTAAATGAATTGTCATACAGATCTTTGAAAATGAGTTTGTAGCAAAACGCATAAAAGCTCAACTTTCGCCCTATTTACCACCCACTTCCCACCCAGAGGGTTGAATTTTCCGGACAATTGGTATGCAATTTTAAATGAATTTTCATAAAGATTTTTGAAAATGAGTTTGAAACAAATCGCATAAAAACTCAACTTTCGCCCTTTTTACCACCCACTTCCCACCCACGGTGGTGGTTTTTCCGAAAAATTGGTATGCAATTTTAAATGAATTGTCATACAGCTCTTTGAAAATGCGTTTGAAGCAAATCGCATAAGAACTCAATTTTCTCCTTTTACCACCCACTTTCCACCCGGGAATGTGAATATTCCGGGAAATTGGTATGCGGTTTTAAATGAATTGTCATACAGCTCTTTGAAAATGCGTTTGAAGCAAATCGCATAAGAACTCAATTTTCTCCTTATACCACCCACTTTCCACCCGGGAATGTGAATCTTCCGGAAAATTGGTATGCAGTTTTAAATGAATTTTCATATTGATCTTTGAAAATGAGTTTGAAGCAAATCGCTTTAAAACTCAACTTTCGCCCTATTTACCACACACTTCCCACCCAGAGGGTTGAATTTTCCGGAAAATTGGTAAGCAGTTTTAAATCAATTTTCATATTGATCTTTGAAAATGAGTTTGAAGCAAATCGCTTAAAAACTCAACTTTCGCCCTATTAACCACCCACTTCCCACCAAGGGTGGTGATTTTTCCGAAAAATTTGTATGCAGTTTTAAATTAATTGTCATACAGATCTTTGAAAATGAGTTTGAAGCAAATCGCTTAAAAACTCAACTTTCGCCCTATTAACCACCCACTTCCCACCAAGGGTGGTGATTTTTCCGAAAAATTTGTATACAATTTTAAATGAATTGTCATACAGATATTTGAAACTGCGTTTGAAGCAAATCGCATAAGAACTCAACTTTCGCCCTATTTACCACCCACTTCCCACCCAGGGTGGTGATTTTTCCGAAAAATTGGTAAGCAATTTTAAATTAATTGTCGTACAGATCTTTGAAAATGAGTTTGAAACAAATCGCACAAAAACTCAACTTTCGCCCTATTTACCACCCACTTCCTACCCAGGAGTTTGAATTTTCCGGAAAATTGGTATGCAGTTTTAAATGAATTTTCATACAGATCTTTGAAAATCGTATAAGAACTCAACTTTCGCCCTATTTACCACCCACTTCCCACCCAAGGTGGTGATTTTTCCGAAAAATTGGTTTGCAATTTTAAATGAATTGTCATACAGATCTTTGAAAATGCGTTTAAAGCAAATCGCATAATAACTCGAGTTTCACCCTATTTATCACCCACTTCCCACCCAGGGTGGTGATTTTTCCGAAAAATTGGTATGCAATTTTAAATTAATTGTCATACAGATCTTTGAAAATGAGTTTGACGCAAATCGCTTAAAAACTCAACTTTCGCCCTATTTATCACCCACTTCCCAAACCGGGTGTTGATTTTTCCGAAAAATTGGTATGCAATTTTAAATTAATTGTCATACAGATCTTTGAAAATGATTTTGAAGCAAATCGCATTAGAACTCAATTTTCGCCCTATTTACCACACACTTCCTACCAAGGGGGTTGAATCTTCCGGAAAATTGGTAAGCAGTTTTAAATGAATTTTCATATTGATCTTTGAAAATGAGTTTGAAGCAAATCGCATAAAAACTCAATTTTCTCCTTTTACCACCCACTTTCCACCCGGGAATGTGAATATTCCGGGAAATTGGTATGCGGTTTTAAATGAATTGTCATACAGCTCTTTGAAAATGCGTTTGAAGCAAATCGCATAAGAACTCAATTTTCTCCTTATACCACCCACTTTCCACCCGGGAATGTGAATCTTCCGGAAAATTGGTATGCAGTTTTAAATGAATTTTCATATTGATCTTTGAAAATGAGTTTGAAGCAAATCGCTTTAAAACTCAACTTTCGCCCTATTTACCACACACTTCCCACCCAGAGGGTTGAATTTTCCGGAAAATTGGTAAGCAGTTTTAAATCAATTTTCATATTGATCTTTGAAAATGAGTTTGAAGCAAATCGCTTAAAAACTCAACTTTCGCCCTATTAACCACCCACTTCCCACCAAGGGTGGTGATTTTTCCGAAAAATTTGTATGCAGTTTTAAATTAATTGTCATACAGATCTTTGAAAATGAGTTTGTAGCAAATCGCATAAGAACTCAACTTTCGCCCTATTAACCACCCACTTCCCACCAAGGGTGGTGATTTTTCCGAAAAATTGGTATGCAATTTTAAATGAATTGTCATACAGATCTTTGAAAATGAGTTTGTAGCAAAACGCATAAAAGCTCAACTTTCGCCCTATTTACCACCCACTTCCCACCCAGAGGGTTGAATTTTCCGGACAATTGGTATGCAATTTTAAATGAATTTTCATAAAGATTTTTGAAAATGAGTTTGAAACAAATCGCATAAAAACTCAACTTTCGCCCTTTTTACCACCCACTTCCCACCCACGGTGGTGGTTTTTCCGAAAAATTGGTATGCAATTTTAAATGAATTGTCATACAGCTCTTTGAAAATGCGTTTGAAGCAAATCGCATAAGAACTCAATTTTCTCCTTTTACCACCCACTTTCCACCCGGGAATGTGAATATTCCGGGAAATTGGTATGCGGTTTTAAATGAATTGTCATACAGCTCTTTGAAAATGCGTTTGAAGCAAATCGCATAAGAACTCAATTTTCTCCTTATACCACCCACTTTCCACCCGGGAATGTGAATCTTCCGGAAAATTGGTATGCAGTTTTAAATGAATTTTCATATTGATCTTTGAAAATGAGTTTGAAGCAAATCGCTTTAAAACTCAACTTTCGCCCTATTTACCACACACTTCCCACCCAGAGGGTTGAATTTTCCGGAAAATTGGTAAGCAGTTTTAAATCAATTTTCATATTGATCTTTGAAAATGAGTTTGAAGCAAATCGCTTAAAAACTCAACTTTCGCCCTATTAACCACCCACTTCCCACCAAGGGTGGTGATTTTTCCGAAAAATTTGTATGCAGTTTTAAATTAATTGTCATACAGATCTTTGAAAATGAGTTTGAAGCAAATCGCTTAAAAACTCAACTTTCGCCCTATTAACCACCCACTTCCCACCAAGGGTGGTGATTTTTCCGAAAAATTTGTATACAATTTTAAATGAATTGTCATACAGATATTTGAAACTGCGTTTGAAGCAAATCGCATAAGAACTCAACTTTCGCCCTATTTACCACCCACTTCCCACCCAGGGTGGTGATTTTTCCGAAAAATTGGTAAGCAATTTTAAATTAATTGTCGTACAGATCTTTGAAAATGAGTTTGAAACAAATCGCACAAAAACTCAACTTTCGCCCTATTTACCACCCACTTCCTACCCAGGAGTTTGAATTTTCCGGAAAATTGGTATGCAGTTTTAAATGAATTTTCATACAGATCTTTGAAAATCGTATAAGAACTCAACTTTCGCCCTATTTACCACCCACTTCCCACCCAAGGTGGTGATTTTTCCGAAAAATTGGTTTGCACTTTTAAATGAATTGTCATACAGATCTTTGAAAATGCGTTTAAAGCAAATCGCATAATAACTCGAGTTTCACCCTATTTATCACCCACTTCCCACCCAGGGTGGTGATTTTTCCGAAAAATTGGTATGCAATTTTAAATTAATTGTCATACAGATCTTTGAAAATGAGTTTGACGCAAATCGCTTAAAAACTCAACTTTCGCCCTATTTATCACCCACTTCCCAAACCGGGTGTTGATTTTTCCGAAAAATTGGTATGCAATTTTAAATTAATTGTCATACAGATCTTTGAAAATGATTTTGAAGCAAATCGCATTAGAACTCAATTTTCGCCCTATTTACCACACACTTCCTACCAAGGGGGTTGAATCTTCCGGAAAATTGGTAAGCAGTTTTAAATGAATTTTCATATTGATCTTTGAAAATGAGTTTGAAGCAAATCGCATAAAAACTCAATTTTCTCCTTTTACCACCCACTTTCCACCCGGGAATGTGAATATTCCGGGAAATTGGTATGCGGTTTTAAATGAATTGTCATACAGCTCTTTGAAAATGCGTTTGAAGCAAATCGCATAAGAACTCAATTTTCTCCTTATACCACCCACTTTCCACCCGGGAATGTGAATCTTCCGGAAAATTGGTATGCAGTTTTAAATGAATTTTCATATTGATCTTTGAAAATGAGTTTGAAGCAAATCGCTTTAAAACTCAACTTTCGCCCTATTTACCACACACTTCCCACCCAGAGGGTTGAATTTTCCGGAAAATTGGTAAGCAGTTTTAAATCAATTTTCATATTGATCTTTGAAAATGAGTTTGAAGCAAATCGCTTAAAAACTCAACTTTCGCCCTATTAACCACCCACTTCCCACCAAGGGTGGTGATTTTTCCGAAAAATTTGTATGCAGTTTTAAATTAATTGTCATACAGATCTTTGAAAATGAGTTTGTAGCAAATCGCATAAGAACTCAACTTTCGCCCTATTAACCACCCACTTCCCACCAAGGGTGGTGATTTTTCCGAAAAATTGGTATGCAATTTTAAATGAATTGTCATACAGATCTTTGAAAATGAGTTTGTAGCAAAACGCATAAAAGCTCAACTTTCGCCCTATTTACCACCCACTTCCCACCCAGAGGGTTGAATTTTCCGGACAATTGGTATGCAATTTTAAATGAATTTTCATAAAGATTTTTGAAAATGAGTTTGAAACAAATCGCATAAAAACTCAACTTTCGCCCTTTTTACCACCCACTTCCCACCCACGGTGGTGGTTTTTCCGAAAAATTGGTATGCAATTTTAAATGAATTGTCATACAGCTCTTTGAAAATGCGTTTGAAGCAAATCGCATAAGAACTCAATTTTCTCCTTTTACCACCCACTTTCCACCCGGGAATGTGAATATTCCGGGAAATTGGTATGCGGTTTTAAATGAATTGTCATACAGCTCTTTGAAAATGCGTTTGAAGCAAATCGCATAAGAACTCAATTTTCTCCTTATACCACCCACTTTCCACCCGGGAATGTGAATCTTCCGGAAAATTGGTATGCAGTTTTAAATGAATTTTCATATTGATCTTTGAAAATGAGTTTGAAGCAAATCGCTTTAAAACTCAACTTTCGCCCTATTTACCACACACTTCCCACCCAGAGGGTTGAATTTTCCGGAAAATTGGTAAGCAGTTTTAAATCAATTTTCATATTGATCTTTGAAAATGAGTTTGAAGCAAATCGCTTAAAAACTCAACTTTCGCCCTATTAACCACCCACTTCCCACCAAGGGTGGTGATTTTTCCGAAAAATTTGTATGCAGTTTTAAATTAATTGTCATACAGATCTTTGAAAATGAGTTTGAAGCAAATCGCTTAAAAACTCAACTTTCGCCCTATTAACCACCCACTTCCCACCAAGGGTGGTGATTTTTCCGAAAAATTTGTATACAATTTTAAATGAATTGTCATACAGATATTTGAAACTGCGTTTGAAGCAAATCGCATAAGAACTCAACTTTCGCCCTATTTACCACCCACTTCCCACCCAGGGTGGTGATTTTTCCGAAAAATTGGTAAGCAATTTTAAATTAATTGTCGTACAGATCTTTGAAAATGAGTTTGAAACAAATCGCACAAAAACTCAACTTTCGCCCTATTTACCACCCACTTCCTACCCAGGAGTTTGAATTTTCCGGAAAATTGGTATGCAGTTTTAAATGAATTTTCATACAGATCTTTGAAAATCGTATAAGAACTCAACTTTCGCCCTATTTACCACCCACTTCCCACCCAAGGTGGTGATTTTTCCGAAAAATTGGTTTGCAATTTTAAATGAATTGTCATACAGATCTTTGAAAATGCGTTTAAAGCAAATCGCATAATAACTCGAGTTTCACCCTATTTATCACCCACTTCCCACCCAGGGTGGTGATTTTTCCGAAAAATTGGTATGCAATTTTAAATTAATTGTCATACAGATCTTTGAAAATGAGTTTGACGCAAATCGCTTAAAAACTCAACTTTCGCCCTATTTATCACCCACTTCCCAAACCGGGTGTTGATTTTTCCGAAAAATTGGTATGCAATTTTAAATTAATTGTCATACAGATCTTTGAAAATGATTTTGAAGCAAATCGCATTAGAACTCAATTTTCGCCCTATTTACCACACACTTCCTACCAAGGGGGTTGAATCTTCCGGAAAATTGGTAAGCAGTTTTAAATGAATTTTCATATTGATCTTTGAAAATGAGTTTGAAGCAAATCGCATAAAAACTCAATTTTCTCCTTTTACCACCCACTTTCCACCCGGGAATGTGAATATTCCGGGAAATTGGTATGCGGTTTTAAATGAATTGTCATACAGCTCTTTGAAAATGCGTTTGAAGCAAATCGCATAAGAACTCAATTTTCTCCTTATACCACCCACTTTCCACCCGGGAATGTGAATCTTCCGGAAAATTGGTATGCAGTTTTAAATGAATTTTCATATTGATCTTTGAAAATGAGTTTGAAGCAAATCGCTTTAAAACTCAACTTTCGCCCTATTTACCACACACTTCCCACCCAGAGGGTTGAATTTTCCGGAAAATTGGTAAGCAGTTTTAAATCAATTTTCATATTGATCTTTGAAAATGAGTTTGAAGCAAATCGCTTAAAAACTCAACTTTCGCCCTATTAACCACCCACTTCCCACCAAGGGTGGTGATTTTTCCGAAAAATTTGTATGCAGTTTTAAATTAATTGTCATACAGATCTTTGAAAATGAGTTTGTAGCAAATCGCATAAGAACTCAACTTTCGCCCTATTAACCACCCACTTCCCACCAAGGGTGGTGATTTTTCCGAAAAATTGGTATGCAATTTTAAATGAATTGTCATACAGATCTTTGAAAATGAGTTTGTAGCAAAACGCATAAAAGCTCAACTTTCGCCCTATTTACCACCCACTTCCCACCCAGAGGGTTGAATTTTCCGGACAATTGGTATGCAATTTTAAATGAATTTTCATAAAGATTTTTGAAAATGAGTTTGAAACAAATCGCATAAAAACTCAACTTTCGCCCTTTTTACCACCCACTTCCCACCCACGGTGGTGGTTTTTCCGAAAAATTGGTATGCAATTTTAAATGAATTGTCATACAGCTCTTTGAAAATGCGTTTGAAGCAAATCGCATAAGAACTCAATTTTCTCCTTTTACCACCCACTTTCCACCCGGGAATGTGAATATTCCGGGAAATTGGTATGCGGTTTTAAATGAATTGTCATACAGCTCTTTGAAAATGCGTTTGAAGCAAATCGCATAAGAACTCAATTTTCTCCTTATACCACCCACTTTCCACCCGGGAATGTGAATCTTCCGGAAAATTGGTATGCAGTTTTAAATGAATTTTCATATTGATCTTTGAAAATGAGTTTGAAGCAAATCGCTTTAAAACTCAACTTTCGCCCTATTTACCACACACTTCCCACCCAGAGGGTTGAATTTTCCGGAAAATTGGTAAGCAGTTTTAAATCAATTTTCATATTGATCTTTGAAAATGAGTTTGAAGCAAATCGCTTAAAAACTCAACTTTCGCCCTATTAACCACCCACTTCCCACCAAGGGTGGTGATTTTTCCGAAAAATTTGTATGCAGTTTTAAATTAATTGTCATACAGATCTTTGAAAATGAGTTTGAAGCAAATCGCTTAAAAACTCAACTTTCGCCCTATTAACCACCCACTTCCCACCAAGGGTGGTGATTTTTCCGAAAAATTTGTATACAATTTTAAATGAATTGTCATACAGATATTTGAAACTGCGTTTGAAGCAAATCGCATAAGAACTCAACTTTCGCCCTATTTACCACCCACTTCCCACCCAGGGTGGTGATTTTTCCGAAAAATTGGTAAGCAATTTTAAATTAATTGTCGTACAGATCTTTGAAAATGAGTTTGAAACAAATCGCACAAAAACTCAACTTTCGCCCTATTTACCACCCACTTCCTACCCAGGAGTTTGAATTTTCCGGAAAATTGGTATGCAGTTTTAAATGAATTTTCATACAGATCTTTGAAAATCGTATAAGAACTCAACTTTCGCCCTATTTACCACCCACTTCCCACCCAAGGTGGTGATTTTTCCGAAAAATTGGTTTGCAATTTTAAATGAATTGTCATACAGATCTTTGAAAATGCGTTTAAAGCAAATCGCATAATAACTCGAGTTTCACCCTATTTATCACCCACTTCCCACCCAGGGTGGTGATTTTTCCGAAAAATTGGTATGCAATTTTAAATTAATTGTCATACAGATCTTTGAAAATGAGTTTGACGCAAATCGCTTAAAAACTCAACTTTCGCCCTATTTATCACCCACTTCCCAAACCGGGTGTTGATTTTTCCGAAAAATTGGTATGCAATTTTAAATTAATTGTCATACAGATCTTTGAAAATGATTTTGAAGCAAATCGCATTAGAACTCAATTTTCGCCCTATTTACCACACACTTCCTACCAAGGGGGTTGAATCTTCCGGAAAATTGGTAAGCAGTTTTAAATGAATTTTCATATTGATCTTTGAAAATGAGTTTGAAGCAAATCGCATAAAAACTCAATTTTCTCCTTTTACCACCCACTTTCCACCCGGGAATGTGAATATTCCGGGAAATTGGTATGCGGTTTTAAATGAATTGTCATACAGCTCTTTGAAAATGCGTTTGAAGCAAATCGCATAAGAACTCAATTTTCTCCTTATACCACCCACTTTCCACCCGGGAATGTGAATCTTCCGGAAAATTGGTATGCAGTTTTAAATGAATTTTCATATTGATCTTTGAAAATGAGTTTGAAGCAAATCGCTTTAAAACTCAACTTTCGCCCTATTTACCACACACTTCCCACCCAGAGGGTTGAATTTTCCGGAAAATTGGTAAGCAGTTTTAAATCAATTTTCATATTGATCTTTGAAAATGAGTTTGAAGCAAATCGCTTAAAAACTCAACTTTCGCCCTATTAACCACCCACTTCCCACCAAGGGTGGTGATTTTTCCGAAAAATTTGTATGCAGTTTTAAATTAATTGTCATACAGATCTTTGAAAATGAGTTTGTAGCAAATCGCATAAGAACTCAACTTTCGCCCTATTAACCTCCCACTTCCCACCAAGGGTGGTGATTTTTCCGAAAAATTGGTATGCAATTTTAAATGAATTGTCATACAGATCTTTGAAAATGAGTTTGTAGCAAATCGCTTAAAAACTCAACTTTCGCCCTATTAACCACCCACTTCCCACCAAGGGTGGTGATTTTTCCGAAAAATTTGTATGCAGTTTTAAATTAATTGTCATACAGATCTTTGAAAATGAGTTTGAAGCAAATCGCTTAAAAACTCAACTTTCGCCCTATTAACCACCCACTTCCCACCAAGGGTGGTGATTTTTCCGAAAAATTTGTATACAATTTTAAATGAATTGTCATACAGATATTTGAAACTGCGTTTGAAGCAAATCGCATAAGAACTCAACTTTCGCCCTATTTACCACCCACTTCCCACCCAGGGTGGTGATTTTTCCGAAAAATTGGTAAGCAATTTTAAATTAATTGTCGTACAGATCTTTGAAAATGAGTTTGAAACAAATCGCACAAAAACTCAACTTTCGCCCTATTTACCACCCACTTCCTACCCAGGAGTTTGAATTTTCCGGAAAATTGGTATGCAGTTTTAAATGAATTTTCATACAGATCTTTGAAAATCGTATAAGAACTCAACTTTCGCCCTATTTACCACCCACTTCCCACCCAAGGTGGTGATTTTTCCGAAAAATTGGTTTGCAATTTTAAATGAATTGTCATACAGATCTTTGAAAATGCGTTTAAAGCAAATCGCATAATAACTCGAGTTTCACCCTATTTATCACCCACTTCCCACCCAGGGTGGTGATTTTTCCGAAAAATTGGTATGCAATTTTAAATTAATTGTCATACAGATCTTTGAAAATGAGTTTGAAGCAATTCGCATAAGAACTCAACTTTCGCCCTATTTACCACCCACTTCCCCGAAAAAGGTGTTGATTTTTCCAAAAAAATTGGTATGCAATTTTAAATGAATTGTCATACAGATCTTTGAAAATGATTTTGTAGCAAATCGCATAAAAGCTCAACTTTCGCCCTATTTGCCACCCACTTCCCACCCAGGGGTTTGAATTTTCCGGAAAATTGGTATGCAGTTTTAAATTAATTGTCATACAGATCTTTGAAAATGAGTTTGATGCAAATCGCATAAGAACTCAACTTTCGCCCTATTAACCACCCACTTCCCACCAAGGGTGGTGATTTTTCCGAAAAATTGGTATGCAATTTTAAATGAATTGTCATACAGATCTTTGAAAATGAGTTTGTAGCAAAACGCATAAAAGCTCAACTTTCGCCCTATTTACCACCCACTTCCCACCCAGGGGTTTGAATTTTCCGGAAAATTAGTATGCAGTTTTAAATGAATTTTCATACAGATCTTTGAAAATGAGTTTGAAGCAAATCGCTTTAAAACTCAACTTTCGCCCTATTTACCACCCACTTCCCACCCAGGGTGGTGATTTTTCCGAAAAATTTGTATACAATTTTAAATGAATTGTCATACAGATATTTGAAAATGCGTTTGAAGCAAATCGCATAAATACTCAACTTTCGCCCTATTTACCACCCACTTCCCACCCAGGGTGGTGATTTTTCCGAAAAATTGGTAAGCAATTTTAAATTAATTGTCATACAGATCTTTGAAAATGAGTTTGAAACAAATCGCATAAAAACTCAACTTTCGCCCTATTTACCACCCACTTCCTACCCAGGAGTTTGAATTTTCCGGAAAATTGGTATGCAGTTTTAAATGAATTTTCATACAGATCTTTGAAAATGAGTTTGAAGCAAATCGTATAAGAACTCAACTTTCGCCCTATTTACCACCCACTTCCCACCCAAGGTGGTGATTTTTCCGAAAAATTGGTATGCAATTTTAAATGAATTGTCATACAGATCTTTGAAAATGCGTTTAAAGCAAATCGCATAATAACTCGAGTTTCACCCTATTTATCACCCACTTCCCACCCAGGGTGGTGATTTTTCCGAAAAATTGGTATGCAATTTTAAATTAATTGTCATACAGATCTTTGAAAATGAGTTTGAAGCAATTCGCATAAGAACTCAACTTGCGCCCTATTAACCACCCACTTCCCCCAAAAGGTGTTGATTTTTCCAAAAAAATTGGTATGCAATTTTAAATGAATTGTCATACAGATCTTTGAAAATGATTTTGTAGCAAATCGCATAAAAGCTCAACTTTCGCCCTATTTGCCACCCACTTCCCACCCAGAGGGTTGAATTTTCCGGAAAATTGGTAAGCAGTTTTAAATGAATTTTCATACAGATCTCTGAAAATGCGTTTGAAGCAAATCGCATAAGAACTCAACTTTCGCCCTATTTACCACCCACTTTCAACTGTCGCCCTATTAACCACCCACTGCCCACCCAGGGGGTTGAACTTTCCGGAAAATTGGTAAGCAGTTTTAAATGAATTTTCATATAGATTTTTGAAAATGAGTTTGAAGCAAATCGCATAAGAACTCAATTTTCTCCTTTTACCACCCACTTTCCACCCGGGAATGTGAATCTTCCGGAAAATTGGTATGCAGTTTTAAATGAATTTTCATACAGATCTTTGAAAATGAGTTTGAAGCAAATCGCATAAGAACTCAACTTTCGCCCTATTTACCACCCACTGCCCACCCAGGGGGTTGAACTTTCCGGAAAATTGGTAAGCAGTTTTAAATGAATTTTCATATAGATTTTTGAAAATGAGTTTGAAGCAAATCGCATAAGAACTCAATTTTCTCCTTTTACCACCCACTTCCCACCCAGAGGGTTGAATCTTCCGGGAAATTGGTATGCAGTTTTGAATGAATTGTCATACAGATCTTTGAAAATGCGTTTGAAGCAAATCGCATAAAAACTCAACTTTCGCCCTATTAACCACCCACTTCCCACCCAGGGTGGTGATTTTTCCGAAAAATTGGTTAGAAATTTAAAATGAATTGTCATACAGATCTTTGAAAATGCGTTTGAAGCAATTGGCATAACAACTTTCGCCCTATTTACCACCCACTTCCCACCAAGGGTGGTGATTTTTCCGAAAAATTGGTTTGCAATTTTAAATGAATTGTCATACAGATCTTTGAAAATGCGTTTGTAGCAAATCGCATAAAAACTCAACTTTCGCCCTATTTGCCACCCACTTCCTTCCCAGGGGTTTGATTTTTTCCGAAAAATTGGTTTGCAATTTTAAATGAATTGTCATACAGATCTTTGAAAATGCGTTTGAAACAAATCGCATTAATACTCAACTTTCTTCTTTTAACCACCCACTTTCCACCCGGGAATGTGAATTTTCCGGAAAATTGGTATGCAGTTTTAAATGAATTTTCATATTGATCTTTGAAAATGAGTTTGAAGCAAATCGCATAAAAACTCGACTTTCGCCCTATTTAGCACCCACTTCCCACCCAGGGTGGTGATTTTTCCGAAAAATTGGTATGCAATTTTAAATGAATTGTCATACAGATCTTTTAAATTGAGTTTGATGCAAATCGCATAAGAACTCTACGTTCGCCCTATTTAACACCCACTTCCAACCAAGGGTGGTGATTTTTACGGAAAATTGGTATGCAGTTTTAAATGAATTTTCATATAGATCTTTGAAAATGAGTTTGAAGCAAATCGCATAAGAACTCAACTTTCGCCCTATTTACCACCCACTTCTCACCCAGGGTGGTGATTTTTCCGAAAAATTGGTATGCAATTTTAAATGAATTGTCATACAGATCTTTGAAAATGCGTTTGAAGCAAATCTCATAAGAACTCGACTTTCGCCCTATTTATCACCCACTTCCCACCCAGGATGGTGATTTTTCCGAAAAATTGCTATGCAATTTTAAATTAATTGTCATACAGATCTTTGAAAATGAGTTTGAAGCAATTCGCATAAGAACTCAACTTTCGCCCTATTTACCACCCACTTCCCCCAAAGGGTGGTGATTTTTCCGATAAATTGGTATGCAATTTTAAATGAATTGTCATACAGATCTTTGAAAATGAGTTTGTAGCAAATCGCATGAAAGCTCAACTTTCGCCCTATTTGCCACCCACTTCCCACTCAGGGTGGTGATTTTTCCGAAAAATTGGTATGCAATTTTAAATTAATTGTCATACAGATCTTTGAAAATAAGTTTGAAGCAAATCGCATAAGAACTCAACTTTCGCCCTATTTACCACCCACTTCCCCCAAAGGGTGGTGATTTTTCCAAAAAATTGGTATGCAATTTTAAATGAATTTTCATACAGATCTTTGAAAATGAGTTTGTAGCAAATCGCATAAAAGCTCAACTTTCTCCTTTTACCACCCACTTTCCACCCGGGAATGTGAATTTTCCGGAAAATTGGTATGCAGTTTTAAATGAATTTTCATAAAGATTTTTGAAAATGAGTTTGAAGCAAATCGCATAAGAACTCAATTTTCTCCTTTTACCACCCACTTTCCACCCGGGAATGTGAATTTTCCGGAAAATTGGTTTGCAGTTTTAAATGAATTTTCATATTGATCTTTGAAAATGAGTTTGTAGCAAATCGCTTTAAAACTCAACTTTCGCCCTATTTACCACACACTTCCCACCCAGAGGGTTGAATTTTCCGGAAAATTGGTAAGCAGTTTTAAATGAATTTTCATACAGATCTCTGAAAATGCGTTTGAAGCAAATCTCATAAGAACTCGACTTTCGCCCTATTTATCACCCACTTCCCACCCAGGGTGGTGATTTTTCCGAAAAATTGGTATGCAATTTTAAATGAATTGTCATACAGATCTTTGAAAATGAGTTTGTAGCAAATCGCATAAAAGCTCAACTTTCGCCCTATTTGCCACCCACTTCCCACCCAGGGTGGTGATTTTTCCGAAAAATTGGTATGCAATTTTAAATTAATTGTCATACAGATCTTTGAAAATAAGTTTGAAGCAAATCGCATAAGAACTCAACTTTCGCCCTATTTACCACCCACTTCCCCCAAAGGGTGGTGATTTTTCCGAAAAATTGGTATGCAATTTTAAATGAATTGTCATACAGATCTTTGAAAATGAGTTTGTAGCAAATCGCATAAAAGCTCAACTTTCTCCTTTTACCACCCACTTTCCACCCGGGAATGTGAATTTTCCGGAAAATTGGTATGCAGTTTTAAATGAATTTTCATATAGATTTTTGAAAATGAGTTTGAAGCAAATCGCATAAGAACTCAATTTTCTCCTTTTACCACCCACTTTCCACCCGGGAATGTGAATTTTCCGGAAAATTGGCTTGCAGTTTTAAATGAATTTTCATATTGATCTTTGAAAATGAGTTTGTAGCAAATCGCTTTAAAACTCAACTTTCGCCCTATTTACCACCCACTTCCCACCCAGAGGGTTGAATTTTCCGGAAAATTGGTAAGCAGTTTTAAATGAATTTTCATATTGATCTTTGAAAATGAGTTTGAAGCAAATCGCATAAAAACTCAACTTTCGCCCTATTTACCACCCACTTCCCACCCAGGGTGGTGATTTTTCCGAAAAATTGGTATGCAATTTTAAATTAATTGTCATACAGATCTTTGAAAATAAGTTTGAAGCAAATCGCATAAGAACTCAACTTTCGCCCTATTTACCACCCACTTCCCCCAAAGGGTGGTGATTTTTCCGAAAAATTGGTATGCAATTTTAAATGAATTGTCATACAGATCTTTGAAAATGAGTTTGTAGCAAATCGCATAAAAGCTCAACTTTCTCCTTTTACCACCCACTTTCCACCCGGGAATGTGAATTTTCCGGAAAATTGGTATGCAGTTTTAAATGAATTTTCATATAGATTTTTGAAAATGAGTTTGAAGCAAATCGCATAAGAACTCAATTTTCTCCTTTTACCACCCACTTTCCACCCGGGAATGTGAATTTTCCGGAAAATTGGTTTGCAGTTTTAAATGAATTTTCATATTGATCTTTGAAAATGAGTTTGTAGCAAATCGCTTTAAAGCTCAACTTTCGCCCTATTTACCACACAGTTCCCACCCAGAGGGTTGAATTTTCCGGAAAATTGGTAAGCAGTTTTAAATGAATTTTCATACAGATCTTTGAAAATGAGTTTGAAGCAAATCGCATAAAAACTCAACTTTCGCCCTATTTACCACCCACTTCCCACCCAGGGTGGTGATTTTTCCGAAAAATTGGTATGCAATTTTAAATGAATTGTCATACAGATCTTTGAAAATGCGTTTGAAGCAAATCTCATAAGAACTCGACTTTCGCCCTATTTATCACCCACTTCCCACCCAGGGTGGTGATTTTTCCGGAAAATTGGTAAGCAGTTTTAAATGAATTTTCATACAGATCTTTGAAAATGAGTTTGAAGCAAATCGCATAAAAACTCAACTTTCGCCCTATTTACCACCCACTTCCCACCCAGGGTGGTGATTTTTCCGAAAAATTGGTATGCAATTTTAAATGAATTGTCATACAGATCTTTGAAAATGCGTTTGAAGCAAATCTCATAAGAACTCGACTTTCGCCCTATTTATCACCCACTTCCCACCCAGGGTGGTGATTTTTCCGAAAAATTGGTATGCAATTTTAAATGAATTGTCATACAGATCTTTGAAAATGAGTTTGAAGCAATTCGCATAAGAACTCAACTTTCGCCCTAATTACCACCCACTTTCCCCAAAGGGTGGTGATTTTTCCGAAAAATTGGTATGCAATTTTAAATGAATTGTCATACAGATCTTTGAAAATGAGTTTGTAGAAAATCGCATAAAAGCTCAACTTTCGCCCTATTTGCCACCCACTTCCCACCCAGGGTGGTGATTTTTCCGAAAAATTGGTATGCAATTTTAAATTAATTGTCATACAGATCTTTGAAAATAAGTTTGAAGCAAATCGCATAAGAACTCAACTTTCGCCCTATTTACCACCCACTTCCCCCAAAGGGTGGTGATTTTGCCGAAAAATTGGTATGCAATTTTAAATGAATTGTCATACAGATCTTTGAAAATGAGTTTGTAGCAAATCGCATATAAGCTCAACTTTCTCCTTTTACCACCCACTTTCCACCCGGGAATGTGAATTTTCCGGAAAATTGGTATGCAGTTTTAAATGAATTTTCATATAGATTTTTGAAAATGAGTTTGAAGCAAATCGCATAAGAACTCAATTTTCTCCTTATACCACCCACTTTCCACCCGGGAATGTGAATTTTCCGGAAAATTGGTTTGCAGTTTTAAATGAATTTTCATATTGATCTTTGAAAATGAGTTTGTAGCAAATCGCTTTAAAGCTCAACTTTCGCCCTATTTACCACACAGTTCCCACCCAGAGGGTTGAATTTTCCGGAAAATTGGTAAGCAGTTTTAAATGAATTTTCATACAGATCTTTGAAAATGAGTTTGAAGCAAATCGCATAAAAACTCAACTTTCGCCCTATTTACCACCCACTTCCCACCCAGGGTGGTGATTTTTCCGAAAAATTGGTATGCAATTTTAAATGAATTGTCATACAGATCTTTGAAAATGCGTTTGAAGCAAATCTCATAAGAACTCGACTTTCGCCCTATTTATCACCCACTTCCCACCCAGGGTGGTGATTTTTCCGAAAAATTGGTATGCAATTTTAAATGAATTGTCATACAGATCTTTGAAAATGAGTTTGAAGCAATTCGCATAAGAACTCAACTTTCGCCCTAATTACCACCCACTTTCCCCAAAGGGTGGTGATTTTTCCGAAAAATTGGTATGCAATTTTAAATGAATTGTCATACAGATCTTTGAAAATGAGTTTGTAGAAAATCGCATAAAAGCTCAACTTTCGCCCTATTTGCCACCCACTTCCCACCCAGGGTGGTGATTTTTCCGAAAAATTGGTATGCAATTTTAAATTAATTGTCATACAGATCTTTGAAAATAAGTTTGAAGCAAATCGCATAAGAACTCAACTTTCGCCCTATTTACCACCCACTTCCCCCAAAGGGTGGTGATTTTGCCGAAAAATTGGTATGCAATTTTAAATGAATTGTCATACAGATCTTTGAAAATGAGTTTGTAGCAAATCGCATATAAGCTCAACTTTCTCCTTTTACCACCCACTTTCCACCCGGGAATGTGAATTTTCCGGAAAATTGGTATGCAGTTTTAAATGAATTTTCATATAGATTTTTGAAAATGAGTTTGAAGCAAATCGCATAAGAACTCAATTTTCTAATTTTACCACCCACTTTCCACCCGGGAATGTGAATTTTCCGGAAAATTGGTATGCAATTTTAAATGAATTGTCATACAGATCTTTGAAAATGAGTTTGATGCAAATCGCATAAGAACTCTACGTTCGCCCTATTTACCACCCACTTCCAACCAAGGGTGGTGATTTTTCCGAAAAATTGGTATGCAATTTTAAATGAATTGTCATACAGATCTTTGAAAATGAGTTTGTAGAAAATCGCATAAAAGCTCAACTTTCGCCCTATTTGCCACCCACTTCCCACCCAGGGTGGTGATTTTTCCGAAAAATTGGTATGCAATTTTAAATTAATTGTCATACAGATCTTTGAAAATAAGTTTGAAGCAAATCGCATAAGAACTCAACTTTCGCCCTATTTACCACCCACTTCCCCCAAAGGGTGGTGATTTTTCCGAAAAATTGGTATGCAATTTTAAATGAATTGTCATACAGATCTTTGAAAATGAGTTTGTAGCAAATCGCATATAAGCTCAACTTTCTCCTTTTACCACCCACTTTCCACCCGGGAATGTGAATTTTCCGGAAAATTGGTATGCAATTTTAAATGAATTGTCATACAGATCTTTGAAAATGAGTTTGATGCAAATCGCATAAGAACTCTACGTTCGCCCTATTTACCACCCACTTCCAACCAAGGGTGGTGATTTTTCCGAAAAATTGGTATGCAATTTTAAATGAATTGTCATACAGATCTTTGAAAATGAGTTTGAAACAAATCGCATAAAAATCAACTTTCGCCCTATTTACCACCCACTTCCTACCCAGGGGTTTGAATTTTCCGGAATATTGGTATGCAGTTTTAAATGAATTTTCATACAGATCTTTGAAAATGAGTTTGAAGCAAATCGCATAAGAACTCAACTTTCGCCCTATTTACCACCCACTTCCGACCCAGGGTGGTGATTTTTCCGAAAAATTGGTATGCAATTTTAAATGAATTGTCATACAGATCTTTGAAAATGAGTTTGAAACAAATCGCATAAAAGCTCAACTTTCGCCCTATTTGCCACCCACTTCCCACCCAGGGTGGTGATTTTTCCGAAAAATTGGTATGCAATTTTAAATTAATTGTCATACAGATCTTTGAAAATAAGTTTGAAGCAAATCGCATAAGAACTCAACTTTCGCCCTATTTACCACCCACTTCCCCCAAAGGTTGGTGATTTTTCCGAAAAATTGGTATGCAATTTTAAATGAATTGTCATACAGATCTTTGAAAATGAGTTTGTAGCAAATCGCATATAAGCTCAACTTTCTCCTTTTACCACCCACTTTCCACCCGGGAATGTGAATTTTCCGGAAAATTGGTATGCAATTTTAAATGAATTGTCATACAGATCTTTGAAAATGAGTTTGATGCAAATCGCATAAGAACTCTACGTTCGCCCTATTTACCACCCACTTCCAACCAAGGGTGGTGATTTTTCCGAAAAATTGGTATGCAATTTTAAATGAATTGTCATACAGATCTTTGAAAATGAGTTTGAAACAAATCGCATAAAAATCAACTTTCGCCCTATTTACCACCCACTTCCTACCCAGGGGTTTGAATTTTCCGGAATATTGGTATGCAGTTTTAAATGAATTTTCATACAGATCTTTGAAAATGAGTTTGAAGCAAATCGCATAAGAACTCAACTTTCGCCCTATTTACCACCCACTTCCGACCCAGGGTGGTGATTTTTCCGAAAAATTGGTATGCAATTTTAAATGAATTGTCATACAGATCTTTGAAAATGAGTTTGTAGCAAATCGCATATAAGCTCAACTTTCTCCTTTTACCACCCACTTTCCACCCGGGAATGTGAATTTTCCGGAAAATTGGTATGCAATTTTAAATGAATTGTCATACAGATCTTTGAAAATGAGTTTGATGCAAATCGCATAAGAACTCTACGTTCGCCCTATTTACCACCCACTTCCAACCAAGGGTGGTGATTTTTCCGAAAAATTGGTATGCAATTTTAAATGAATTGTCATACAGATCTTTGAAAATGAGTTTGTAGCAAATCGCATATAAGCTCAACTTTCTCCTTTTACCACCCACTTTCCACCCGGGAATGTGAATTTTCCGGAAAATTGGTATGCAGTTTTAAATGAATTTTCATATAGATTTTTGAAAATGAGTTTGAAGCAAATCGCATAAGAACTCAATTTTCTCCTTTTACCACCCACTTTCCACCCGGGAATGTGAATTTTCCGGAAAATTGGTATGCAATTTTAAATGAATTGTCATACAGATCTTTGAAAATGAGTTTGATGCAAATCGCATAAGAACTCTACGTTCGCCCTATTTACCACCCACTTCCAACCAAGGGTGGTGATTTTTCCGAAAAATTGGTTTGCAATTTTAAATGAATTGTCATACAGATCTTTGAAAATGAGTTTGTAGAAAATCGCATAAAAGCTCAACTTTCGCCCTATTTGCCACCCACTTCCCACCCAGGGTGGTGATTTTTCCGAAAAATTGGTATGCAATTTTAAATTAATTGTCATACAGATCTTTGAAAATAAGTTTGAAGCAAATCGCATAAGAACTCAACTTTCGCCCTATTTACCACCCACTTCCCCCAAAGGGTGGTGATTTTTCCGAAAAATTGGTATGCAATTTTAAATGAATTGTCATACAGATCTTTGAAAATGAGTTTGTAGCAAATCGCATATAAGCTCAACTTTCTCCTTTTACCACCCACTTTCCACCCGGGAATGTGAATTTTCCGGAAAATTGGTATGCAATTTTAAATGAATTGTCATACAGATCTTTGAAAATGAGTTTGATGCAAATCGCATAAGAACTCTACGTTCGCCCTATTTACCACCCACTTCCAACCAAGGGTGGTGATTTTTCCGAAAAATTGGTATGCAATTTTAAATGAATTGTCATACAGATCTTTGAAAATGAGTTTGATGCAAATCGCATAAGAACTTTACGTTCGCCCTATTTACCACCCACTTCCAACCAAGGGTGGTGATTTTTCCGAAAAATTGGTATGCAATTTTAAATGAATTGTCATACAGATCTTTGAAAATGAGTTTGAAACAAATCGCATAAAAATCAACTTTCGCCCTATTTACCACCCACTTCCTACCCAGGGGTTTGAATTTTCCGGAATATTGGTATGCAGTTTTAAATGAATTTTCATACAGATCTTTGAAAATGAGTTTGAAGCAAATCGCAAACTTATTTTAAATGAATTGTCATACAGATCTTTGAAAATGAGTTTGTAGAAAATCGCATAAAAGCTCAACTTTCGCCCTATTTGCCACCCACTTCCCACCCAGGGTGGTGATTTTTCCGAAAAATTGGTATGCAATTTTAAAATAATTGTCATACAGATCTTTGAAAATAAGTTTGAAGCAAATCGCATAAGAACTCAACTTTCGCCCTATTTACCACCCACTTCCCCCAAAGGGTGGTGATTTTTCCGAAAAATTGGTATGCAATTTTAAATGAATTGTCATACAGATCTTTGAAAATGAGTTTGTAGCAAATCGCATATAAGCTCAACTTTCTCCTTTTACCACCCACTTTCCACCCGGGAATGTGAATTTTCCGGAAAATTGGTATGCAATTTTAAATGAATTGTCATACAGATCTTTGAAAATGAGTTTGATGCAAATCGCATAAGAACTCTACGTTCGCCCTATTTACCACCCACTTCCAACCAAGGGTGGTGATTTTTCCGAAAAATTGGTATGCAATTTTAAATGAATTGTCATACAGATCTTTGAAAATGAGTTTGAAACAAATCGCATAAAAATCAACTTTCGCCCTATTTACCACCCACTTCCTACCCAGGGGTTTGAATTTTCCGGAATATTGGTATGCAGTTTTAAATGAATTTTCATACAGATCTTTGAAAATGCGTTTGAAGCAACTCGCATAGGAACTCAACTTTCGCCCTATTTACCACCCACTTCACACACAGAGGGTTCAATTTTCCGGAAAATTGGTATGCAGTTTTAAATGAATTGTCATATAGATCTTTGAAAATGCGTTTGAAGCAAATCGCATAAAAACTCAACTTTCGCCCTATTTACCACCCACTTCCCACACAGGGTGGTGATTTTTCCGAAAAATTGGTATGCAGTTTTTAATTAATTGTCATACAGATCTTTGAAAATGAGTTTGAAGCAAATCGCATAAGAACTCAACTTTCGCCCTGTTTACAACCCACTGCCTACCCAGGAGGTTGAATTTGCCGGAAAATTGGTATGCAGTTTTAAATGAATTGTCATATTGATCTTTGGAAATGAGTTCGAAGCAAATCGCTTAAGAACTCAATTTTCTCCTTTTACCACCCACTTTCCACCCGGGAATGTGAATTTTCCGGAAAATTGGTATGCAGTTTTAAATGAATTTTCATATTGATCTTTGACCATGAGTTTGAAGCAAATCGCATAAGAACTCAATTTTCGCCCTATTTACCACCCACTTCCCACCCAGGGTGGTGATTTTTCCGAAAAATTGGTATGGAATTTAAAATGAATTGTCATACAGATCTTTGAAAATGCGTTTGAAGCAAATCGCATAAGAACTCAACTTTCGCCCTATTTGCCACCCACTTCCCACCCAGAGGGTTGAATTTTCCGGACAATTGGTATGCAGTTTTTAATGAATTTTCATATAGATCTTTGAAAATGAGCTTGAAGCAAATCGCATATGAACTCAATTTTCTCCTTTTACTACCCACTTTTGAATGTGAATGTGAATCTTCCGGAAAATTGATATGCAGTTTTTAATGAATTTTCATATTGATCTTTGAAAATGAGTTTGAAGCAAATCGCATAAGAACTCAACTTTCGCCCTATTTACCACCCACTTCCCATGAATTTTCCGGACAATTGGTATGCAGTTTTAAATGAATTGTCATACAGATCTTTGAAAATGAGTTTGAAGCAAATCGCATAAGAACTCAACTTTCGTCTTTTTACCACCAACTTTCCACCCGGGAATGTTAATCTTCCGGAAAATTGGAATGCAGTTTTAAATGAATTTTCATATAGATCTTTGAAAATGAGTTTGAAGCAAATCGCATAAAAACTCAACTTTCGCCCATACAGGGGCGTGAATTTTCCGGAAAATTGGTATGCAGTCATAAATTATTTTTTTAATAGATTGTTGAAATTAAGTTTGAAGCTGGTCGGATGTTAAACAAAAAAGTTGCATACAACCGTTTTCCGCGAAGTTTCCACATTTCCCGACCGAATTTTCCAAGATCCGGTCTTAGGTCACTTTCGGCTTATGCCTAAGCTACTGTGAAAATTTAAGCCATCTAGCTCTTATGGTTTGGGCCCTGCGTTGATTGCCAATCGCCAATCACCAATCGTCAGTGATGACAAACTCTTTTATATATATAGATAATAAAGTGCAATGAATCTCAAATTCTTGCACACAAAACAACCAAATCCATTCAAGTGGTGTATGGCAGTGGTGCGCAGCGCCTATGGAAACGACGCACATCGGCAAGCTGTTGGTGCATATTAAGCAAAAAAAATTTTATTTTTGTTTTCCGTCTACTTTCTTTGCTGGGAAAACAAAAAAAAAGTAGGTTGCTTCGTTTTACTGTTGCTCATCCGAATATATTTTGTTGTTGTCTTATCGTTTTCCAAACACTGAAAAACAAAAATCTGCACTAGCTTGTAAACTTTGTGTTGCGTGTGTTCTATTCTCATTTAAACTCGTTTTTTCATTTTTTTGAAAAAACAAGTAAGCATGCTCTAGTCGAGTGTGCCAGACTACGAGACTCCCTGCTCCCAACTTCGGTGCATCCGAATTTTGAAATAAACTTGATCTGCGTATGGTATACAGGAACCTACATGCCAAGTTTGGAGTCTCTAGCTCTTGTAGTCTCCGAGATCTGTGTGTTCATACGGACAGACGGACATGGCTAGTTCGTCTCGGCTGTTGATGCTGATCAAGAATTTATATAGTTTATATAGTCGGAAATGCCTCCTTCTGCCTGTTACACACATTTGCAGTACTTTATAACTCTCTTTTTTCCCATTTTTAATGGGAACAGGGAGTAAACAGAAAAAAGAGTATATTGGGTTTGTGAAATGTCTGTCTGTCCGTATGATTGCAGGTTTTTTCCACAGTTCTGAAGCTACAGCAACCAAACTTGGTATACATGTTGGTATATACCATAGGCGAAGTGTGAAGATCTCCCCCCTACAACATGGGCGTGGAAAATTTTTTTTTTAGTCAGATCAATGAAGGATGTGATAAGTACCCTAGTGCTAAATTTGGTTACCCTTGCTATAAAGCTGTGGAAGATATAGGTTTTTGCGGATTAAAAAGAGTATAAACATATTATTTCACCTGTAGTTTTTCACCTGAGTATTTTAAGAAAAAACAGTCAAAGTATGCTTAAAAGCTCTTAAAAATACATTTCCAATGAAATGTACAATGTATCTGTAGCTTGTATACTCTTTTTTAATTTTTTTGATAAAAAAAAAACAGAGTATATTGTGTTTGTGAAATGTCCGTCTGTCTGTATGAACGTTTGAACGTAGGTTTTTTCCACAGTTTTGAAGCTAGAGCAACCCAACTTGGTTTACATGTTGGTATGTACCATAGGCAGACAAAGTGTCAAAATGGTAAATTGATGGTAAAACTTGAAAGATTTGAGAAAAAACAATTGCCAAGCCCACTTCTGACTCCGCAAAGAGGCTAAAAAAGAGTTTATCGCAGTCGGGTACATCCGACTGCAACGTTCTTACTTGTTTTTTTTTTTATGTATTTATTATGTATTTTTATTATGTATTATAATACATAATGCCACGCCCACCCCCGAAAATGAGCAAGTTCTGTATCTCTCACACCTACATAGGTAGAATCACACAATTTTGGAGAACGACTTATGTTGAACTTTTGGTTATATTGAATAGCAGAAAGTGTTTCCACGCCCACCTCCGCCCCTGAAAGCGTATAAGCTTCACTTGCATACCAAAAACACTCAGCAAATTGTTGCTCTCTCTTTCTCCTTCTCTCTCTCTCTCTCTCTCTCTCTTTATTTCGCTCTCCAAATCCAAAATGTCTGATATCAAATAACACACCTCTACGCATGGTTAAAGTCTAGGGACGATGCATATTTTAGCCAAAAAACTTCTGATATCTAATTTTTGGACGAAGTATTTTCTGATTAATATAAGAAATATTTTAAATAATAAAATTCATTTTTGATTCCGTCTGATTTCAAATAAAACACCTCTACGCGAGGTTAATGTCTAGGGACAATGAATATTCAAGAAGTATTTTCTGATTAAAATAAAAACTATTTCAAGTAAAAATATTAATTTTGCATTCGGCACACTGCAAAACTTACTTAGGTACAATAAAAAGAAGCTGAATTTTTTTTCGGAAAATAAGTATGTTGTCATTGTTGAATTTTCATAAAAGAACTTTCAAATACTCAATTTTTACCACTCACTTTCCACCCGGGAATGTAAATTTTCCAGAAAATTGGTATGCAGTTTTAAATGAATTTTCATATTGATCTTTGGAAATGAGTTTTAACCAAATCGCATAAGAACAAAACTTTGGCCTTTTTACCACCCACTTTCCACCCGAGAATGTGAATTTTCCGGAAAATTGATATGCAGTTTTTAATGAATTTTCATATAGATCTTTAAAAATAAGTTTGAAACAAATCGCATAAGAACTCAACTTTCGCTCTATTTACCACCCACTTCCCACCCAGGGTGGTAATTTTTCAAAAAAATTGGTATGCAATTTAAAATGAATTAACATAAATATCTTTGAAAATGAGTTTGAAGCAAATCGCATAAAAACTCAACTTTCGCCCTATTTACCACCCACTTCCTACCCAGGGGGTTGAACTTTCCGGAAAATTGGTAAGCAGTTTAAAATCAATTTTCATATTGATCTTTGAAAATGAGTTTGAAACAAATCGCATAAGAACTCAACTTTCGCCCTATTCACAGCCCACTTCCCACCCAGAGGGTTGAATTTTCCGGACAATTGGTATGCAGTTTTAAATGAATTCTCATATTGATCTTTGAAAATGAGTTTGAAGCAAATCGCATAAAAACTCAACTTTCGCGCTTTTTACAACCCACTGCCTACCCAGGGGGTTGAATTTGCCGGAAAATTGGTATGCAGTTTTAAATGAATTTTCATATTGATCTTTGACCATGAGTTTGAAGCAAATCGCATAAGAACTCAATTTTCGCCCTATTTACCACCCACTTCCCACCCAGGGTGGTGATTTTTCCGAAAAATTGGTATGGAATTTAAAATGAATTGTCATACAGATCTTTGAAAATGCGTTTGAAGCAAATCGCATAAGAACTCAACTTTCGCCCTATTTGCCACCCACTTCCCACCCAGAGGGTTGAATTTTCCGGACAATTGGTATGCAGTTTTTAATGAATTTTCATATAGATCTTTGAAAATGAGTTTTATACAAATCGCATAAAAACTCAACTTTCGCCCTATTTACCACCCACTTCCCACCCAGAGGGTTGAATTTTCCGGACAATTGGTATGCAGTTTTAAATGAATTCTCATATTGATCTTTGAAAATGAGTTTGAAGCAAATCGCATAAAAACTCAACTTTCGCGCTTTTTACAACCCACTGCCTACCCAGGGGGTTGAATTTGCCGGAAAATTGGTATGCAGTTTTAAATGAATTTTCATATTGATCTTTGACCATGAGTTTGAAGCAAATCGCATAAGAACTCAATTTTCGCCCTATTTACCACCCACTTCCCACCCAGGGTGGTGATTTTTCCGAAAAATTGGTATGGAATTTAAAATGAATTGTCATACAGATCTTTGAAAATGCGTTTGAAGCAAATCGCATAAACACTCAACTTTTGCCTTATTTACCACCCACTTCCCACCCAGGGTGGTGATTTTTCAGAAAAATTGGTATGCAATTTTAAATGAATTGTCATACAGATCTTTGAAAATGCGTTTGAAGCAAATCGCTTTATAGTTCAACTTTCGCCCTATTTACCACCCACTTCCCACCCAATGGTTTGAATTTTCCGGAAAATTGGTATGCAGTTTTAAATGAATTGTCATACAGATCTTTGAAAATGAGCTTGAAGCAAATCGCATATGAACTCAATTTTCTCCTTTTACTACCCACTTTTCACCCGGGAATGTGAATCTTCCGGAAAATTGATATGCAGTTTTAAATGAATTTTCATATAGATCTTTGAAAATGAGTTTGAAGCAAATCGCATAAAAACTCAACTTTCGCCCATACAGGGGCGTGAATTTTCCGGAAAATTGGTATGCAGTCATAAATTATTTTTTTAATAGATTGTTGAAATTAAGTTTGAAGCTGGTCGGATGTTAAACAAAAAAGTTGCATACAACCGTTTTCCGCGAAGTTTCCACATTTCCCGACCGAATTTTCCAAGATCCGGTCTTAGGTCACTTTCGGCTTATGCCTAAGCTACTGTGAAAATTTAAGCCATCTAGCTCTTATGGTTTGGGCCCTGCGTTGATTGCCAATCGCCAATCACCAATCGTCAGTGATGACAAACTCTTTTATATATATAGATAATAAAGTGCAATGAATCTCAAAGTCTTGCACACAAAACAACCAAATCCATTCAAGTGGTGTATGGCAGTGGTGCGCAGCGCCTATGGAAACGACGCACATCGGCAAGCTGTTATTGCATATTAAGCAAAAAAAATTTTATTTTTGTTTTCCGTCTACTTTCTTTGCTGGGAAAACAAAAAAAAAGTAGGTTGCTTCGTTTTACTGTTGCTCATCCGAATATATTTTGTTGTTGTCTTATCGTTTTCCAAACACTGAAAAACAAAAATCTGCACTAGCTTGTAAACTTTGTGTTGCGTGTGTTCTATTCTCATTTAAACTCGTTTTTTCATTTTTTTGAAAAAACAAGTAAGCATGCTCTAGTCGAGTGTGCCAGACTACGAGACTCCCTGCTCCCAACTTCGGTGCATCCGAATTTTGAAATAAACTTGATCTGCGTATGGTATACAGGAACCTACATGCCAAGTTTGGAGTCTCTAGCTCTTGTAGTCTCCGAGATCTGTGTGTTCATACGGACAGACGGACATGGCTAGTTCGTCTCGGCTGTTGATGCTGATCAAGAATTTATATAGTTTATATAGTCGGAAATGCCTCCTTCTGCCTGTTACACACATTTGCAGTACTTTATAACTCTCTTTTTTCCCATTTTTAATGGGAACAGGGAGTAAACAGAAAAAAGAGTATATTGGGTTTGTGAAATGTCTGTCTGTCCGTATGATTGCAGGTTTTTTCCACAGTTCTGAAGCTACAGCAACCAAACTTGGTATACATGTTGGTATATACCATAGGCGAAGTGTGAAGATCTCCCCCCTACAACATGGGCGTGGAAAATTTTTTTTTTAGTCAGATCAATGAAGGATGTGATAAGTACCCTAGTGCTAAATTTGGTTACCCTTGCTATAAAGCTGTGGAAGATATAGGTTTTTGCGGATTAAAAAGAGTATAAACATATTATTTCACCTGTAGTTTTTCACCTGAGTATTTTAAGAAAAAACAGTCAAAGTATGCTTAAAAGCTCTTAAAAATACATTTCCAATGAAATGTACAACGTATCTGTAGCTTGTATACTCTTTTTTAATTTTTTTGATAAAAAAAAAACAGAGTATATTGTGTTTGTGAAATGTCCGTCTGTCTGTATGAACGTTTGAACGTAGGTTTTTTCCACAGTTTTGAAGCTAGAGCAACCCAACTTGGTTTACATGTTGGTATGTACCATAGGCAGACAAAGTGTCAAAATGGTAAATTGATGGTAAAACTTGAAAGATTTGAGAAAAAACAATTGCCAAGCCCACTTCTGACTCCGCAAAGAGGCTAAAAAAGAGTTTATCGCAGTCGGGTACATCCGACTGCAACGTTCTTACTTGTTTTTTTTTTTATGTATTTATTATGTATTTTTATTATGTATTATAATACATAATGCCACGCCCACCCCCGAAAATGAGCAAGTTCTGTATCTCTCACACCTACATAGGTAGAATCACACAATTTTGGAGAACGACTTATGTTGAACTTTTGGTTATATTGAATAGCAGAAAGTGTTTCCACGCCCACCTCCGCCCCTGAAAGCGTATAAGCTTCACTTGCATACCAAAAACACTCAGCAAATTGTTGCTCTCTCTTTCTCCTTCTCTCTCTCTCTCTCTCTCTCTTTATTTCGCTCTCCAAATCCAAAATGTCTGAAATCAAAAAGCACACCTCTACGCATGGTTAAAGTCTAGGGACGATGCATATTTTAGCCAAAAAACTTCTGATATCTAATTTTTGGACGAAGTATTTTCTGATTAATATAAGAAATATTTTAAATAATAAAATTCATTTTTGATTCCGTCTGATTTCAAATAAAACACCTCTACGCGAGGTTAATGTCTAGGGACAATGAATATTCAAGAAGTATTTTCTGATTAAAATAAAAACTATTTCAAGTAAAAATATTAATTTTGCATTCGGCACACTGCAAAACTTACTTAGGTACAATAAAAAGAAGCTGAATTTTTTTTCGGAAAATAAGTATGTTGTCATTGTTGAATTTTCATAAAAGAACTTTCAAATACTCAATTTTTACCACTCACTTTCCACCCGGGAATGTAAATTTTCCAGAAAATTGGTATGCAGTTTTAAATGAATTTTCATATTGATCTTTGGAAATGAGTTTTAACCAAATCGCATAAGAACTCAACTTTGGCCTTTTTACCACCCACTTTCCACCAGAGAATGTGAATTTTCCGGAAAATTGATATGCAGTTTTTAATGAATTTTCATATAGATCTTTAAAAATAAGTTTGAAACAAATCGCATAAGAACTCAACTTTCGCTCTATTTACCACCCACTTCCCACCCAGGGTGGTAATTTTTCAAAAAAATTGGTATGCAATTTAAAATGAATTAACATAAATATCTTTGAAAATGAGTTTGAAGCAAATCGCATAAAAACTCAACTTTCGCCCTATTTACCACCCACTTCCTACCCAGGGGGTTGAACTTTCCGGAAAATTGGTAAGCAGTTTAAAATCAATTTTCATATTGATCTTTGAAAATGAGTTTGAAACAAATCGCATAAGAACTCAACTTTCGCCCTATTCACAGCCCACTTCCCACCCAGAGGGTTGAATTTTCCTGACAATTGGTATGCAATTTTAAATGAATTGTCATACAGATCTTTCAAAATAAGTTTGAAGCAAATCGCATAAGAACTCAACTTTCGCCCTATTTACCACCCACTTCCCACCCAGAAGGTTGAATTTTCCGCAATATTGGTATGCAGTTTAAATGAATTTTCATATTGATCTTTGGAAATGAGTTTAAAACAAATCGCATAAAAACTCAACTTTCGCCCTATTCACCACCCACTTCTCACCCAGAGGGTTTGAATTTTCCGGAATATTGGCATGCAGTTTAAATGAATTTTCATACAGATCTTTGAAAATGAGTTTGAAACAAATCGCATAAGAACTCAACTTTCGCCCTATTTACCACCCACTTCCCACACTGGGGTGGTGATTTTTCAGAAAAATTGGTATGCAATTTTAAATAAATTGTCATACAGATCTTTGAAAATGAGTTTGAAACAAATCGCATAAGAACTCAACTTTGGCCCTATTTACCACCCACTTCCCACCCACGGTGGTGATTTTTCCGAAAAGTTGGTATGCAATTTTAAATTATTTGTCATACAGATCTTTGAAAATGAGTTTGAAACAAATCGCATAAGAACTCAACTTTGGCCCTATTTACCACCCACTTCCCACCCACGGTGGTGATTTTTCCGAAAAGTTGGTATGCAATTTTAAATAATTTGTCATACAGATCTTTGAAAATGCGTTTGAAGCAAATCGCATTTGAACTCAACTTATACTTATATACGTTTCGCTTCGCATTCGCCAACGGACATGTTTTTTTCTTGCTCCTCGCATTTGTTTATTTTTCTTCGTTTTAAACGTTTTATTTTGCGTCTTTTTATTTATTAATATATTTATTAATAATCAGTGACTTGTGTTAAACATCGGTTGTGAGAAACATAGTCATTATAGTCTTTAACAGACTATTTTTTTAAATTAATTTTTTAATTTGTGTTTAAACACAACAACAAACGTTTGTGCAGTTGCACTGTTTTGTTTTTGTGTTTATACTCTCGCTAAGTCTCACTCAACGCGCTCTATCCATAATCCCTCTCTCCCGCGCTTTCATTAATTTTTGTGGTGGCTGTGGTTTTGTTTGCTCTTTTCCCTCTCTAAACCTATTCCGTTGTGCTTTCGGTCGTCGCGCTCGCGCAGTTGTTGTTTTTTGTGTTTAGTGTTTTCTTTTAGTGTTGTTGTTGTTGTGTGTAAGTAACTAACAGCAGTACTTGCGATTAACCCTAGTGTGCATATTTATTTTCTATTTTTTATTTTTTTTTTTTTTTTTACTTATTTTGCCCTTATTTTTTTTTCGATTTAATTTAAGTAGCTTTGCCTTTTAAAAATGTATGTCTGCTACAATAAAAATTGCCAGGTTCGAGCAAACGTGAAGATGGGTTTTGTTTGTTGCTGGCTGTGTGATAATGTCTCACTCGAAAAATGTGCTGGCCTTAACGGCCGTATTATTGACCTGATTGAGTCCAAATCAGGCTTAAAATGGAAATGTGAATCTTGTAGGGATATTGAAAGGGATATGATGGGATTCATGAGGCAGACTAAGATGGGCTTTGGAGATATTGTCGGGCGTTTTAAAAAACTGTTCGATGGTTTCTCGGCTTTGGACAGGGAATTCAAAGGTATGAAACTTTTGAATGAGTCTCCAAAGCGTAAAAAGGCCAATCTTAGGTTGTCAATTGGCCCTAATGAACTTTCTGTCCCAACACATTTGTCCATACCATCCGCTCCATCATTAATAAATTTTTCATCCCCATCTCCTCACACCACTGTCAGTATGAACGAAAACAAAGACTTACCCATGGATGTTGTTCATACTGAAACCGAAGAGATTTCTGATCCGGGGTGTAGTAGTTTGACTGCTAACATATCTGCGGGATCAAATAGTCCATCAATCGAGGCTGTAGCTTCACCTGAAGTTACTGCTGCGGTTGATAATAAGACTCTTGTAGGTGTTCCACCAAAAAAACAAATTTTTGTTTCTAGGCTTGCCCCTGGTTCCACATCTGATGATGTCAAGGCCTTTATTCAGGCCAAATATCAAGCCAATATTACGGTGGAAAAATTAAAATTTTCATATATTCGGGAAATTTCTTCATTTAAAATAAGTGTTCCGGCCGAACATTTCAATAAAATTTGTTGCAAAGAGTTTTGGCCTGACCACTTAATTATAAAAGAATATACTGCAAAAAAGAAAAATCGGATCCCGGTTGCACTTCCTTCATTACCTGGTAGTAGTAGTAGAACTAACACTCAACCTCAGGTAGTTTCTGATAGCACAAAAAACTAAAATCCTCCCTCTCACTAGGCCATCAGAATGTAAGAGGTATTTTTTACTAAACTTACTAATCTTTATTTAAATAGTCTTTCCTTTAATTTTAATGTCATTGCCTTTTCCGAAACTTGGCTAAGGCCTGATATTCTTAACTCTGAAATTTTTATAAACAAATTCTCCATCTATCGAAAAAAACGCCCATTTCGTCGAGGTGGCGGTGTACTTATCGCTGTTAACGCTGATTTAGCTTCTGAATTAGTAGTGACCGATAATTCGATAGATATTGAATTTGTTGCTATTAAGTTGTGTATTTGTGGTGTATCGCTGTTTATTACTTGTTCTAACATTCCGCCTTCTTCTGATAATTCTGTTTATTTAGATCATTCTTCTGCCATTAGTTCTGTTATATCTATGCTTTCCGATCGCGACTTTCTTGTAGTTCTTGGTGATTTCAATATTACTGGAACTACATGGATTTCTAGTTCCAATACTAATGTTTTGACTGCCACGGGTCAAAATGATTTTCTGGACAATTTATTTGGGATGTCATTGTGTCAAATCAATAATATCCCGAATTCTTTGAACAGATTTCTTGATTTGATTTTTGCTTTAGATCCCTCTTTCTTATCTATCTCCCGTATAGAACCTATATCCTATCCTGAAGATCCTTATCATCCAAGTTTGGAGGTGCTGATGGATTTGCCATCCCGGGTGTTAAGTCCTTGTAACAACCCTACGGGTCGAGTTCGCCTTTTTTGGAAAACCGATTTTCATAAACTGTCTCAGCTTTTATCGCAGACTGTTTGGTCTCAGCTATATAGGTGCAGAGACATGGATTGTGCAATTACGATTTTTTATGCAACTTTAAACTCTTTACTTGACATATGTGTCCCAATGTGTAATCCACGTAGGTCTAACAAACCTGTTTGGTTTACACGGGATTTAACATACTTGAAAAATAGAAAGTCAAGATTATATAAAAAATTCAAGGAAACTGGCTCCTCTTTTGATTTCTCACAATTTCTGATTGCTCGATCCAGCTTCTCTGCCCTGAATAGCCAGTGTTATAAGGATTACCTTAGAAGATGTAGGCTGCAGTTTCAACAGGACCCTAAACAGTTTTATACCTTCGTTAATGAAGCGTAATTCATCAGCACTTCCATCAACCGTATATTTTGAAAAAATGACTGCAGACACAAATCAGGCTATCGCCGATTTGATTGCTGATTTTTTTTTAAACGACTTATAGTTCTTATACTAACCATTTAGATTTGTCTTATCCTTATCATGTAAATGTCTCTAATTGCATTTTTGAACCTTTGATCACAGAAGGTTCGCTACTGAGCGATCTAAAAGCCATTAAACCCGTATTTTCACCGGGGCCTGATGGAATACCAGGCTGTATACTTAAGTACTGTGCTGAAGGTCTTTTGAGACCCCTTTATAACTTATTTAATCTTTCCGTGGAGTTGTGCACTTTTCCAATGATTTGGAAAGAATCATTCATAATTCCTCTCCTCAAAAAAGGAAACAAGTCTAATGTTCAAAACTATAGAGGTATCTCTAAGTTGTCCGCCATCCCTAAAATTTTTGAGAAATTAATAACTTCTCAACTACAACATTTTTGTAGATCTATTGTTTCACCCAGCCAGCATGGGTTTGTGAAATATAGATCTACTACCACTAACTTATTGGAATTCACCTCTTTTGTTATAAGGGGCTTTCAAAATAAAATGCAAACTGATGTCATTTACACTGATTTCAGTAAAGCTTTTGACTCCGTTAATCATTCCCTTTTAATTCATAAGCTTAGTCTTTTTGGATTACCAAATAACTTAATTCTTTGGATCTCTAGTTATCTAAATTTAAGAACCCAAAAAGTTCATTTTAAAGGCTTAGCTTCTAAGTCTGTTCAAGTTACTTCTGGAGTACCACAAGGAAGTCATTTCGGCCCTTTATTTTTTACTCTTTTTATTAATGACCTGCCTTCTGTAATAAATCACTCTCGGGTACTAACGTACGCCGACGATGTAAAGCTCTGTTTGTCTGCTAATAACTCTCTATCTGGTCAGAATTTGCAAACTGAGCTTGATAGTTTTCAAACTTGGTGTCGAGTAAATTTATTAAATCTTAATTGCAGTAAGTGTAACGTAATGTCCTTTTATAGGCGAATGCCATATTTTAATAACTATTTTCTTAATGGTAAACCACTTGAACGTATTGAGTCGGTTGTTGATTTGGGTATTCTTTTAGATCCTAAGCTTAAGTTTGACAAGCATATCTTATCGATGACTAATCGTGCCTATGGTGTCCTTGGTTTCATAAAGCGTTGGTCAAAGGAATTTGACGATCCCTACGTTACTAAAACTCTTTATACCTCACTTGTTCGACCAATTCTGGAATATGGATCTTGTATATGGTGTCCCCAGTACAAGATTCATCAGTACAGAATAGAGTCTATACAAAAACAATTTCTTCTCTTTGCCCTCCGGGGCTTTAATTGGAATCCTAACATTCGCATGCCTCCTTACCGTAGTAGACTCTTACTAATAAATCTTCCCTCTCTTTCTGATCGTAGAACCATGCTTGGTATAATATTTTTACATAAACTAATTAACGGCGAAATTGATTCTTCTGAATTAATCAGCCAAATTAGTTTTGCTATTCCTATTAGAAGTACAAGAAACTTTCTCCCTCTTTCTCTTCAAACCTGCAGTACTAACTACGCTATTCATAACCCTTTTCGTATTTTATGTTCTGATTATAACAATCTTTTTCATGTTATAAGTAATGCTACATCTATTTCTACACTTACAACTTCACTCCTTTCTCACCTATCCAATTTGTAGGTCTTGTATTTCATATTTTTTTTTTTTTTTTTTTTTTGTATTGTTTTGCCTGTATTTATTTGTTTGTATCTTTAGTGTATTTCTAACATACTAACTTCTTGATCTGATTGGGTTTTTTCTGGGTTTTCCCCAATCCAGGCAACTAATGTTGGATCAATTTTTTTGAGGCTTATTACCCAGATATAGTTTTTATATATTTTTTTATTTTTTATTTTATGTTTTTTTTTGATTTAAAATTTTTAAAATTTTAATAATAATTTTAAAAATAATTTTAATAATAATTTTATTTAATTTTTGTAAATTTTAACTTTTTCTGTGTCGATTGTTATTAGTCGACATTAAACTAAATTAAATAAATAAATAAATAAAAAAAAAAAAAAAAAAAAAAACTTTCGCCCTTTTTACCACCCAGTTCCCACCCAGAGGGTTTGAATTTTCCGGAATATTGGTATGCAGTTTAAATGAATTTTCATACAGATCTTTGAAAATGAGTTTGAAACAAATCGCATAAGAACTCAACTTTCGCCCTATTTGCCACCCACTTCCCACCCAGGGTGGTGATTTTTCAGAAAAATTGGTATGCAATTTTAAATGAATTGTCATACAGATCTTTGAAAATAAGTTTGAAGCAAATCGCATAAGAACTCAACTTTCGCCCCATTTACCACCCACTTCCCACCCAGGGTGGTGATTTTTGTCATACAGATCTTTGAAAATGCGTTTGACGCAAATCACTTAATAATTCAACTTTCGCCCTATTTACCACACACTTCCCACCCAGAGGGTTGAATTTTCCGGACCATTGGTATGCAATTTTAAATGAATTGTCATACAGATCTTTGAAAATAAGTTTGAAGCAAATCGAATAAAAACTCAACTTTTGCCCTATTTACCACGCACTTCCCACCCAAGGGTTTAAACTTTCCGGGAAATTGGTAAGCAGTTTTAAATGAATTTTCATATGGATCTTTGAAAATGAGTTTGACACAAATCGTATAAGAACTCAACTTTCGCCCAATTTACCTCCCACCTTCAACCCAGGGTGGTGATTTTTGCGAAAGACTGGTATGCAATTTTAAATGAATTGTCATATTGCTCTTTGTAAATGAGTTTGAAGCAAATCGCATAAGAATTCAACTTTCGCCCTATTCACAGCCCACTTCCCACCCAGAGGGTTGAATTTTCCGGACAATTGGTATGCAGTTTTAAATTAATTTTCATACAGATCTTTGAAAATGAGTTTGAAGCAAATCGCATAAAAACTCAATTTTCTCCTTTTACCACCCACTTCCCACCCGGGAATGGGAATATTCCGGAAAATTGGTATGCAGTTTTAAATTAATTGTCATACAGACCTTTGAAAATGAGTTTGAAGCAAAACGCATAAAAACTCAACTTTCGCCCTATTTACCACCCACTTCCCACTCAGGGTGGTGATTTTCCGAAAATTTTGTATGCAATTTTAATTGAATTGTCATACAGATCTTTGAAAATGCGTTTGAAGCAAATCGCATAAAAACACAACCTTCGCCGTATTTACCACCCACTTCCCACCCAGAGGAACGAATTTTCCGGACAATTGGTATGCAGTTTTAACTGAATTTTCATATAGATCTTTGTAAATGAGTTTGAAACAAATCGCATAAGAACTCAACTTTCACCCTATTTACCACCCACTTTCCACCCAGGGTGGTGATTTTTCAGAAAAATTGGTATGCAATTTTAAATGAATTGTCATACAGATCTTTGAAAATGCGTTTAAAGCAAATCGCTTAATAATTCAACTTTCGCCCTATTTACCACCCGCTTCCCACCCAAGGGTTTGAATTTTCCGGAAAATTGGTATGCAGTTTTAAGTGATCTTGATCTTTTAAAATGAGCTGGGAGCAAATCGCATTAGAAATAAATTTTCTCCTTTTGCCACCCACTTACCACCCGGGAATGTGAATCTTCCGGATAATTGGTATGCAGTTTTTAATGACTTTTCATATAGATCTTTGAAAATGAGTTTAAAGCAAATCGCATAAGAACTCAACTTTCGCCCTTTTTACCACCCACTTCCCACCCAGGGTGGTGATTTTTCCGAAAAGTTGGTATGCAATTTTAAATGAATTGACATACAGATCATTGAAAATGCGTTTGAAGCAAATCGCATTAGAACTCAACTTTCGCCATATTTACCACCCACTTCCCACCAAGAAGGTTGAATTTTCCGGAATATTGGTATGCAGTTTAAATGAATTTTCATTTGTATCTTTGAAAATGAGTTTGAAGCAAATCGCATAAGAACTCAACTTTGGAACTGTTTACCACCCACTTCCCACCCACGGTGTTGATTTTTCCGAAAATTTGGTATGCAATTTTAAATAATTTGTCATACAGATCTTTGAAAATGCGTTTGAAGCAAATCGCATTAGAACTCAACTTTCGCCCTAATTACCACCCACTTCCCACCCAGAGGGTTTGAATATTCCGGAATATTGGTATGCAGTTTAAATGAATTTTCATATAGATCTTTGAAAATGAGTTTGATGCAAATCGCAATAGAACTCTACGTTCGCCCTATTTACCACCCACTTCCAACAAAGGTTGGTGATTTTTCCGAAAAATTGGTATGCAATTTTAAATGAATTGTCCTACAGATCTTTGAAAATGAGTTTGAAACAAATCGCATAAAAACTCAACTTTCGCCCTATTTACCACCCACTTCCTACCCAGGGGTTTGAATTTTCCGGAAAATTGGTATGCAGTTTTAAATGAATTTTCATACAGATCTTTGAAAATGAGTTTGAAGCAAATCGCATAAGAACTCAACTTTCGCCCTATTTACCACCCACTTCCCACCCAGGGTGGTGATTTTTCCGAAAAATTGGTATGCAATTTTAAATGAATTGTCATACAGATCTTTGAAAATGCGTTTGAAGCAAATCGCATAAGAACTCGACTTTCGCCCTATTTACCACCCACTTCCTACCCAGGGGTTTGAATTTTCCGGAAAATTGGTATGCAATTTTAAATTAATTGTCATACAGATCTTTGAAAATAAATTTGATGCAAATCGCAATAGAACTCTACGTTCGCCCTATTTACCACCCACTTCCAACAAAGGGTGGTGATTTTTCCGAAAAATTGGTATGCAATTTTAAATGAATTGTCCTACAGATCTTTGAAAATGAGTTTGAAACAAATCGCATAAAAACTCAACTTTCGCCCTATTTACCACCCACTTCCTACCCAGGGGTTTGAATTTTCCGGAAAATTGGTATGCAGTTTTAAATGAATTGTCATACAGATCTTTGAAAATGAGTTTGAAGCTAATCGCATAAGAACTCAACTTTCGCCCTATTTACCACCCACTTCCCACCCAGGGTGGTGATTTTTCCGAAAAATTGGTATGCAATTTTAAATGAATTGTCATACAGATCTTTGAAAATGCGTTTGAAGCAAATCGCATAAGAACTCGACTTTCGCCCTATTTACCACCCACTTCCTACCCAGGGGTTTGAATTTTCCGGAAAATTGGTATGCAATTTTAAATTAATTGTCATACAGATCTTTGAAAATAAGTTTGATGCAAATCGCAAAAGAACTCTACGTTCGCCCTATTTACCACCCACTTCCAACCAAGGGTGGTGATTTTTCCTAAAAATTGGTATGCAATTTTAAATGAATTGTCATACAGATCTTTGAAAATGCGTTTGAAGCAAATCGCATAAGAACTCGACTTTCGCCCTATTTACCACCCATTTCCTACCCAGGGGTTTGAATTTTCCGGAAAATTGGTATGCAATTTTAAATTAATTGTCATACAGATCTTTGAAAATGAGTTTGATGCAAATCGCAATAGAACTCTACGTTCGCCCTATTTACCACCCACATCCAACCAAGGGTGGTGATTTTTCCGAAAAATTGGTATGCAATTTTAAATGAATTGTCATACAGATCTTTGAAAATGAGTTTGAAACAAATCGCATAAGAACTCAACTTTCGCCCTATTTACCACCCACTTCCCACCCAGGGTGGTGATTTTTCCGAAAAATTGGTATGCAATTTTAAATGAATTGTCATACAGATCTTTGAAAATGCGTTTGAAGCAAATCGCATAAGAACTCGACTTTCGCCCTATTTACCACCCACTTCCTACCCAGGGGTTTGAATTTTCCGGAAAATTGGTATGCAATTTTAAATTAATTGTCAAACAGATCATTGAAAATGCGTTTGAAGCAAATCGCATTAGAACTCAACTTTTGCGCTATTTACCACCCACTTCCCACCCAGAGGGTTTCAATTTTCCGGAATATTGGTTGCAGTTTAAATGAATTTTCATATAGATCTTTGAAAATGAGTTTGAAACAAATCGCATAAGAACTCAACTTTCGTCCTATTTACCACCCAGTTCCCACCCAGGGTGGTGATTTTTCAGAAAAATTGGTATGCAATTTTAAATGAATTATCATACAGATCTTTGAAAATGCGTTTGACGCAAATCGCTTAATAACTCAACTTTCGCCCTATTCACCATGCACTTCCCATCCAAGGGTTTGAATTTTCCGGAAAATTGTTATGCAGTTTTAATTGAATTTTCATATTGATCTTTGAAAATGAGTTTGAAGCAATTCGCATAAGTACTCAACTTTAGCCCTATTTACCACCCACTTCCCACCCAGAGGGTTGAATTTTCCGCACAAATGGTATGCAGTTTAAATAAATTTTAATATAGATCTTTGAAAATGAGTTTGAAACAAATCGCATAAGAACTCAACTTTCGACCTATTCACCACCCACTTCCCACCCAGGGTGGTGATTTTTCAGAAAAATTGGTATGCAATTTTAAATGAATTATCATACAGATCTTTGCAAATGAGTTTGAAGCAAATCGCATAAAAACTCAACTTTCGCCCTATATACCACCCACTTCCTACCCAGGGGTTTGAATTTTCCGGAAAATTGGTATGCAGTTTAAATGTATTTTCATACAGATCTTTGAAAATGAGTTTGAAGCAAATCGCATAAGAACTCTACGTTCGCCCTATTTACCACCCACTTCCCACCCAGGGTGGTGATTTTTCCGAAAAATTGGTATGCAATTTTAAATGAATTGTCATACAGATCTTTGAAAATGCGTTTGAAGCAAATCGCATAAGAACTCGACTTTCGCCCTATTTACCACCCACTTCCTACCCAGGGGTTTGAATTTTCCGGAAAATTGGTATGCAATTTTAAATTAATTGTCATGCAGATCTTTGAAAATGAGTTTGATGCAAATCGCAATAGAACTCTACGTTCGCCCTATTTACCACCCACATCCAACCAAGGGTGGTGATTTTTCCGAAAAATTGGTATGCAATTTTAAATGAATTGTCATACAGATCTTTGAAAATGAGTTTGAAACAAATCGCATAAAAACTCAACTTTCGCCCTATTTACCACCCACTTCCTACCCAGGGGTTTGAATTTTCCGGAAAATTGGTATGCAATTTTAAATTAATTGTCATACAGATCTTTGAAAATGAGTTTGATGCAAATCGCAATAGACCTCTACGTTCGCCCTATTTACCACCCACTTCCAACCAAGGGTGGTGATTTTTCCGAAAAATTGGTATGCAATTTTAAATAATTTGTCATACAGATCATTGAAAATGCGTTTGAAGCAAATCGCATTAGAACTCAACTTTCGCCCTATTTACCACCCACTTCCCACCCAGAGGGTTTCAATTTTCCGGAATATTGGTATGCAGTTTAAATGAATTTTCATATAGATCTTTGAAAATGAGCTTGAAACAAATCGCATAAGAACTCAAGTTTCGTCCTATTTACCACCCAGTTCCCAACCAGGGTGGTGATTTTTCAAAAAAATTGGTTTGCAATTTTAAATGAATTATCATACAGATCCTTGAAAATGCGTTTGAAGCAAATCGCTTAATAACTCAACTTTCGCCCTATTTACCACGCACTTCCCATCCAAGGGTTTGAATTTTCCGGAAAATTGTTTTGCAGTTTTAAATGAATTTTCATATTGATCTTTGAAAATGAGTTTGAAGCAATTCGCGTAAGTACTCAACTTTAGCCCTATTTACCACCCACTTCCCACCCAGAGGGTTGAATTTTCTGCACAATTGGTATGCAGTTTAAATAAATTTTAATATAGATCTTTGAAAATGAGTTTGAAACAAATCGCATAAGAACTCAACTTTCGACCTTTTCACCACCCACTTCTCACCCAGGGTGGTGATTTCTCAGAAAAATTGGTATGCAATTTTAAATGAATTGTCATATAGATCTTTGAAAACGCGTTTGAAGCAATTCGCATAAGAACTCAACTTTCGCCCTATTTACCACCCACTTCCCACCCAGAGGGTTGAATTTTCCGGAAAATTGGTATGCAGTTTAAATGAATTTTCATATAGATCTTTGAAAATGAGTTTGAAACAAATCGCATAAGAACTCAACTTTCGCCCTATTTACCACCCACTTCCCACCCAGGGTGGTGATTTTTCAGAAAAATTGGTATGCAATTTTAAATGAATTGTCATACAGATCTCTGAAAATAAGTTTGAAGCAAATCGCATAAAAACTCAACTTTCGCCCTATTTACCACCCACTTCCCACCCAGGGTGGTGATTTTTCAGAAAAATTGGTATGCAATTTTTAATGAATTGTCATACAGATCTTTGAAAACAAGTTTGAAGCAAATCGCATAAAAACTCAACTTTCGAACTGCTCACCACCCATTTTCCACCCAGGGGCTGAACTTTCTGTTACATTGGTATGCAGTTTTTAATGAATTATAATATTGGTCTTTGAAAATGAGTTTGAAGCAATTCGCATAAGAACTCAACTTTAGCCCTATTTACCACCCACTTCCCACCCAGAGGGTTGAATTTTCCGGAAAATTGATATGCAGTTTAAATGAATTTTCATATAGATCTTTGAAAATGAGTTTGAAACAAATCGCATAAGAACTCAACTTTCGCCCTATTTACCACCCACTTCCCACCCAGGGTGGTGATTTTTCAGAAAAATTGGTATGCAATTTTAAATGAATTATCATACAGATCCTTGAAAATGCGTTTGAAGCAAATCGCTTAAAAACTCAACTTTCGCCCTATTTACCACGCACTTCCCACCCAAGGGTTTGAATTTTGCGGAAAATTGGTATGCAGTTTTAAATGAATTTTCATATAGATCTTTGAAAATGAGTTTGAAACAAATCGCATAAGAACTCAACTTTCGCCCTATTTACCACCCACTTCCCACCCAGGGTGGTGATTTTTCAGAAAAATTGGTATGCAATTTTAAATGAATTATCATACAGATCCTTGAAAATGCGTTTGAAGCAAATCGCTTAAAAACTCAACTTTCGCCCTATTTACCACCAATTTTCCACCCAGGGGCTGAATTTTCCGTTAAATTGGTTTGCAGTTTTAAATGAATTTTCATATAGATCTTTGAAAATGAGTTTGAAACAAATTGCATAAGAACTCAACTTTCGCCCTATTTACCACCCATTTTCCACCCAGGGGCTGAATTTTCCGTTAAATTGGTTTGCAGTTTTAAATGAATTTTCATATAGATCTTTGAAAATGAGTTTGAAACAAATTGCAAAAGAACTCAAATTTCGCCCTATTTACCACCCACTTCCAACCCAAGGTGGTGATTTTTCAGTAAAATTGGTATGCAATTTTAAATGAATTTTATATTGATCTTTGAAAATGAGTTTGAAGCAAATCGCATAAAAACTCAACTTTCGAACTGCTTACCACCCATTTTCCACCCAGGGGCTGAACTTTCTGTTAAATTGGTATGCAGTTTTTAATGAATTATAATATTGGTCTTTTAAAATGAGTTCGAAGCAAATCGCATAAAAACTAAACTTTCGCCCTTTTTACCACCCATTTTCCACCCAATTGCTGAATTTTCCGTTAAATTGGTTTGCAGTTTTAAAAGAATTTTCATACAGTTCTTCGAAAATGACTTTGAAACAAATTGCATAAGAACTCAACTTTCGCCCTATTTACCACCCACTTCCCACCCATGGTGGTGATTTTACAGAAAAATTGGTATGCAAATTTAAATGAATTGTCATACAGATCTTTGAAAATGCGTTTGAAGCAAACCGCTTAATAACTCAACTTTCGCCCTATTTACCACCCACTTCCCACCCAGAGGGTTGAATTTTCCGGACAATTGGTATGCAATTTTAAATGAATTGTCATACAGATCTTTGAAAATAAGTTTGAAGCAAATCGCATAAAAACTCAACTTTCGCCCAATTTACCACCCACTTCCCACCCAGGGTGGTGATTTTTCAGAAAAATTGGTATGCAATTTTAAATGAATTGTCATACAGATCTTTGAATATACGTTTGAATCAAATCGCTTAATAACTCAACTTTCGCCCTATTTACCACGCACTTCCCACCCAAGGGTTTGAATTTTTCGAAAAATTGGTATGCAGTTTTAAATGAATTGTCATACAGATCTTTGAAAATGAGTTTGAAGCAAATCGCATAAAAACTCAACTTTCGCCGAATTTACCACCCACTTCCCACCCAGGGTGGTGATTTTACAGAAAAATTGGTATGCAATTTTAAATGAATTGTCATACAGATCTTTGAAAACGCGTTTGACGCAAATCGCTAAATAACTCAACTTTCGCCCTATTTACAAATCACTTCCCACCCAAGGGTTTGAATTTGGCGGAAAATTGGTATGCAGTTTTAAATGGATTTTCATATTGATCTTTGAAAATGAGTTTGAAGCAATTCGCATAAGAACTCAAATTTAGCCCTATTTACCACCCACTTCCCACCCAGAGGGTTGATTTTTCAGAAAAATTGGTATGCAATTTCAAATGAATTATCATACAGATCTTTGAAAATGAGTTTGAAGCAAATCGCATAAAAACTCAACTTTCGCCCTACATACAACTCACTTCCCACCCAGAGGGTTGAATTTTCCGGACACATGGTATGCAGTTTTGAATGATTTTTCATATAGATATTTTAAAATGAGTTTGAAACAAATCGCATATGAACTCAACTTTCGCCCTATTTACCACCCACTTCCCACCCAGGGTGATGATTTTTCAGAAAAATTGGTATGCAGTTTTGAATGATTTTTCATATAGATCTTTTAAAATGAGTTTGAAACAAATCGCATAAGAACTCAACTTTCGCCCTTTTTACCACCCACTTCCCACCCAGGGTGATGATTTTTCAGAAAAATTGGTATGCAATTTTAAATGAATTATCATACAGATCTTTGAAAATGAGTTTGAAACAAATCGCATAAGAACTCAAATTTAGCCCTATTTACCACCCACTTCCCACCCAGAGGGTTGAATTTTCCGGACAATTGGTGTGCAGTTTAATTGAATTTTCATATAGATCTTTGAAAATGAGTTTGAAACAAATCGCATATGAACTCAACTTTCATCCTATTTACCACCCACTTCCCACCCAGGGTGGTGATTTTTCAGAAAAATTGGTATGCAATTTTAAATGAATTGTCATACAGATCTTTGAAAATAAGTTTGAAGCAAATCGCATAAAAACTCAACTTTCGCCCTATTTACCACCCACTTCCAACCCAGGGTGGTGATTTTTCAGAAAAATTGGTATGCAATTTTAAATGAATTGTCATACAGATCTTTGAAAACGCGTTTGACGCAAATCGCTTAATAACTCAACTTTCGCCCTATTTACCACGCATTTCCCACCCAAGGGTTTGAATTTTGCGGAAAATTGGTATGCAGTTTTAAATGAATTTTCATATTGATCTTTGAAAATGAGTTTGAAGCAATTCGCATAAGAACTCAACTTTCGCCCTTTTTACCACCCACTTCCCACCCAGTGTGGTGATTTTTCAGAAAAATTGGTATGAAATTTTTAAATGAATTATCATACAGATCTTTGAAAATGAGTTTGAAGCAATTCGCATAAGAACTCAACTTTCGCCCTATTTACCACCCACTACCTACCCAGTGAGTTGAACTTTCCGGAAAATTAGTCAGCAGTTTTAAATGAATTTTCATATTGATCTTTGAAAATGCGTTTGAAGCAAATCGCATTTGAACTCAATTTTCTCCTTTTGCCACCCACTTTCCACCCGGGAATGTAAACTTCCGGATACTTGGTATGCAGTTTTAAATGAATTTTCATATAGATCTTTGAAAATGAGTTTGAAACAAATCGCATAAGAACTCAACTTTCGCCCTATTTACCACCCACTTCCCACCCAGGGTGGTGATTTTTCAGAAAAATTGGTATGCAATTTTAAATGAATTATCATACAGATCTTTGAAAATGAGTTTGAAGCAATTCGCATAAGAACTCAACTTTCGCCCTATTTACCACCCACTACCTACCCAGTGAGTTGAACTTTCCGGAAAATTAGTCAGCAGTTTTAAATGAATTTTCATATTGATCTTTGAAAATGCGTTTGAAGCAAATCGCATTTGAACTCAATTTTCTCCTTTTGCCACCCACTTTCCACCCGGGAATGTAAACTTCCGGATACTTGGTATGCAGTTTTTAATGAATTTTCATATAGATCTTTGAAAATGAGTTTGAAGCAAATCGCATTAGAACTCAATTTTCTCCTTTTGCCACCCACTTTCCACCCGGAAATGTGAATCTTCCGGATAATTGGCTTGCACTTTTTAATGAATTTTCATATAGATCTTTGAAAATGAGTTTGAAGCAAATCGCATAAAAACTCAACTTTCGCCCTATTTACCACCCACTTCCCACCCAGGGTGGTGATTTTCCCGAAAAATTGGTATGCAATTTTAAATGATTTGGCATACAGATCTTTGAAAATGAGTTTGAAGCAATTGCATAAGAACTCAACTTTCGCCCTATTTACCACCCACTTCCCACCCAGAGGGTTGAATTTTCCGGACAATTGGTATGCAATTTTAAATGAATTGTCATACAGATCTTTGAAAATGCGTTTGAAGCAAATCGCATAAAAACTCAACTTTCGCCCTATTTACCACCCACTTCCTACCCAGGGTGGTGATTTTTCCGAAAAATTGGTATGCAATTTTAAATGAATTGTCATACAGATCTTTGAATATGCGTTTGAAGCAAATCGCATAAGAACTCATTTTTCTCCTTTTACCACCCACTTTCCACTCGGGAATGTGAATTTTCCGGACAATTGGTATGCAGTTTTTAATGAATTTTCATATAGATCTTTGAAAATGAGTTTGAAACAAATCGCATAAAAACTCAACTTTCGCCCTATTAACCACCCACTTCCCACCCAAGGGTTTGAATTTTCCGGAAAATTGGTATGCAGTTTTAAATGAATTTTCATATAGGTCTTTGAAAATGCGTTTGAAGCAAATCGCATAAAAACTCAACTTTCGACCTATTTACCACCCACTTCCCACCCAGTGTGGTGATTTTTCAGAAAAATTGGTATGAAATTTTTAAATGAATTGGCATACAGATCTTTGGAAATAAGTTTGAAGCAATTCGCATAAGAACTCAACTTTCGCCCTATTTACCACCCACTACCTACCCAGTGAGTTGAACTTTCCGGAAAATTGGTAAGCAGTTTTAAATGAATTTTCATATTGATCTTTGAAAATGCGTTTGAAGCAAATCGCATTTGAACTCAATTTTTTCCTTTTGCCACCCACTTTCCACCTGGGAATGTATACTTCCGGATACTTGGTATGCAGTTTTTAATGAATTTTCATATAGATCTTTGAAAATGAGTTTGAACAAATCGCATAAGAACTCAATTTTCTCGTTTTGCCACCCACTTTCCACCCGGAAATGTGAATCTTCCGGATAATTGGTTTGCAGTTTTTAATGAATTTTCATATAGATCTTTGAAAATGAGTTTGAAGCAAATCGCATAAGAACTCAACTTTCGCCCTATTTACCACCCACTTCCCACCCAGGGTGGTGATTTTTCGGAAAAATTGGTATGCAATTTTAAATGAATTGTCATACAGATCTTTGAAAATGAGTTTGAAGCAAATCGCACAAAAACTCAACTTTCGCCTTTTTACCACCCACTTTCCACCCGGGAATGTGAATCTTCCGGAAAATTGGTATGCAATTTTAAATTATTTGTCATACAGATCTTTGAAAATGAGTTTGAAGCAAATCGCATAAGAACTCAACTTTCGCCCTATTTACCACCCACTTCCCACCCAGGGTGGTGATTTTCCCGAAAAATTGGTATGCAATTTTAAATGAATTGGCATACAGATCTTTGAAAATGCGTTTGAAGCAAATCGTATAAAAACTCATTTTTCTCCTTTTACCACCCACTTTCCACCCGGGAATTTGAATTTTCCGGAAAATAGGTATGCAGTCTTAAATGGATTTTCATATTGATCTTTGAAACTTAGTTTAAAGCAAATCGCATAAGAACTCAACTTTCGCCCTATTTACCACCCACTTTCCACCCAGGGTGGTGATTTTTCAGAAAAATTGGTATGCAATTTTAAATGAATTGGCATACAGATCTTTGAAAATGAGTTTGAAGCAAAGCGCATAAAAACTCAACTTTCGCCCTTTTTACCACCCATTTTCCACCCAGGGGCTGAATTTTCTGTTAAATTGGTATGCAGTTTTTAATGAATTATTATATTGGTCTTTGAAAAGGAGTTTGAAGCAAATCGCATAAAAACTCAACTTTCGCCCTATTTACCACCCACTTCCCACCCAGGGTGGTGATTTTCCCGAAAAATTGGTATGCAATTTTAAATGATTTGGCATACAGATCTTTGAAAATGAGTTTGAAGCAATTGCATAAGAACTCAACTTTCGCCCTATTTACCACCCACTTCCCACCCAGAGGGTTGAATTTTCCGGACAATTGGTATGCAATTTTAAATGAATTGTCATACAGATCTTTGAAAATGCGTTTGAAGCAAATCGCATAAAAACTCAACTTTCGCCCTATTTACCACCCACTTCCTACCCAGGGTGGTGATTTTTCCGAAAAATTGGTATGCAATTTTAAATGAATTGTCATACAGATCTTTGAATATGCGTTTGAAGCAAATCGCATAAGAACTCATTTTTCTCCTTTTACCACCCACTTTCCACTCGGGAATGTGAATTTTCCGGACAATTGGTATGCAGTTTTTAATGAATTTTCATATAGATCTTTGAAAATGAGTTTGAAACAAATCGCATAAAAACTCAACTTTCGCCCTATTAACCACCCACTTCCCACCCAAGGGTTTGAATTTTCCGGAAAATTGGTATGCAGTTTTAAATGAATTTTCATATAGGTCTTTGAAAATGCGTTTGAAGCAAATCGCATAAAAACTCAACTTTCGACCTATTTACCACCCACTTCCCACCCAGTGTGGTGATTTTTCAGAAAAATTGGTATGAAATTTTTAAATGAATTGGCATACAGATCTTTGCAAATAAGTTTGAAGCAATTCGCATAAGAACTCAACTTTCGCCCTATTTACCACCCACTACCTACCCAGTGAGTTGAACTTTCCGGAAAATTGGTAAGCAGTTTTAAATGAATTTTCATATTGATCTTTGAAAATGCGTTTGAAGCAAATCGCATTTGAACTCAATTTTTTCCTTTTGCCACCCACTTTCCACCTGGGAATGTATACTTCCGGATACTTGGTATGCAGTTTTTAATGAATTTTCATATAGATCTTTGAAAATGAGTTTGAACAAATCGCATTAGAACTCAATTTTCTCGTTTTGCCACCCACTTTCCACCCGGAAATGTGAATCTTCCGGATAATTGGTTTGCAGTTTTTAATGAATTTTCATATAGATCTTTGAAAATGAGTTTGAAGCAAATCGCATAAGAACTCAACTTTCGCCCTATTTACCACCCACTTCCCACCCAGGGTGGTGATTTTTCGGAAAAATTGGTATGCAATTTTAAATGAATTGTCATACAGATCTTTGAAAATGAGTTTGAAGCAAATCGCACAAAAACTCAACTTTCGCCTTTTTACCACCCACTTTCCACCCGGGAATGTGAATCTTCCGGAAAATTGGTATGCAATTTTAAATTATTTGTCATACAGATCTTTGAAAATGAGTTTGAAGCAAATCGCATAAGAACTCAACTTTCGCCCTATTTACCACCCACTTCCCACCCAGGGTGGTGATTTTCCCGAAAAATTGGTATGCAATTTTAAATGAATTGGCATACAGATCTTTGAAAATGCGTTTGAAGCAAATCGTATAAAAACTCATTTTTCTCCTTTTACCACCCACTTTCCACCCGGGAATTTGAATTTTCCGGAAAATAGGTATGCAGTCTTAAATGGATTTTCATATTGATCTTTGAAACTTAGTTTAAAGCAAATCGCATAAGAACTCAACTTTCGCCCTATTTACCACCCACTTTCCACCCAGGGTGGTGATTTTTCAGAAAAATTGGTATGCAATTTTAAATGAATTGGCATACAGATCTTTGAAAATGAGTTTGAAGCAAAGCGCATAAAAACTCAACTTTCGCCCTTTTTACCACCCATTTTCCACCCAGGGGCTGAATTTTCTGTTAAATTGGTATGCAGTTTTTAATGAATTATTATATTGGTCTTTGAAAAGGAGTTTGAAGCAAATCGCATAAAAACTCAACTTTCGCCCTATTTACCACCCATTTTCCACCCAGGGGCTGAATTTTCCGTTAAATTGGTATGCAGCTTTAATTGAATTTTCATACAGATATTTGCAAATGCGTTTGAAGCAAATCGCATAAAAACTCAACTTTCGCCCTATTTACCACCCACTTCCCACCCAGGGTGGTGATTTTTCCGGAAAATTGGTATGCAATTTTAAATGAATTGTCATACAGACCTTTGAAAATTAGTTTGAAACAAATCGCATAAGAACTCAACTTTCGCCCTATATACCACCCACTTCCCACCCAGGGTGGTGATTTTTCCGGAAAATTTGTATGCAATTTTAAATGAATTGTCATACAGATCTTTGAAAATGAGTTTGAAGCAAATCGCATAAGAACTCAACTTTCGCCCTATTTACCACCCACTTCCCACCCGGGAATGTGCATCATCCGGAAAATATGCATGCAGTTATTAATGAATTTTCATATAGATCTTTGAAAATGAGTTTGAAACAAATCGCATAAGAACTCAACATTAGCCTTATTTACCACCAACTTTCCTCCCAGGGTGGTGATTTTTCCGGAAAATTGGTATACAATTTTATATGAATTTTCATACAGATCTTTGAAAATGAGTTTGAAGCAAATCGCATAAGAACTCAACTTTCGCCCTATTTACCACCAACTTCCCACCCATGATGGTGATTTTTCCGATAAATTGAATTGTTATACAGATCTTTGAAAATGACTTTGAAGCAAATCGCATAAAAACTCAACTTTCGCCTTTTTACCACCCACTTTCCACCCGGGAGTGTGACTTTTCCGGAAAATTGGTATGTAGTTTTCAATGAATTTTCATATAGATCTTTGAAAATGAGTTATAAACAAATTGCATAAGAACTCAACTTTCGCCCTATTTAATACCCACTTCCCACCCAGGGTGGTGATTTTTCGGAAAGTTGGTATGCAATTTTAAATGAATTTTCATATAGATCTTTGAAAATGAGTTTGAAACAAATTGCAAAAGAACTCAAATTTCGCCCTATTTACCACCCACTTCCCACCCAAGGTGGTGATTTTTCAGAAAAATTGGTATGCAATTTTAAATGAATTTTATATTGATCTTTGAAAATGAGTTTGAAGCAAATCGCATAAAAACTCAACTTTCGAACTGCTTACCACCCATTTTCCACTCAGGGGCTGAACTTTCTGTTAAATTGGTATGCAGTTTTTAACGAATTATAATATTGGTCTTTTAAAATGAGTTCGAAGCAAATCGCATAAGAACTCAACTTTCGCCGTTTTTACCACCCATTTTCCACCCAATTGCTGAATTTTCCGTTAAATTGGTTTGCAGTTTTAAATGAATTTTCATACAGTTTCGTACAGATCTTTGAAAATGAGTTTGAAGCAAATCGCATAAAAACTCAACTTTCGCCTTTTTACCACCCACTTTCCACCCGGGAGTGTGACTTTTCCGGAAAATTGGTATGTAGTTTTCAATGAATTTTCATATAGATCTTTGAAAATGAGTTATAAACAAATTGCATAAGAACTCAACTTTCGCCCTATTTACTACGCACTTTCCACCCAGGGTGGTGATTTTTCTTAAAATTGGTATGCAATTTTAAATGAATTTTCATATAGATCTTTGAAAATGAGTTTGAAACAAATTGCAAAAGAACTCAAATTTCGCCCTATTTACCACCCACTTCCCACCCAAGGTGGTGATTTTTCAGAAAAATTGGTATGCAATTTTAAATTAATTTTATATTGATCTTTGAAAATGAGTTTGAAGCAAATCGCTTAAAAACTCAACTTTCGAACTGCTTACCACCCATTTTCCACCCAGGGGCTGAACTTTCTGTTAAATTGGTATGCAGTTTTTAATGAATTATAATATTGGTCTTTTAAAATGAGTTCGAAGCAAATCGCATAAGAACTCAACTTTCGCCCTTTTTACCACCCATTTTCCACCCAATTGCTGAATTTTCCGTTAAATTGGTTTGCAGTTTTAAATGAATTTTCATACAGTTCTTCGAAAATGAGTTTGAAACAAATTGCATAAGAACTCAACTTTCGCCCTATTTACCACCCACTTCCCACCCATGGTGGTGATTTTACAGAAAAATTGGTATGCAAATTTAAATGAATTGTCATACAGATCTTTGAAAATGCGTTTGAAGCAAATCGCTTTATAACTCAACTTTTGCCCTATTTACCACGCACTTCAAATCCAAGGGTTTGAATTTTCCGGAGAATTGGTATGCAATTTAAAATGAATTGTCATAGAGATCTTTGAAAATAAGTTTGAAGCAAATCGCATAAAAACTCAACTTTCGCCCTATTTACCACCCACTTCCCACCCAGAGGGTTGAATTTTCCGCACAATTGGTATGCAGTTTAAATGAATTTTAATATAGATCTTTTAAAATGAGTTTTCATATTGATCTTTGAAAATGCGTTTGAAGCAAATCGCATTTGAACTCAATTTTCTCCTTTTGCCACCCACTGTCCACCCGGGAATGTAAACTTCCGGATACTTGGTATGCAGTTTTTAATGAATTTTCATATAGATCTCCTTTTGCCACCCACTTTCCACCCGGAAATGTGAATCTTCCGGATAATTGGTTTGCAGTTTTTAATGAATTTTCATATAGATCTTTGAAAATGAGTTTGAAGCAAATCGCATAAGAACTCAACTTTCGCCCTATTTACCACCCACTTCCCACCCAGGGTGGTGATTTTTCGGAAAAATTGGTATGCAATTTTAAATGAATTGTCATACAGATCTTTGAAAATGAGTTTGAAGCAAATCGCACAAATACTCAACTTTCGCCTTTTTACCACCCACTTTCCACCCGGGAATGTGAATCTTCCGGAAAATTGGTATGCAATTTTAAGTGAATTGTCATACAGATCTTTGAAAATAAGTTTGAAGCAAATCGCATAAAAACTCAACTTTCGCCATATTTACCACCCACTTCCCACCCAGGGTGGTGATTTTCCCGAAAAATTGGTATGCAATTTTAAATGAATTGGCATACAGATCTTTGAAAATGAGTTTGAAGCAAATCGCATAAAAACTCAACTTTCGCCCTATTTACCACCCACTTCCCACCCAGAGGGTTGAATTTTCCGGACAATTGGTATGCAGTTTTAAATGTATTTTCATATAGATCTTTGAAAATGCGTTTGAAGCAAATCGCATAAAAACTCATTTTTCTCCTTTTACCACCCACTTTCCACCCGGGAATTTGAATTTTCCAGAAAATTGGTATGCAGTTTTTAATGACTTTTCATATAGATCTTTGAAAATGCGTTTGAAGCAAATCGCATAAAAACTCAACTTTCGACCTATTTACCACCCACTTCCCACCCAGGGTAGTGATTTTTCCGGAAAATTGGTATGAAATTTTTAAATGAATTGTCATACAGATCTTTGAAAATGAGTTTGAAACAAATCGCATTAAAACTCAACTTTCGCCCTATTTACCACCCACTTCCCACCCAAGGGTTTAAATTTCCGGAAAATTGGTATGCAGTTTTAAATGAATTTTCATATAGATCTTTGAAAATGCGTTTGAAGCAAATCGCATAAAAACTCAACTTTCGACCTATTTACCACCCACTTCCCACCCAGGGTAGTGATTTTTCCGGAAAATTGCTATGAAATTTTTAAATGAATTGTCATACAGATCTTTGAAAATGAGTTTGAAACAAATCGCATTAAAACTCAACTTTCGCCCTATTTACCACCCATTTCCTACCCAGGGGGTTAAATTTACCGGAAAATAGGTATGCAGTCTTAAATGGATTTTCATATTGATCTTTGAAACTTAGTTTGAAGCAAATCGCTTAAGAACTCATTTTTCTCCTTTTACCACCCACTTTCCACCCGGGAATGTGAATTTTCCGGAAAATTGGTATGCAGTTTTAAATGAATGTTCATATAGATCTTTGAAAATGCGTTTAAAGCAAATCGCATAAAAACTCAACTTTCGACCTATTTACCACCCACTTCTCACCCAGGGTGGTGATTTTTCCCCAGGGGCTGAATTTTCTGTTAAATTGGTATGCAGTTTTTAATGAATTATAATATTGGTCTTTGAAAAGGAGTTTGAAGCAAATCGCATAAGAACTCAACTTTCGCCCTATTAACCACCAACTTCCCACCCAGGGTGGTGATTTTTCAGAAAAATTGGTATGCAATTTTAATTGAATTGGCATACAGATCTTTGAAAATGCGTTTGAAGCAAAGCGCATAAAAACTCAACTTTCGCCCTATTTACCACCCATTTTCCACCCAGGGGCTGAATTTTCTGTTAAATTGGTATGCAGTTTTTAATGAATTATAATATTGGTCTTTGAAAAGGAGTTTGAAGCAAATCGCATAAGAACTCAACTTTCGCCCTATTTACCACCCATTTTCCACCCAGGGGCTGAATTTTCCGTTAAATTGGTATGCAGTTTTTAATGAATTTTCATATAGATCTTTGAAAATGCGTTTGAAGCAAATCGCATAAAAACTCAACTTTCGCCCTATTTACCACCCACTTCCCACCCAGGGTGGTGATTTTTCCGGAAAATTGGTATGCAATTTTAAATGAATTGTCATACAGACCTTTGAAAATTAGTTTGAAACAAATCGCATAAGAACTCAACTTTCGCCCTATATACCACCCACTTCCCACCCAGGGTGGTGATTTTTCCGGAAAATTGGTATGCAATTTTAAATGAATTGTCATACAGATCTTTGAAAATGAGTTTGAAGCAAATCGCATAAGAACTCAACTTTCGCCTTATTTACCACCCACTTCCCATCCGGGAATGTGCATCATCCGGAAAATTGGCATGCAGTTATTAATGAATTTTCATATAGATCTTTGAAAATGAGTTTGAAACAAATCGCATAAGAACTCAACATTCGCCTTATTTACCACCAACTTTCCTCCCAGGGTGGTGATTTTTCCGGAAAATTCGTATGCAATTTTAAATGAATTTTCATACAGATCTTTGAAAATGAGTTCGAAGCAAATCGCATAAAAACTCAACTTTCGCCTTATTTACCACCCACTTTCCACCCGGGAGTGTGACTTTTCCGGAAAATTGGTATGTAGTTTTCAATGAATTTCATATAGATCTTTGAAAATGAGTTTGAAGCAAATCGCATAAGAATTCAACTTTCGCCCTATTTACTACCCACTTCCCACCCAGGGTGGTGATTTTTCGGAAAGTTGCTATGCAATTTTAAATTAATTGTCATACAGATCTTTGAAAATGAGTTTGAAGCAAATCGCATAAGAACTCAACTTTCGCCTTTTAAGCACCCACTTTCCACCCAGGAATGTGAATTTTCCGGAAAATTGGTATGCAGTTTTAAATGAATTTTCATATTGATCTTTGAAAATTAGTTTGAAGCAAATCGCATAAGAACTCAACTTTCGCCCTATTTACTTCCCACTTCCCATCCAGGGTGGTGATTTTTCGGAAAGTTGGTATGCAATTTTAAATGAATTGTCATACAGATCTTTGAAAATGAGTTTGAAGCAAATCGCATAAAAACTCAACTTTCGCCATATTTACCACCCACTTCCCACCCATGGTGGTGATTTTTCCGATAAATTGAATTGTCATACAGATCTTTGAAAATGAGTTTGAAGCAAATCGCATAAGAACTCAACTTTCGCCATATTTACCACCCACTTCCCACCCAGGGTGGTGATTATTCCGGAAAATTGGTATGCAATTTTAAATGAACTGTCATAGAGATCTTTGAAAATGAAATTGAAACAAATTGCTTAATAACTCAACTTTCGCCCTATTTTCCACCCACTTCCAACCCATGGTGGTGATTTTTCCGGAAAATTGGTATGCAATTTTAAATGAATTGTCAAACAGATCTTTGAAAATAAGTTTGAAGCAAATCGCTTAAAACCTAAACTTTCGCCCTATTTACCACCTACTTCCCACCCAGGGTGGTGAGTTTTCCGGAAAATTGGTATGCAGTCTAAAATGAATTTTCATATTGATCTTTGAAAATGAGTTTGAAGCAAATCGCTTTAAAACTCAACTTTCGCAATATTTACCACCCACTTCCCACCCAGGGTGATGACTTTTCCGGAAAACTTGTATGCAGTTTTAAATGATATTTCATATTGATCTTTGAAAATGAGTTTGAAGCAAATCGCATAAGAACTCAACTTTCGCCCTATTTACCACCCACTTCCCACCCAGGGGGTTGAATTTTGCGGAAAATTGGTATGCAGTCTTAAATGAATTTTTATATTGATCTTTGAAAATGAGTTTGAAGCAAATCGCTTAAAATCTAAACTTTCGCCCTATTTACCACCCACTTTCCACCCGGGAATGTGATTTTTCCGGAAAATTGGTATGCAATTTTAAATGAATTATCATACAGATCTTTGAAAATAAGTTTGAAGCAAATCGCTTAAAATCTAAACTTTCGCCCTATTTACCACCCACTTCCCACCCAGAGTGCTGATTTTTCCGAAAAATTGGTATGCAATTTTAAATGAATTGTCATACAGATCTTTGAAAATGAGTTTGAAGCAAATCGCTTAAAAACTCAACTTTCGCCCTATTTACCACCCACTTCCCACCCAGGGTGGTGATTTTTCCGAAAAATTGGTATGCAATTTTAAATGAATTGTCATACAGATCTTTGAAAATGAGTTTGAAGCAAATCGCTTTAAACTCAACTTTCGCCCTATTTACCACCTACTTCCCACCCAGGTGGTTGAAATTTCCGGAAAATTGGTATGCAGTTTTAATTGAATTTTCATATTGATTTTTGAAAATGAGTTTGAAGCAAATCGCTTAAAACCTCAACTTTCGCCCTATTTACCACCCACTTTCTAGCCGGGAATGTGATTTTTCCGGAAAATTGGTATGCAATTTTAAATGAATTGTCATACAGATCTTTAAAAATAAGTTTGAAGCAAATCGCTTAAAATCTAAACTGTCGCCCTATTTTCCACCGACTTCCCACCCAGAGTGCTGATTTTTCCGAAAAATTGGTATGCATTTTTAAATGAATTATCATACAGATCTTTGAAAATGAGTTTGAAGCAAATCGCTTAAAAACTCAACTTTCGCCCTATTTACCACCGACTTCCCACCCAGGGTGGTGATTTTTCCGAAAAATTGGTATGCAATTTTAAATGAATTGTCATACAGATCTTTGAAAATGAGTTTGAAGCAAATCGCTTAAAACCTCAACTTTCGCCATATTTACCACCCACTTTCCAGCCGGGAATGTGATTTTTCCGGAAAATTGGTATGCAATTTTAAATGAATTGTCATACAGATCTTTGAAAATAAGTTTGAAGCAAATCGCTTAAAATCTAAACTGTCGCCCTATATTCCACCGACTTCCCACCCAGAGTGCTGATTTTTCCGAAAAATTGGTTTGCATTTTTAAATGAATTATCATACAGATCTTTGAAAATGAGTTTGAAGCAAATCGCTTTAAGACTCAACTTTCGCCCTATTTACCACCTACTTCCCACCCAGGTGGTTGAAATTTCCGGAAAATTGGTATGCAGTTTTAATTGAATTTTCATATTGATCTTTGAAAATGAGTTTGAAGCAAATCGCTTAAAACCTCAACTTTCGCCCTATTTACCACCCACTTTCCACACGGGAATGTGATTTTTCCGGAAAATTGGTATGCAATTTTAAATGAATTGTCATACAGATCTTTGAAAATAAGTTTGAAGCAAATCGCTTAAAAACTCAACTTTCGCCCTATTTACCACCCACTTCCCACCCAGAGTGCTGATTTTTCCGAAAAATTGGTATGCAATTTTAAATGAATTGTCATACAGATCTTTGAAAATGAGTTTGAAGCAAATCGCTTAAAAACTCAACTTTCGCCCTATTTACCACCTACTTCCCACCCAGGGCGTTGAAATTTCCGGAAAATTGGTATGCAGTTTTAAATGAATTTTCATATTGATCTTTGAAAATGAGTTTGAAGCAAATCGCATAAGAACTCAACTTTCGCCCTATTTACCACCCACTTTTTACCCAGTGGGGTGAATTTTCCGGAAAATTGGTATGTTGTAATGAATGATATTATATTTAAAATAATAAGCCATGCACGTCAGTGCAGTTTGAGTTCAACATTCATTCTGTTTTATTCTTTTCGCATAAAGTTCGTTCTTAGCCTAATGTACATATATGTTCTTATATATAAAGCCGCATAGCTGCGCTTATGTCTTTATGTATTGAGAGAGAGTCTTATGCACATGTGTATATATGTGTGAGTCATAAGTGGTCAGCGTGAGAATGCTGATCAAGCGTTTTGGGTCCAACTCATAAGTGGGCGATCATATTACGCGCTCGCTTGGGTTGGTTTGTTTAATTGCAACAATGTGTTGTTGCTATGTGCATGCTTACATAAAATGTTATGTACAGTATGCCTTCGCTATATGTAACTCATATGTGCATACTACATCTCCATCCTTTTGAAAAATGACGTAATACAATGAAGTTATTTTACTTATTTAATTAGTTTCTTATTTATTTTTATTGTTATTATAATAATTCTTTTTTTTTTTTGATATATATGTATAGTATAAATTTTCGTGTATTAATTAATCATAAATTTTATATATATTTTTTTTTTTTATATTTTTGCATGCTTGATTATGAATTAAAAATTTTTAATCTGTCCTTATGGACTGTTTGAATTTTATTCTTATTTCCTGAAATAACTATATTATCCCTATCTTCTATTGTTTCTACTCTAGTTTAATCTAGTTTATGTCCTACTTCATTTTTTAATAAAACCTTATCTCCTATAGATAAATTTAATTCCTTACTATTCAAGTCATATAGCTCCTTATTTTTCATCTTATTTAATTCGAGCATATTTCTTGCTCTTTTGTATGCTACTTCTAATCTATACTTACTCTCCTTAGCATAATCATCTATGTTATATATAGGTTCTATGTTTGCTATGCTATTGAAGTACTTTGGTAGATTACTAGTCTTACCAAATACTAATTCATAAGGACAATAATTATCTGCCGTAGAAGGGGTCGTATTAAAGCAATAGACAAAGTATTGGAGCCATACGTCCCAATCAGTTTTATCAACTGATATATAAGATCGTATGTATTCGTTAAAAGTTCTGTGACTTCTTTCGACTGTTCCAACTGTCTGGTGATGATGTGCAGTTGATGTTATGTTTTTGATACCGAGGTATTTACATAAATCTTCTATAACTGAGTTTTTATATTCTGTACCCATGTCCGTAATGAACGTCTTCATTGGACCATATTTCAGAATAAAATCTTCAAAAATAGCTTTTGCTACAGTTTTTGCACTTTTGTTAGGTATGGGAATGGCAACAAGGCATTTTGTTAAATCGCATATCAGTGTGACTGCGTATTCATTACCTTGCTCTGATTTTGGTAGTGGACCGATCGTGTCTACTATTACTCTGTCAAAGGCCATTAGTGGTGTCTCTGTTAGTGTTAAAGGAGTTCGTGTGTGCGTTGACACTTTTGATTTTTGGCATTTTGGGCATTTTTTCACATAATTTGTGATATCACGCGTCATATTTTTCCAATAATAATAGCGTTTTATTTTTGCAATAGTTTTTGTTGTTCCCGTATGCCCTCCTTGAATTGGATAATCATGGAATGTAGACAATATAGCTTCTTTTTCTTTATTATTTGTTATTGTGGTCACCGGGTTGAGTAGCGCTACCCTTAATTTAGTCAATTTTTTATTGCCCATATTTTTGAAATTATCTATTGAAATTGTATCAAAGATATTTTCCCACGGTGCCATTTTCAATGCAATTTTAAATGAATTGTCATACAGATCTCTGAAAATGAGTTTGAAGCAAATCGCATAAGAACTCAACTTTCGCCCTATTTACCACCCACTTCCCACCCGGGAGTGTGACTTTTCCGGAAAATTGGTATGTAGTTTTCAATGAATTTCATATAGATCTTTGAAAATGAGTTTGAAGCAAATCGCATAAGAATTCAACTTTCGCCCTATTTACTACCCACTTCCCACCCAGGGTGGTGATTTTTCGGAAAGTTGGTATGCAATTTTAAATGAATTGTCATACAGATCTTTGAAAATGAGTTTGAAGCAAATCGCATAAGAACTCAACTTTCGCCATATTTACCACCCACTTCCCACCCATGGTGGTGATTTTTCCGATCAATTGAATTGTCATACAGATCTTTGAAAATGAGTTTGAAGCAAATCGCATAAAATCTCAACTTTCGCCTTTTTACCACCCACCTTCCACCCGGGAGTGTGACTTTTCCGGAAAATTGGTATGTAGTTTTCAATGAATTTCATAAAGATCTTTGAAAATGAGTTTGAAGCAAATCGCATAAGAATTCAACTTTCGCCCTATTTAGTACTACCCACTTCCCACCCAGGGTGGTGATTTTTCGGAAAGTTGGTATGCAATTTTAAATGAATTGTCATACAGATCTTTGAAAATGAGATTGAAGCAAATCGCATAAGAACTCAACTTTCGCCTTTTAAGCACCCACTTTCCACCCAGGAATGTGAATTTTCCGGAAAATTGGTATGCAGTTTTAAATGAATTTTCATATTGATCTTTGAAAATTAGTTTGAAGCAAATCGCATAAGAACTCAACTTTCGCCCTATTTACTTCCCACTTCCCATCCAGGGTGGTGATTTTTCGGAAAGTTGGTATGCAATTTTAAATGAATTGTCATACAGATCTTTGAAAATGAGTTTGAAGCAAATCGCATAAAAACTCAACTTTCGCCATATTTACCACCCACTTCCCACCCATGGTGGTGATTTTTCCGATAAATTGAATTGTCATACAGATCTTTGAAAATGAGTTTGAAGCAAATCGCATAATAACTCAACTTTCGCCCTATTTACCACCCACTTCCCACTCAGGGTGGTGATTTTTCCGGAAAATTGGTATGCAATTTTAAATGAATTGTCAAACAGATCTTTGAAAATAAGTTTGAAGCAAATCGCTTAAAACCTAAACTTTCGCCCTATTTACCACCTACTTCCCACCCAGGGTGGTGATTTTTCCGGAAAATTGGTATGCAGTCTAAAATGAATTTTCATATTGATCTTTGAAAATGAGTTTGAAGCAAATCGCTTTAAAACTCAACTTTCGCAATATTTACCACCCACTTCCCACCCAGGGTGATGACTTTTCCGGAAAACTTGTATGCAGTTTTAAATGATATTTCATATTGATCTTTGAAAATGAGTTTGAAGCAAATCGCATAAAAACTCAACTTTCGCCCTATTTACCACCCACTTCCCACCCAGAGTGCTGATTTTTCCGAAAAATTGGTATGCAATTTTAAATGAATTGTCATACAGACCTTTGAAAATAAGTTTGAAACAAATCGCATAAGAACTCAACATTCGCCTTATTTACCACCCACTTCCCACCCGGTAATGTGCATCTTCCGGAAAATTGGCATGCAGTTTTAAATGAATTGTCATACAGATCTTTGAAAATGAATTTGAAGCAAATCGCTTAAAAACTCAACTTTCGTCCTATTTACCACCCACTTCCCACCCAGGGTGGTGATTTTTCCGAAAAATTGGTATGCAATTTTAAATGAATTGTCATACAGATCTTTGAAAATGAGTTTGAAGCAAATCGCTGTAAAACTCAACTTTCGCCCTATTTACCACCTACTTCTCATCCAGGTGGTTGAAATTTCCGGAAAATTGGTATGCAGTTTTAAGTGAATTTTCATATTGATCTTTGGAAATGAGTTTGAAGCAAATCGCTTAAAACCTCAACTTTCGCCCTATTTACCACCCACTTTCCACCCGGGAATGTGATTTTTCCGGAAAATTGGTATGCAATTTTAAATGAATTGTCATACAGATATTTGCAAATGCCTTTGAAGCAAATCGCATAAAAACTCAACTTTCGCCCTATTTACCACCCACTTCCCACCCAGGGTGGTGATTTTTCAGAAATATTGGTATAAAATTTTAAATGGATTGTCATATAGATCTTTGAAAATGAGTTTGAAGCAAATCGCATAAGAACTCAACTTTCGCCCTATTTACCACCCACTTCCCACCCAGGGGGTTGAATTTTCCGGAAAATTGGTATGCAGTTTTTAATGAATTTTCATATAGATCTTTGAAAATGAGGTTGAAACAAATTGCATAAGAACTCAACTTTCGCCCTATTTACCACCCACTTCCCACCCAAGGGTTTGAATTTTCCGGAAAATTGGTATGCAGTTTTAAATGAATTTTCATATAGATCTTTGAAAATGCGTTTGAAGCAAATCGCATAAAAATTCAACTTTCGCCCTATTTACCACCCACTTCCTACCCAGGGGGTTGAATTTTCCGGAAAATAGGTATGCAGTCTTAAATGAATTGGCATACAGATCTTTGAAAATGAGTTTGAAGCAAATCGCTTAAAAACTCAACTTTCGCCCTATTTACCACTCATTTTCCACCCAGGGGCTGAATTTTTCGTTAAATTGGTATGCAGCTTTAAATGAATTTGCATATAGATTCTTGAAAATGAGTTTGAAGCAAATTGCATAAGAACTCATTTTGCTCCCTATTTACCACCCACTTCCCACCCAGGGTGGTGATTTTTCCGAAAAATTGGAATGCAATTTAAAATGAATTGTCATACAGATATTTGCAAACGCGTTTGAAGCAAATCGCATAAAAACTCAACTTTCGCCCTATTTACCACCCACTTCCCACCCAGGGTGGTGATTTTTGCGGAAAATTGGTATGCAATTTTAAATGAATTGTCATACAGACCTTTGAAAATAAGTTTGAAACAAATCGCATAAGAACTCAACATTCGCCTTATTTACCACCAACTTTCCACCCAGGGTGGTGATTTTTCCGGAAAATTGGTATGCAATTTTAAATGAATTTTCATATTGATCTTTGAAAATAAGTTTGAAGCAAATCGCATAAGAACTCAACATTCGCCTTATTTACCACCAACTTTCCACCCAGGATGGTGATTTTTCCGGAAAATTGGTATGCAATTTTAAATGAATTTTCATACAGATCTTTGAAAATGAGTTTGAAACAAATCGCATAAGAACTCAACATTCGCCTTATTTACCACCAACTTTCCACTCAGGGTGGTGATTTTTCCGGAAAATTGGTATGAATTTTTTAAATGAATTTTCATATTGATCTTTGAAAATAAGTTTGAAGCAAATCGATTAAAACCTAGACTTTCGCCCTATTTACCACCCACTTCCCACCCAGGGTGGTGATTTTTCCGGAAAATTGGTATGCAGTCTTAAATGAATTTTCATATTGATCTTTGAAAATGAGTTTGAAGCAAATCGCTTTAAAACTCAACTTTCGCCCTATTTTCCACCCGCTTCCCACCCAGGGGGTTGAATTTTCCGGAAAATTTGGTATGCAGTCTTAAATGAATTTTCATATTGATCTTTGAAAACGAGTTTGAAGCAAATCGCATAAAAATTCAACTTTCGCCCTATTTACCACCCACTTCCCACCCAGGGTGATGAATTTTCCGGACAACTTGTATGCAGATTTAAATGATATTTCATATTAATCTTTGTAAATGAGTTTGAAGCAAATCGCTTTTAAACTCAATTTTCTCATTTTTACCACCCACTTCCCAACCAGGATGATGAATTTTCCGCAAAACTTGTATGCAGTTTTAAATGATATTTCATATTAATCTTTGAAAATGAGTTTGAGCAAATCGCATAAGAACTCAATTTTCTCCTTTTACTACCCACTTTCCACCCGGGAATGTGAATCTTCCGGAAAATTGGTATGAAATTTTAAATGAATTGTCATACAGATCTTTGAAAATGTGTTTGAAGCAAATCGCTTAAAACCTTAACTTTCGCCCTATTTACCACCCACTTCCCACCCATGGTGGTGATTTTTCCGGAAAATTGGTATGCAATTTTAAATGAATTGTCATAGAGATCTTTGAAAATGAAATTGAAGCAAATCGCTTAATAACTCAACTGTCGACCTTTTTTCCACCCACTTCCCACCCATGGTGGTTATTTTTTCTGAAAAATTGGTATGCAATTTTAAATGAATTGTCATACAGATCTTTGAAAATGAGTTTGAAGCAAATCGCATAAGAACTGAACTTTCGCCCTATTTACCACCCACTTCCCACCCAGGGTGGTGATTTTTCCGGAAAATGGGTATGCAATTATAAATGAATTGTCAAACAGATCTTTGAAAATAAGTTTAAAGCAAATCGCTTAAAACCTAAACTTTCACCCTATTTACCACCCACTTCCCACCCAGGGTGGTGATTTTTCCGGAAAATTGGCTTGCAGTCTTAAATGAATTTTCATATATATCTTTGAAAATGAGTTTGAAGCAAATCGCTTTAAAACTCAACTTTCGCCCTATTTACCACCCACTTCCCACCCGGGAATGTGCATCTTCCGGAAAATTGGCATGCAGTTTTAAATGAATTGTCATACAGATCTTTGAAAATGAGTTTGAAGCAAATCGCTTTAAAACTCAACTTTCGCACTATTAACCACCCACTTCCCACCCAGGGGGTTGAATTTTCCGGAAAATTGGTATGCAGTCTTAAATGAATTTTCATATTGATCTTTGAAAATGAGTTTGAAGCAAATCGCATAAGAACTCAACTTTCGCCCTATTTACCACCCACTTCCCACCCGGGAATGTGCATCTTCCGGAAAATCGGCATGCAGTTTTAAATGAATTGTCATACAGATCTTTGAAAATGAGTTTGAAGCAAATCGCATAAAAACTCAACTTTCGCCCTATTTACCACCCACTTCCCACCCAGGCGGTTGAATTTTCCGGAAAATTGGTATGCAGTCTTAAATGAATTTTCATATTGATCTTTGAAAATGAGTTTGAAGCAAATCGCATAAAAACTCAACTTTCGCCCTATTTACCACCCACTTCCCACCCAAGGGTTTGAATTTTTCGGAAAATTGGTATGCAGTTTTAAATGAATTTTCATACAGATCTTTGAAAATGAGTTTGAAGCAAATCGCATAAGAACTCAACTTTCGCCCTATTTACCACCCACTTCCCACCCGGTAATGTGCATCTTCCGGAAAATTGGCATGCAGTTTTAAATGAATTGTCATACAGATCTTTGAAAATGAGTTTGAAGCAAATCGCATAAAAACTCAACTTTCGCCCTATTTACCACCCACTTCCCACCCAGGCGGTTGAATTTTCCGAAAAATTGGTATGCAGTCTTAAATGAATTTTCATATTGATCTTTGAAAATGAGTTTGAAGCAAATCGCATAAGAACTCAACTTTCGCCCTATTTACCACCCACTTCCCACCCGGGAATGTGCATCTTCCGGAAAATTGGCATGCAGTTTTAAATGAATTGTCATACAGATCTTTGAAAATGAGTTTGAAGCAAATCGCTTTAAAACTCAACTTTCGCACTATTTACCACCCACTTCCCACCCAGGGGGTTGAATTTTCCGGAAAATTGGTATGCAGTTTTAAATGAATTTTCATATTGATCTTTGAAAATGAGTTTGAAGCAAATCGCATAAGAACTCAACTTTCGCCCTATTTACCACCCACTTCCCACCCGGGAATGTGCATCTTCCGGAAAATTGGCATGCAGTTTTAAATGAATTGTCATACAGATCTTTGAAAATGAGTTTGAAGCAAATCGCATAAAAACTCAACTTTCGCCCTATTTACCACCCACTTCCCACCCAGGCGGTTGAATTTTCCGGAAAATTGGTATGCAGTCTTATATGAATTTTCATACTGATCTTTGAAAATGAGTTTGAAGCAAATCGCATAAAAACTCAACTTTCGCCCTATTTACCACCCACTTCCCACCCAGTGGGTTGAATTTTCCGGAAAACTTGTATGCAGTTTTAAATGATATTTCAAATTGATCTTTGAAAATGAGTTTGAAGCAAATCGCTTTAAAACTCAATTTTCTCCTTTTTAGTGAATTGTCATACAGATCTTTGAAAATGAGTTTGAAGCAAATCGCATAAGAACTCAACTTTCGCCCTATTTACCACCCACTTCCCACCCAGGGGGTTGAATTTTCCGGAAAATTGGTATGCAGTTTTAATTGAATTGTCATATTGATCTTTGAAAATGATTTTGAAGCAAATCGCATTAGAACTCAATTTTCTCCTTTTTACCACCCACTTTCCACCCGGGAATGTGAATCTTTCGGAAAATTGGTATGCAGTTTTGAATGAATTGTCATACAGATCTTTGAAAATGAGTTTAAAGCAAATCGCTTAAAATCTAAACTTTCGCCCTATATACCACCCACTTCCCACCCATGGTGGTGATTTTTCCGAAAAATTGGTATTCAATTTAAATTGAATTGTCATACAAATCTTTGAAAATGAGTTTGAAGCAAATCGCTTAAAAACTCAACTTTCGCCCTATTTACCACCCACTTCCCACCCAGGGGGTTTATTTTCCGGAAAATTGGTATGCAGTTTTAAATGATATTTCATATTAATCTTTGAAAATGAGTTTGAGCAAATCGCATAAGAACTCAATTTTCTCCTTTTACTACCCACTTTCCACCCGGGAATGTGAATCTTCCGGAAAATTGGTATGAAATTTTAAATGAATTGTCATACAGATCTTTGAAATTGTGTTTGAAGCAAATCGCTTAAAACCTTAACTTTCGCCCTATTTACCACCCACTTCCCACCCAGGGTGGTGATTTTTCCGGAAAATTGGTATGCAATTTTAAATGAATTGTCATAGAGATCTTTGAAAATGAAATTGAAGCAAATCGCTTAATAACTCAACTGTCGACCTTTTTTCCACCCACTTCCCACCCATGGTGGTTATTTTTTCTGAAAAATTGGTATGCAATTTTAAATGAATCGTCATACAGATCTTTGAAAATGAGTTTGAAGCAAATCGCTTTAAATCTCAACTTTCGCCCTATTTACCACCCACTTCCCACCCAGGGTGATGACTTTCCGGAAAACTTGTTTGCAGTTTTAAATGATATTTCATATTGATCTTTGAAAATGTGTTTGAAGCAAATCACATAAGAACTCAACTTTCGTCTTTTTACCACCCACTTTCCACCCGGGAATGCGAATCTTCCGGAAAATTGGTATGCAGTTTTGAATGAATTGTCATACAGATCTTTGAGAATGAGTTTGAAGCAAATTGCATAAGAACTCAATTTTCGCCCTATTTACCACCCACTTCCCACCCAGGGGGTTGAATTTTCCGGAAAATTGGTATGCAGTTTTAATTGAATTGTCATATTGATCATTGAAAATGATTTTGAAGCAAATCGCATTAGAACTCAATTTTCTCCTTTTTACCATTCACTTTCCACCCGGGAATGTGAATCTTCCGGAAAATTGTTATGCACTTTTAAATGAATTTTCATTTAGATCTTTGAAAATGAGTTTGAAGCAAATCGCATAAGAACTCAACTTTCGCCCTATTTACCACCCACTTCCCACCCGGGAATGTGCATCTTCCGGAAAATTGGCATGCAGTTTTAAATGAATTGTCATACAGATCTTTGAAAATGAGTTTGAAGCAAATCGCATAAAAACTCAACTTTCGCCCTATTTACCACCCACTTCCCACCCAGGCGGTTGAATTTTCCGGAAAATTGGTATGCAGTCTTATATGAATTTTCATACTGATCTTTGAAAATGAGTTTGAAGCAAATCGCATAAAAACTCAACTTTCGCCCTATTTACCACCCACTTCCCACCCAGTGGGTTGAATTTTCCGGAAAACTTGTATGCAGTTTTAAATGATATTTCAAATTGATCTTTGAAAATGAGTTTGAAGCAAATCGCTTTAAAACTCAATTTTCTCCTTTTTAGTGAATTGTCATACAGATCTTTGAAAATGAGTTTGAAGCAAATCGCATAAGAACTCAACTTTCGCCCTATTTACCACCCACTTCCCACCCAGGGGGTTGAATTTTCCGGAAAATTGGTATGCAGTTTTAATTGAATTGTCATATTGATCTTTGAAAATGATTTTGAAGCAAATCGCATTAGAACTCAATTTTCTCCTTTTTACCACCCACTTTCCACCCGGGAATGTGAATCTTTCGGAAAATTGGTATGCAGTTTTGAATGAATTGTCATACAGATCTTTGAAAATGAGTTTAAAGCAAATCGCTTAAAATCTAAACTTTCGCCCTATATACCACCCACTTCCCACCCATGGTGGTGATTTTTCCGAAAAATTGGTATTCAATTTAAATTGAATTGTCATACAAATCTTTGAAAATGAGTTTGAAGCAAATCGCTTAAAAACTCAACTTTCGCCCTATTTACCACCCACTTCCCACCCAGGGGGTTTATTTTCCGGAAAATTGGTATGCAGTTTTAAATGATATTTCATATTAATCTTTGAAAATGAGTTTGAGCAAATCGCATAAGAACTCAATTTTCTCCTTTTACTACCCACTTTCCACCCGGGAATGTGAATCTTCCGGAAAATTGGTATGAAATTTTAAATGAATTGTCATACAGATCTTTGAAATTGTGTTTGAAGCAAATCGCTTAAAACCTTAACTTTCGCCCTATTTACCACCCACTTCCCACCCAGGGTGGTGATTTTTCCGGAAAATTGGTATGCAATTTTAAATGAATTGTCATAGAGATCTTTGAAAATGAAATTGAAGCAAATCGCTTAATAACTCAACTGTCGACCTTTTTTCCACCCACTTCCCACCCATGGTGGTTATTTTTTCTGAAAAATTGGTATGCAATTTTAAATGAATCGTCATACAGATCTTTGAAAATGAGTTTGAAGCAAATCGCTTTAAATCTCAACTTTCGCCCTATTTACCACCCACTTCCCACCCAGGGTGATGACTTTCCGGAAAACTTGTTTGCAGTTTTAAATGATATTTCATATTGATCTTTGAAAATGTGTTTGAAGCAAATCACATAAGAACTCAACTTTCGTCTTTTTACCACCCACTTTCCACCCGGGAATGCGAATCTTCCGGAAAATTGGTATGCAGTTTTGAATGAATTGTCATACAGATCTTTGAGAATGAGTTTGAAGCAAATTGCATAAGAACTCAATTTTCGCCCTATTTACCACCCACTTCCCACCCAGGGGGTTGAATTTTCCGGAAAATTGGTATGCAGTTTTAATTGAATTGTCATATTGATCATTGAAAATGATTTTGAAGCAAATCGCATTAGAACTCAATTTTCTCCTTTTTACCATTCACTTTCCACCCGGGAATGTGAATCTTCCGGAAAATTGTTATGCACTTTTAAATGAATTTTCATTTAGATCTTTGAAAATGAGTTTGAAGCAAATCGCATAAGAACTCATCTTTCGCCCTGCTTACCACCCACTTTCCACCCAGGGTGTTGATTTTCCGAAAAATTGTATGCAGTTTTAAATGTATTGTCATACAGATCTTTGAAAATGAGTTTGAAGCAAATCGCATAAGAACTCAACTTTCGCCCTATTAACCACCCACTTCCCACCCAAGGTGGTGAATTTTCCGAAAATTGGTATGCAGTTTTAAATGAATTTTCATAGAGATCTTATAAAATGTGTTTGAAGCAAATCGCATAAGAACTCAACTTTCGCCCTATTTACCACCCACTTCCCACCCGGAAATGTGATTTTTCCGAAAAATTGGTATGCAATTTTAAATGAATTGTCATACAGATCTTTGAAAATGAGTTTGAAGCAAATCGCTTAAAAACTCAACTTTCGCCCTATTTACCACCCACTTCCCACCCAGGGTGGTGATTTTTCCGGAAAATTGGTATGCAATTTCAAATGTATTGTCATACAGATCTTTGAAAATGAGTTTGAAGCAAATCGCTTTAAAACTCAATTTTCTCCTTTTTACCACCCACTTTCCACCCGGGAATGTGAATCTTCCGGAAAATTGTTATGCAGTTTTAAATGAATTTTCATTTAGATCTTTGAAAATGAGTTTGAAGCAAATCGCATAAGAACTCAACTTTCGCCCTATTTACCACCCACTTCACACCCAGGGTGGTGATTTTTCCGGAAAATTGGTATGCAGTTTTAAATGATTTTTCATATTGATCTCCTTTTTACCACCCACTTTCCACCCGGGAATGTGAATCTTCCGGAAAATTGGTATGCAATTTTAAATGAATTGTCATACAGATCTTTGAAAATGAGTTTGAAGCAAATCGCATAAGAACTCAACTTTCGCCCTATTAACCACCCACTTCCCACCCAGGGTGGTGAATTTTCCGAAAATTGGTATGCAGTTTTAAATGAATTTTAATAGAGATCTTTGAAAATGAGTTTGAAGCAAATCGCATAAGAACTCAACTTTCGCCCTATTTACCACCCACTTTCCACCCGGAAATGTGAATTTTCCGGAAAATTGGTATGCAATTTTAAATGAATTGTCATACAGATCTTTGAAAATGAATTTAAAGCAAATCGCTTAAAATCTAAACTTTCGCCATATATACCACCCACTTCCCACCCATGGTGGTGATTTTTCCGAAAAATTGGTATTCAATTTTAATTGAATTGTCATACAAATCTTTGAAAATGAGTTTGAAGCAAATCGCTTAAAAACTCAACTTTCGCCCTATTTACCACCCACTTCCCACCCAGGGTGGTGATTTTTCCGAAAAATTGGTATGCAGTTTTAAATGATATTTCATATTAATCTTTGAAAATGAGTTTGAGCAAATCGCATAAGAACTCAATTTTCTCCTTTTACTACCCACTTTCCACCCGGGAATGTGAATCTTCCGGAAAATTGGTATGAAATTTTAAATGAATTGTCATACAGATCTTTGAAATTGTGTTTGAAGCAAATCGCTTAAAACCTTATCTTTCGCCCTATTTACCACCCACTTCCCACCCAGGGTGGTGATTTTTCCGGAAAATTGGTATGCAATTTTAAATGAATTGTCATAGAGATCTTTGAAAATGAAATTGAAGCAAATCGCTTAATAACTCAACTGTCGACCTTTTTTCCACCCACTTCCCACCCATGGTGGTTATTTTTTCTGAAAAATTGGTATGCAATTTTAAATGAATTGTCATACAGATCTTTGAAAATGAGTTTGAAGCAAATCGCTTTAAATCTCAACTTTCGCCCTATTTACCACCCACTTCCCACCCAGGGTGATGACTTTCCGGAAAACTTGTTTGCAGTTTTAAATGATATTTCATATTGATCTTTGAAAATGTGTTTGAAGCAAATCACATAAGAACTCAACTTTCGTCTTTTTACCACCCACTTTCCACCCGGGAATGCGAATCTTCCGGAAAATTGGTATGCAGTTTTGAATGAATTGTCATACAGATCTTTGAGAATGAGTTTGAAGCAAATTGCATAAGAACTCAATTTTCGCCCTATTTACCACCCACTTCCCACCCAGGGGGTTGAATTTTCCGGAAAATTGGTATGCAGTTTTAATTGAATTGTCATATTGATCATTGAAAATGATTTTGAAGCAAATCGCATTAGAACTCAATTTTCTCCTTTTTACCATTCACTTTCCACCCGGGAATGTGAATCTTCCGGAAAATTGTTATGCACTTTTAAATGAATTTTCATTTAGATCTTTGAAAATGAGTTTGAAGCAAATCGCATAAGAACTCATCTTTCGCCCTGCTTACCACCCACTTTCCACCCAGGGTGTTGATTTTCCGAAAAATTGTATGCAGTTTTAAATGTATTGTCATACAGATCTTTGAAAATGAGTTTGAAGCAAATCGCATAAGAACTCAACTTTCGCCCTATTAACCACCCACTTCCCACCCAAGGTGGTGAATTTTCCGAAAATTGGTATGCAGTTTTAAATGAATTTTCATAGAGATCTTATAAAATGTGTTTGAAGCAAATCGCATAAGAACTCAACTTTCGCCCTATTTACCACCCACTTCCCACCCGGAAATGTGATTTTTCCGAAAAATTGGTATGCAATTTTAAATGAATTGTCATACAGATCTTTGAAAATGAGTTTGAAGCAAATCGCTTAAAAACTCAACTTTCGCCCTATTTACCACCCACTTCCCACCCAGGGTGGTGATTTTTCCGGAAAATTGGTATGCAATTTCAAATGTATTGTCATACAGATCTTTGAAAATGAGTTTGAAGCAAATCGCTTTAAAACTCAATTTTCTCCTTTTTACCACCCACTTTCCACCCGGGAATGTGAATCTTCCGGAAAATTGTTATGCAGTTTTAAATGAATTTTCATTTAGATCTTTGAAAATGAGTTTGAAGCAAATCGCATAAGAACTCAACTTTCGCCCTATTTACCACCCACTTCACACCCAGGGTGGTGATTTTTCCGGAAAATTGGTATGCAGTTTTAAATGATTTTTCATATTGATCTCCTTTTTACCACCCACTTTCCACCCGGGAATGTGAATCTTCCGGAAAATTGGTATGCAATTTTAAATGAATTGTCATACAGATCTTTGAAAATGAGTTTGAAGCAAATCGCATAAGAACTCAACTTTCGCCCTATTAACCACCCACTTCCCACCCAGGGTGGTGAATTTTCCGAAAATTGGTATGCAGTTTTAAATGAATTTTAATAGAGATCTTTGAAAATGAGTTTGAAGCAAATCGCATAAGAACTCAACTTTCGCCCTATTTACCACCCACTTTCCACCCGGAAATGTGAATTTTCCGGAAAATTGGTATGCAATTTTAAATGAATTGTCATACAGATCTTTGAAAATGAATTTAAAGCAAATCGCTTAAAATCTAAACTTTCGCCATATATACCACCCACTTCCCACCCATGGTGGTGATTTTTCCGAAAAATTGGTATTCAATTTTAATTGAATTGTCATACAAATCTTTGAAAATGAGTTTGAAGCAAATCGCTTAAAAACTCAACTTTCGCCCTATTTACCACCCACTTCCCACCCAGGGTGGTGATTTTTCCGAAAAATTGGTATGCAATTTTAAATGAATTGTCATACACATCTTTGAAAATAAGTTTGAAGCAAATCGATTAAAATCTAAGCTTTCGCCCTATTTACCACCCACTTCCCACCAAGGGTGGTGATTTTTCCGAAAAATTGGAATGCAATTTTAAATTAATTGTCATACAGATCTTTGAAAATGTGTTTGAAGCAAATCGCATAAAAACTCAACTTTCTCCTTCCACTCCACTCACTTTCCACCCGGGGGGGTGCATTTTTCGAAAAATTGGTATGTAGTCTTAAATGAATTTTCATATTGATCTTTGAAAATGAGTTTGAAGCAAATCGCATAAGAACTCAACTTTCGCCCTATTTACCACCCACTTCACACCCAGGGTGGTGATTTTTCCGGAAAATTGTTATGCAGTTTTCAATGATATTTCATATTGATCTTTGAAAATGAGTTTGAAGCAAATCGCTTTAAAACTCAATTTTCTCCTTTTTACCACCCACTTTCCACCCGGGAATGTGAATCTTCCGGAAAATTGTTATGCAGTTTTAAATGAATTTTCATTTAGATCTTTGAAAATGAGTTTGAAGCAAATCGCATAAGAACTCATCTTGCGCCCTGCTTACCACCCAGGGTGTTGATTTTCCGAAAAATTGTATGCAGTTTTAAATGAATTGTCTTACAGATCTTTGAAAATGAGTTTGAAGCAAATCGCATAAGAACTCAACTTTCGCCCTATTAACCACCCACTTCCCACCCAGGGTGGTGATTTTTCCGGAAAATTGTTATGCAGTTTTAAATGATATTTCATATTGATCTTTGAAAATGAGTTTGAAGCAAATCGCTTTAAAACTCAATTTTCTCCTTTTTACCACCCACTTTCCACCCGGGAATGTGAATCTTCCGGAAAATTGTTATGCAGTTTTAAATGAATTTTCATTTAGATCTTTGAAAATGAGTTTGAAGCAAATCGCATAAGAACTCATCTTGCGCCCTGCTTACCACCCAGGGTGTTGATTTTCCGAAAAATTGTATGCAGTTTTAAATGAATTGTCTTACAGATCTTTGAAAATGAGTTTGAAGCAAATCGCATAAGAACTCAACTTTCGCCCTATTTACCACCCACTTCCCACCCAGGGTGGTGATTTTTCCGGAAAATTGGTATGCAATTTTAAATGAATTGTCATACAGATCTTTGAAAATAAGTTTGAAGCAAATCGATTAAAATCTAAGCTTTCGCCCTATTTACCACCCACTTCCCACCCAGGGTGGTGATTTTTCCGGAAAATTGGTATGCAATTTCAAATGAATTGTCATATAGATCTTTGAAAATAAGATTGAAGCAAATCGATTAAAATCTAAGCTTTCGCCCTATTTACCACCCAATTTCCACCCGGAAATGTGATTTTGCCGAAAAATTGGTATGCAATTTTAAATGAATTGTCATACAGATCTTTGAAAATAAGTTTGAAGCAAATCGATTAAAATCTAAGCTTTCACCCTATTTACCACCCACTTCCCACCCAGGGTGGTGATTTTTCCGGAAAATTGGTATGCAATTTCAAATGAATTGTCATACAGATCTTTGAAAATGAGTTTGAAGCAAATCGCTTTAAAACTCAACTTTCGCCCTATTTACCACTCACTTCCCACCCAGGCTGGTGATTTTTCCGGAAAATTGGTATGCAATTTTAAATGAATTGTCATACAGATCTTTGAAAATAAGTTTGAAGCAAATCGATTAAAATCTAAGCTTTCGCCCTATTTACCACCCACTTCCCACCAAGGGTGGTGATTTTTCCGAAAAATTGGAATGCAATTTTAAATTAATTGTCATACAGATCTTTGAAAATGAGTTTGAAGCAAATCGCATAAAAACTCAACTTTCTCCTTCCACTCCACTCACTTTCCACCCGGGGGGGTGCATTTTTCGAAAAATTGGTATGTAGTCTTAAATTAATTTTCATATTGAGCTATGAAAATGAGTTTGAAGCAAATCGCATAAAAACTCAACTTTCGCCCTATTAACCACCCACTTTCCACCCAGCGTGGTGATTTTTCCGGAAAATTGGTATGCAACTTTAAGTGAATTGTCATACAGATCTTTGAAAATGAGTTTGAAGCAAATCGCATAAGAACTCAACTTTCGCCCTATTTACCACCCACTTCCCACCCAGGGTGGTGAATTTTCCGGAAAATTGGTATGCAGTTTTAAATGAATTTTCATATTGATCTTTGAAAATGAGTTTGAAGCAAATCGCATAAGAACTCAATTTTCTCCTTTCTACCACCCACTTACCACCCGGGAATGTGAATCTTCCAGAAAATTGGTATGCAGTTTTTGGTGAATTTTCAATTGATCTTTGAAAATGAGTTTGAAGCATAAGAACTCAATTTTCTCCTTTTTACCACCCACTTTCCACCCGGGAATGTGAATCTTCCGGAAAATTGTTATGCAGTTTTAAATGAATTTTCATTTAGATCTTTGAAAATGAGATTGAAGCAAATCGCATAAGAACTCATCTTGCGCCCTGCTTACAACCCACTTTCCACCCAGGGTGTTGATTTTCCGAAAAATTGTATGCATTTTTAAATGAATTGTCTTACAGATCTTTGAAAATGAGTTTGAAGCAAATCGCATAAGAACTCAACTTTCGCCCTATTAACCACCCACTTCCCACCCAGGGTGGTGAATTTTTCGGAAAATTGGTATGCAGTTTTAAATGAATTTTCATTTAGATCTTTGAAAATGAGTTTGAAGCAAATCGCATAAGAACTCATATTGCGCCCTGCTTACCACCCACTTTCCACCCAGGGTGTTGATTTTCCGAAAAATTGTATGCAGTTTTAAATGAATTGTCTTACAGATCTTTGAAAATGAGCTTGAAGCAAATCGCATAAGAACTCAACTTTCGCCCTTTTTACCACCCACTTCCCACCCAGGGTGGTGATTTTTCCGGAAAATTGGTATGCAATTTTAAATGAATTGTCATACAGATCTTTGAAAATAAGTTTGAAGCAAATCGATTAAAATCTAAGCTTTCGCCCTATTTACCACCCACTTCTCACCCAGGGTGGTGATTTTTCCGGAAAATTGGTATGCAATTTTATATGAATTGTCATACAGATCTTTGAAAATGAGTTTGAAGCAAATCGTATAAAAACTCAACTTTCGCCTTTTTACCACCCACTTCCCATCCAGGGTGATGACTTTTCCGGAAAACTTGTATGCAGTTTTAAATGATATTTCATATTGATCTTTGAAAATGAGTTTGAAGCAAATCGCATAAAAACTCAACTTTCGCCCTATTAACCACCCACTTCCCACCCAGGGTGGTGAATTTTCCGGAAAATTGGTATGCAGTTTTAAATGAATTTTCATATAGATCTTTGAAAATGAGTTTGAAGCAAATCGCATAAAAACTCAACTTTCGCCCTATTAACCACCCACTTTCCACCCAGCGTGGTGATTTTTCCGGAAAATTGGTATGCAACTTTAAGTGAATTGTCATACAGATCTTTGAAAATGAGTTTGAAGCAAATCGCATAAGAACTCAACTTTCGCCCTATTTACCACCCACTTCCCACCAGGGGGTTAAATTTTCCGGAAAATTGGTATGCAGTTTTAAATGAATTTTTATATTGATCTTTGAAAATGAGTTTGAAGCAAATCGCATAAGAACTCAATTTTCTCCTTTCTACCACCCACTTTCCACCCGGGAATGTGAATCTTCCAGAAAATGGGTATGCAGTTTTTGGTGAATTTTCAATTGATCTTTGAAAATGAGTTTGAAGCATAAGAACTCAATTTTCTCCTTTTTACCACCCACATTCCACCCGGGAATGTGAATCTTCCGGAAAATTGGTATGCAGTTTTTAATGAATTTTCATATTGATCTTTGAAAATGAGTTTGAAGCAAATCGCATAAGAACTCAACTATCGCCCTATTTACCACCCACTTCCCACCCAGGGTGGTGATTTTTCCGAAAAATTGGTATGCAATTTTAAATGAATTGTCATACAGATCTTTGGAAATGAGTATGAAGCAAATCGTATCAATTTCAGTTTGGTTGGGCCCGTTGCTCAAGTTTGGGATAAACAAACATTGCTCGATTGCAAGGGCAGGGGTGGGCGTGGCAAAATTATTCTTATCCAATCTTTTTAATATGACAATAGAAGTCAACCTGCAAAATTTGGGGACTCTAGGTGGGGGAGATACAGACTTTTCTTTTTTGTGGGGGCAGGGTTGGGCGTGGCCGATTTTTTTTTTGTCAGATCAATCAAGGATGTGATAAGTAACCCTTGTGCCAAGTTTGGTTGCTCTAGCTTCAAAACTGTGGAAAAAACTTGCGTTCATACAGACGGACAGACGGACATTTCACAAACCCAATATGTCCATATGAACGCAGGTTCTGTCCACAATTTTTATAGCAACCAAACTTGATATGCATGTTGGTATATACCACAGGCACACAAAGTGTCAATATCTCATCCCAGCACCACCCTTTCCCACACAAATCGCAAAAACCTATATCTTCCACAGTTTTATAGCAAGAGTAACCAAATTAAGCACTACTTATTACATCCTAAGTTGATCTGACTAAAAAAAAATTGGCCACGCCCACCTCCGCTCTCAAAAATAAGCAAAGTTTCTGTCTCCCACACCCCTATAGCTAGAGTCCCCAAATTTACAGGCTGAATTCTATTGCCCTATAAAATAAATTGGATAAAAATAATTTTTCCACGCCCCAATAAAACTTAAATTGATGGCAAAACTTGAAAGATTTGAGCAAAAATACAATTGCCACGCCCACTTCTGACTCTGCAAACCCGCGGAAAAAAGGGCATATCGCAGTCGGGTGCATCCGACTGCAACGTTCTTACTTGTTTATTACAGGAAAGTCACAGTAAAAATTAAACTTTCAGTAAACAGGCATACTTCGTTTGAAACAGCTGTATTTAACAGCTTTTATCTTGGCAGTTGTGCATTCTGCTAAAATTTCTGGCTTTAAATATTATAGTGTGATGTATTTCTAATGTAATGGGACTAAAACTACTTCACTTGGAAAATTGTTTTTGGTAAAACCTAGATGACACTGAACTACACTGCTTGTTATACTCTGTTTTCCAAAATGGAAAAAAAGTGTATATTGGGTTTGTGAAATGTCCGTCTGTTCGTCCGTCCGTCCATCTGTCCGTCTGTATGAACGCAGGTTTTTTCCACAGTTTTGAAGCTAGAGCAACCAAACTTGGTATACATGTTGGTATATACCATAGTAAGACAAAGTGCCAAGATGACCCCCCCACCCCCACCCCTTCCCCGACAAACCGCAAAAATCTATATCTTCTGCAGTTTTGCGGCTAGTATCACCAAATTCGGCATAAAGACTACTGATGACATCCTCGACCGATCTGTAAACAAAAAAAAATGCCACGCCCACTACCGCCCCTGAACAAAATCAGTATCTCCGACACCCTTATAGCTAGAAACCCCAAATTTTGCAGCATGAATACTTTTGATCTCATCGATAGTTTGGAGAAAAAAAATTTTGACACGCCCACCCCCGCCCCAGTACATTTAAAAATTAAATTTTATTGTTCGTAATATAATATATAAGTAGTCTTTAAAAGAATTTAATTTAATATACGTACAGAAAACAGAGTATATCGCAGTCGGGTGAGCCCGACTGCAACGTTCTTACTTGTTTTTATACTCTGTTTTCCAAAATGGAAAAAAAGAGTATATTGGGTTTGTGAAATGTCCGTCTGTCCGTCTGTCTGTCCGTCTGTCTGTCCGTCTGTCTGTCCGTCTGTCTGTCCGTCTGTCTGTCCGTCTGTCTGTCCGTCCGTCTGTATGAACGCAGGTTTTTTCCACAATTTTGAAGCTAGAGCAACCAAACTTGGTATACATGTTGGTATTTACCATAGTAAGACAAAGTGCCAAGTTTTCAAGCTAGAGTGACCAAATTTAGCACAAGGGCTACTAATCAATTGCTTGATTGATCTGAAAAAATTTGACCACGCCCACCCCCGCCCCAAAAAATAAGGAAAGTCTGTATCTCCCCCACCCCTTTAGCTAGAATCACTAAATTTTGCAAGTTGAATTCTTTTGTCGTATTAAATAGATTGGATAAAAATAATTTTGCCACGCCCACCCCCGCCCTTGCAATCGAGCAATGTTTGTTTCTCCCAAACCTGTAGAACGGGCCCAACCAAACTGAAATTGATGGCAAACCTTGAAAGATTTGAGCAAAAATACAATTGTCACGCCCACTTCTGACTCCGCAAAGTGGCTAAAAAAAAGTGTATCGCAGTCGGAAACATCCGACTGCAACGTTCTTACTTGTTTTGAGTATATGTCAGTACGAGTACAAATTTGTGTTTGAGTATTTCATGATTGGGTAGTGGTTGTTACATGTTGCATTTGAAGCATAGCAATTTTTATACATTTGAAAACTATTAAGAAATGCATAGAATATATTTATATATCTCCCAGAAATTAATCCAAATTTTTTTTAATTTCAGAATCTTAAAAACCAGATCATGACTACAAATCTTTGGGTGGAACAGGTAAGTCAATAATTCTATTCAAAGCAGTTTATTAGAGTAATTTGGAGTTGTAATAAAATCATTTTCGCTAATTTTAAATCTACTAATTTGAATTTAGTTTAGTTACCCGCAGTGGTGGTTCTAGTGGTCGACTTTTGGGGGGCTATAGTTTATAAAAGGAAATCTTGAAATTTGTACTCCTTTTTCCCAGTTTTAAATGTAATTGTATGTATGTTACAGGCAGAAGGAGGCATTTTTGACTATATAAACTATTTATATTCTTGATCAGGATCAACAGACGAGTCGATCTAGCCATGTCCGTCTGTCTGTCTGTATGAACGCGTTGATCTCAGAGACTATAAGAGCTAGAAACACCAAACTTGGCTTGTAGGTTCCTGTACACCATACGCAGATCAAGTTTATTTCAAATTTCGGATGCACCCCCCAGCACCCCCGCCAATTGCAAAAGACTCCCACAGCCACAATTTTATAGATAAAGCTTTGATTTTTGGTACACATATATTTTGTATCTATTTCATTATTCATCACTATTTCATATTTCATCACGATCGGATAAATAACACCAAAGCTATGGAAGAATCTATTACCCCGTCTCAGCAGGCAGAAACAACTGTTTCAGCTTGCTTGTGTTGCCACTGAACTGCTTAAAATGCAAGTTGGGAGCAGGCAGTCTCGTAGTCGGGCACACTTGACTAGAGTATTCTTACTTGTTTTTCTTAATATACAATAAATATAATAATCTTTTCCAAATTTACTTTACCAACATGACATTTCTACAATTACAATTAGGAGTATATATCATTTAAAAAATATTGGTGGAAGTGTTTTTAATGATTTTAATATGAATGTGAACGTTTTCTATGAATTTAATGTTTTTATGTTTTGAGTGAACACTTTTTAGTGAATATGCATGAAAACTGTTTGATGTAATTAATTGATGTTTTTCCATTTACATTTTATGAGATATTTGTTGTTTGCTTTGATTTTGGATTTTCCTTGCACAATTTATTAATGCAGACGCATTGTTTTCCTTTTCGGGTTTTTGTTTTTGATTACTACACTTGGTTTAATATAGGGGAATAATGTACACTGGTCTTGCTTGATGAATTTAAGAATCTGGGTCGTGTTGACCGCACTGCTGCTGACTCTTGCTGTACACATGTACATTGATGTTGCCTAGCGCACGTTCAGCTTACTTTATCCGCAAGTTGGATTGACGCGCTCCCTTGTAACATTTCGGGCTATCCGCTAGCACTTAATATTGGGCCTGATATCGGTGTCTCCGCAATTTGCTGAAAAATAAACAGACATCTTCGAAACCCAGTAAACATAATAGGGACAAACTAGACAGAAAAAAAATGAGAACGCCTGTAATTTAATGTTGCCGCATTAACTTTGTTTCAAAAGGTATGCTTAAGTTAAATTTTTTCTCGAACCACCAGGGAATGCAATAATCTTTAAAAATAGGCCCAATCAATGCACTAATGAGCCTTGATGGCTGTGTTTAAAACAGATTTTTTTTTCTCGCGTTGTAGGTTAAATAACCTATGAATGCCTTTGATCTTTTTACTCCCTGTTCCCATGAAAAATGGGAAAAAGGGAGTTATAAAGTACTGCAAATGTGTGTAACAGACAACTAGCCATGTCTTTCTGTATAAACGCGTCGATCTCAGAGACTATAAGAGCTAGGGTCACCAAACTTGGCATGCAGGTTCCTGTATACCATACGCAGATCAAGTTTATTTCAAATTTCGGATGCATGTCCCCGCCACAATCTCGGGTCGCCAGATCAAGAAGAAAATGTGCAACCGGAAATCAAATTTCGAAGCTAAGCCTCAGAGAGAGAGAGAGAGAGAGAGAGAGAGAGAGAGAGAGAGAGAGAGAGAGAGAGAGAGAGAGAGAGAGAGAGAGGGTATAAGCGGCTGTCAGTTGACACTTAGACATTTGCGATCTCTGTTAAGGAATATTGGGTCCATCCCTGGATTTGTTAACTAAGGCGGGTGAATTTAAACAAGATTGACGTTACGAATTCAAGTGCGGTATTATGTCAACAGAAGCTGTTCATTACAAAAGTATGTGTACCAAAAATTCAAGCTTTATCATTAAAATTGTGGCTGTGGGAGTTTTATGAGATTTGCGGGGGTGCTTTGGGGTGCATCCGAAATTTGAAATAAACTTGATCTGCGTATGGTGTACAGGAACCTACATGCCAAGTTTTGTTTCTCTAGCTCTTATAGTCTCCGAGATCTGTGTGTTCGTACGGGCAGACGGACAGACGGACAGACAGACGGACATGGCTAGTTCGTCTCAGCTGTTGATGCTGATCAAGAATATAAATAGTTCATATAGTCGAAAATGCCTCCTCTTGCCTGTTACACACATTTGCAGTACTTTATAACTCCCTTTTTCCCATTTTTATTGGGAACAGGGAGTAAAAACTCCCATAGTCACAATTTCACAGATACATCTTTGGTTTTTGGTACACATATTAATTTAGTCAATATTAATCAGTTGTGTAAATTTCATTAAAAGTTTTGAAGAATATGTTTCCATCTGTCTCAGCAGGCAGAAGTAACAGTTTAACGGGCACTGGGCAAGCAAAAGGCTCTACTGTTTTCATTAGGTCGTTGATAACAAGTAAGAATGCTCTAGTCGAGTGTGCCCGACTACGAGACTCCCTGCTCCCAACTTGCACTTCAAGCAGTTCAGTGGCAACGCAAGCAAGCATCAACAAACTAGGCCGTTTTTAAGATCACTTTAGACGGCAGTCCACTCTAGGCTCGAAGCAGCACGAAGTTGCAAACGGCGACTAGCATTATGTACAGCAAGAATGAAAGTTTTGCTGTGAGTGTCCGATCAGATCGAGCTATATATCGATCGAAAGGTATTATTTTAACTAAGAAAAGTAAACACTAATACTTTTGGTAACTCACCTGGCTCATGAGATATAGGCAAGCAGGTGAGAAGGGAAAAATTTTAAAACTAGAGCTACTGGGGCCGTTGAGGCTTTTTGGTTTTTTTTTTTAACGCAGAAGTGCTTTAATTCTGAATTCTGACAATTCGTTGAAAGGTTATGACCATTTTAAAATTAGAGCGGATTTTCCAAGCTGAGATGGAAAGGTTGTCCGTTTTTCTGTTTGTTTGTTTGTATCAACGCGTTGAGTTAGCTATCTAAAGTTTTGTGGACTTGTTCCCCATCATAGCCCAAGAAACGTTTGTTCTGCCACTCTTCTGAAAAACCACTACCTTAGCGGAAAAACGCTAAAAACAGCTAGAATTGAAAAGCCCAGAGTTTCCAAACCATAGAAGCTACAGAACGAAAAAGTTTTTCATACAAAAACTTATTTTTCAACCGATTGTTCCTATGGCAGCTATAAGATATAGTAAGCCGATTTTGATAAAATTTTGATAAAATATATGGATAGTGCTAAAACTTAGACATAGAGAGTTTGGTTGAGTTATTTTGAAAAACAGAAAAGTTTTTCATACAAAAACTTATTTTTCAACCGATCGTTCCTATGGCAGCTATATGTTATAGTGGTCCATTCTGGCTGATTCTGACATACGTACTGCTTGCAGAAAGAATAAGCATCTGTGCCAAGTTTCATCACGATAGCTCTAAAACTGAGGGACTAGTTCGCGCATATACAGACGGACAGACGGACATGACTCGGCTGTTGATGCTGATCACGAATATACAAATTTTCTGAGACATCTCCTTTAATGCGTTACACATTTCGTGACATAATTATAATACCCTCTGTTAAGGTATAAAAATTGGCCATGTCCACCCCCGCCCCACAAATGAGCAAAGTCTGCATCTCCCACACCCCTTTAGCTAGAATCCCCAAATTTTGCTGGTTGACTTCTTTTGCCCTATTTAATAGATTGGATAATAATAATTTGAATAATGGGCCTGATTTCAGAAAAATATGCGGTGGTAAAACACACACTCGCACATTCTGTTTTGTTTTATTATATTACAATGACATATGAAAGCACACACATCCATTGTGTGCGCGATCGCTGAAACACCGCATAATTTTTTGATGAGGTGGTTCAATACTAGAGTAAGCACAAGTAAGAATGCTCTAGTCGGGTATGCCCGACAACGCGACTTCCTGCTCCCAACACTTAACTTGTTCTGTGCCTGTCAAACTGTAGTTTCTGCCTGCTGAGACGGGGTAAAATAGATTCGTAAATAACTTTGATATTTATTACCCGATAGCAACGAAATTTACGCAACTGATTAACATTTTTTTTTTTTTTTTTTGTTTTTTTTTTTTTTTTATATATTTTATAGATTGCTGTTACTATTATTAGTAACTTATTCTATAGTGATTAATAATAATTCTAATATATACATATGTACATCAGCCTCTGATTAACATTGATAAAATAAATATATATATATATAAAAATCAGAGCTAAATCTTTCAAATTGTGGCTAAGGGAGGTTTTTTGCGGATTGCGAGGGTGCGAGGAACCTACATGTCACGTTTGGTGTCTCTAGTTCTTATAGTCTCTAAAATCGACGCGTTCATACAGACGGACAGACAGGCGGACATGGCTAGTTCGACTCGGATGTGATACTGATCAAGAATATATATACTTTATATAGTCGGAAATGCCTCCTTCTGCCTGTTACATACATTTCCAGTACTTCATAGCTCCCTTTTTCCTATTTTGAATTTGAACAGGGAGTAAAAATACCATTTGTGTGCGCGTTGCCCTAGTGGTTGCGTTGCACCAGAGCCGGTCTCTGAGGTGCACAAATCAGACAATAAGTATAAGGATGCCAGATATTGAACCAACGAACTTGAAAATGTCTTTCCAACGAAATATAGAACGTTGCTGTAGCTTCTCTGAATTGTAAACTATGGGAGTCACAATTTTAGCGGTTTTACCGCTAAACTAGTGGTTTTTTCAGTAAAGTGGCAGAACAAATAATTTGTAAGTTTTGATAAGCAACATAACCATAAGATTCAAGACAGCTACCTTGATACAAACAAACAGACAGACAAACTTACAACCTTTTATCTAAATTTGGGAAGGCCACTCTAATTTTAAAATGACCGTTTCTTTTGAACGAATTGTCAGATTGGGATATATGAGGTGTCATTCGAGGCGTACTCAAAATAAATGTATTTGAGCGTTAAAAAAAATTAGTGCCACATCGAATTTTCTCAACAGCACTGCAGTCAAAATCCTCCAGTCAAATGTTTTATTTTTAAGCATGGCCATTTTCAAAGGAACAAATCAGCTATTCGCAAGCTTCCTGTATCTTTCTGGTCCCCAATGGCATCCGCTGATAATGATGCACATGATCGAAAGATATAAGAAGAACCCCGTAAAAGCCTACGAGTCAGAGCTCTCGGTGTTGAGAATCCTAATCGGATTGGGACTCAAAACAATTCGACCAGCAAACAGCCTGTGGTAATTTTGTTGATTTGTATTCTAAAACTCATTTGCAATACAACTAAATAACAACTAAATAAACTGAAAGAAAACAAGAAAAAAGAGATTCAAACAATTATCACCCCAGGTTATTGCTGCTTATTGACATTGCAGCGTCGCTCTATACCCTATCATCTCAATTTGGAAAAGCCACTCTAAACTGAAAATGTTCATAGCTTTTGAACAAATTGTCAGATTAAGATGAACGAGGTGTCATTCGACGCGTATTAAGAATAAGTATAAGAAATTACCAAAAGCCCCTAACGGCCCCACTATAACTGCAATTCTTTAAATTTTGCCTTTCCCACTTGCACGCCCATATCTCATGAGCAAGGTGAGTTCCCAAAAGTTTTAGTATGCACTTTTCTTAGTTAAAGTAATACCTATCGATCGGTTTTTAGCTCGATCTGACCGGACTCTCACAGCAATATTTTCATTATTATAATCGATGGCGCTACGCAACTATGCACTTACGATATCAGAAATATCAATTAACGATAAAAAATATCAATGCAATCATAGACGGCGCTATCAATATTTTGATTGTGCGCTCGAAATATAGATGGCGCCACGCAACAATGCATTTACGATATCAGAAATGTCAGTTAAGAATAAAAAAAAACAAGTAAGAATGCTCTAGTCGAGTGTGCACGACTACGAGACTACCTGCTCCCAACTTGCATTTCAAGCAGTTCAGCGACGGCACAAGCAAGCAGCGTACTCAACTTGCACAGTGCATGTCAAACTGTTGTTTCTGCCTGCTGAGACAGGGGAAATAGATTCTTCCATAACTTTGGTGCTGTTTATGCGATCGTGTTGAAGCTTACACATCCGGAAGACATTGATTAAACATACATGTGTACCAAAAATCAAAGCTTTATCCTTAAAATTGTGGCTGTGGGAGTCTTTTGCGATTTGCATGGGTGCGGGGGGTGCATCCGAAATTTGAAATAAACTTGATCTGCGTATGGTATACAGGAATCTGCATGCCAAGTTTGGTGTCTCTAGCTCTTATAGTCTCTGAGATCTACGCGGTCATACAGACAGACGGACAGACAGACGGACATGGCTAGTTCGTCTCGGTTGTTGATCCTGATCAAGAATATATATAATTTGTATAGTCGGAAATGCCTCCTTCTGTCTGTTACACAAATTTGCAGTACTTTATAGCTCCCTTTTTCCCATTTTTAATGGGAACAGGGAGTAATAATTAAACGTTTTACAATAGTACATTGTTTCGACTACCGCTAGCAGCTAAAATTGTTGCTGATCGATTGCTCTGCCTTAGCTGTCGTACATTTGTTTTTGTTTGAATCGCCTACGCCTAGCTTTGTTGCTGTTCCATTTCCTTGTTGTTCCGCATCTTGACGCGCGCTCTCCAACATTTCGCTGCTCCGCGAGTCGAACTATATCCGAACTCTCGCGAACTTATAACATGTGTTGTTTAAGTTAAAGTTTTTACTTTAAATTTTTTATATTACAATGAGTATTTGATGCTCTGCTCGTAGGTTAACAAAAGCCAACCCTGTGCTTATTGTTGGCTATGTCATAAAGCGGTTCATGCTGGTTGCTCTGATTTTGGTTAGATGGTAGTAGCTGATCTGATGAGAGAAAAAAAGGGTCTAAGTTGGTCGTTATAGTATTACCGTAATCAGTTGATTGGTCTGCGTGAGCTTATAAGGCAAACTCAGCAGAAATTTGACAGCGTTAAATCTGGATTCCGTGAACTTAACGCTTACCACTCCATGCTTCAATCAGTAAAGACGTGAGACTACCTACCATTAGCAAGTGCAAGTGCTTATCAAATTAAAATTCTCTCCCTAAACTTGATTGGCCTTTTTTTGATAATTTAAAAGATATAAATTTAGCAACAAGAGCATTTTATGGTGCGCTTTTTGCAGTTTTCGATGAATATGTCCCCTTAAGCTCTCCTACTGCCTCTCGCCAGGGTCTACTTTGGTTTACCCCTAGATTGTCTAATCTAAGAAATATAAAGTCTCGCCTTTATAAAAAGTTTAAAAGATCTGGATCACCGTCAGATTTTTCTAAATACTCTATTGCTCGTTCTAAATTTTCTCTTTTGAATACTTCTTGCTATAACAATTACTTGTCTAAATGCAAAAAAAAACTTCTATCGTGACCCCAAGCAATTCTACCGCTTTTTAATTCTAAGCGTAAATATACACAATTTCCCTCATCTTTATTTTTTAATTCAATTAGCGCTGATTCTGACCCAGAGATTGCCGATTTATTTGCCTCATTCTTTCGGCTTTGCCACTCCACGTCTTCTAATGATTCTCTTTCGAATTTGTCATATACCTTTGATTTAAGTGCTTCTAATTATGTCTATCCCCCTATTATTGATTTAGATTGTGTTTTATTAAATTTGAAATCTTGTAAATTTAAATTCTCGGTTGGTCCTGACAATGTTCCTAGCACCGTTCTTAAACTTTTTGCTGATTCCCTGTGCCTGCCCCTATTAAAACTTTTTAATCTTTCACTCGAGCTTGGTGAGTTTCCCTAAGACTGGAACGAATCGTTTATTATTCCCATTCATAAAAAAGGGTTTAAGGCTGACATCTCTAATTATCGTGGGATTTCGAATCTTTCTGCCATTCCTAAGCTTTTCAAAAAAATTATCACTTCTCAGCTCCAAAACTTTTGCCAACCCATTTTTTCTGAATCCCAACATGGTTCTATAAAACGTCGCTCAGTTTCTACTAACCTTCTGGAATTCTCTACTATTGTCAATACGGGCTTTTTGAATCATTGTCAAACTGATGTCGTTTACACTGATTTTAGTAAAGCCTTTGACTCAGTAAATCATTCCCTTCTCATTAGAAAACTAAATTTGCTTGGTTTTCCAACTAAACTTTTACTTTGGATTAGTGCCTATCTTCGAAATCGGTTCGTTTCAATTCGTCTCTCTCCAAACCAGTTCTTGTCACGTCAGGGGTTCCTTAGGGGAGCCATTTAGGACCCTTACTCTTTAACTTTTTTATTAATGATCTACCTCAGGTTTTATCTCATTGCCGTACCCTTATGTATGCTGATGATGTAATGCTTTATTTGTCCTTTAATGATCCTGTTTCCCCTCTGTGTCATCAATCTGACTTGGATGCCCTTAATAATTGGTGTTTATCTAATTCTCTCCCACTTAACATTGAGAAATGTAATTTTATGACTTTTCATCGTATTTGCCTATGAAATTAATAACATTCCTCTGAAGCGTTTCAATTGCCACATTTTTCTTATCTCTAACAAAGCCAAAGGGGTACTTGGTTTTGTTAAAAGATGGTCTAAGGAATTCACCGATCCTTATACCACTAAGCAGCTCGTTAGGCCCATTCTGGAATATGGATCCTGTGTATAGTCTCCGTATTACCAAAAATTTCAAAACCAAATTGAATCTGTGCTCTTCGTGGACTTAATTGGGAACCTTCTAGACATCTTCTTTCTTATGAAAGTAGGCTTCGTCTTATCAACCTTCGTTCACTTAATAGCCGCAGGATTTGCCATGGTGTTATTTTTTTGCATAAACTTCTTTCTGGTGAAGTTGATTAAATTTCACTTGTCAGCCTTATTAGTTTGTCAGTACCGTCTCGCCTTACTAGAAATTATACTCCTCTCTATCCCAAGCCTTGTCATACTAACTACGCACAGCACGAATCTTTCCGCAGTCTTTGCTTAATTTATAACAAATAATATCATTTATTTTCTTTTGATAACAATGTAAGCTTTGTAAAAACATCATTGCTAACTAACTTTATTTTTGATTTGTAACATCTATTAGATTTTCCATTCCTTCCTATTTTTCTCTCCTAATTTTCAATTTTTATCGCTAAAACGGTAGTAAAAATTTTGACTACTAATCTTTAACATTATTGGTTGAATTGGGTTTTCCTGGGTTTCCCCTATTCTTGCATGCAACTAATTGTTGGACCAATATTTTTATTTCTTTTTTAATTTGTTTTTTGTTTTTGTGCACTCCCAGTTAATTCTTAATATTTAATTTTAATTTTGAATCTTAAACTTTAACGTTAAATAATTTTAAATTTTTTCACATGCTGACTGCTCTTTGTCAACATTTTTTTAATAAATAAATAAATAAATAATCAAAAAAAAAAAACAAAAATCACTAAGCAAAAAAAGCAAAAACAAATCTTCAGTTGAACAGTTACAATACAATCGCAAACGGGCTCCAGCCCCAAAACAACAACAATGAATCGTCCGCCAGATATCAATAGACATCTGTCAATTACGAAAACAAACATAACTCGAAATTCCTGACAATAAACAGATCAGACAACTATACTTTTGAAAGCGAATCACCTTTCCTAATAAAAACAAGAAAGAAATGTTATCTTCGGCGTGCCGAAGATATATACCCTTGCAGAAAAGATTTGATTAAGAAAACTTACTTCTCAACCGATCGTTACTATTGCAGCTATACGATATAGTGGTCCGATTTCGCTGAAATTTTGTCAACATATGTGAAAAGTACTAAAATTTAGACATAGTGAGTTTGGTTGAGTTATTTTGAAAAACAAAAAAGTTTTTCATACAAAAACTTATTTTTCAACCGATCGTTCCTATGGCAGCTATATGTCTGGCAGATTCTGACATATGTACTGCAGAAAGAATAAGCATCTGTGCCAAGTTTCATCACGACAGCTCTAAAACTGAGGGACAAGTTTGCATATAAACAGACACACAGACAGACATGACGGAAATGGTTCAGTTGTTGATGCTGATCACGAATATACAAATTTTTTCTCCCTGTTTCCATTAAAAATGGAAAAAAGGGAGTTATAAAGTACTGCAAATGTGTGTAACAGGCAGAAGCAGGCATTTTCGACTATATAAACTATATATATTCTTGATCAGGATCAACAGCCGAGACGAACTAGCCATGTCCGGCTGTCCGTCTGTCTGTCTGTATGAACGCGTCGATCTCAGAGACTTTAAGAGCTAGAGACACCAAACTTGGCATGCAGGTTCCTGTATACCATACGCAGATCAAGTTTATTTCAAATTTCGGATGCACCCCTTCGCACCCCCGCAAATCGCAAAGACTCCCACAGCCACAATTTTAAAAATAAAGCTTTGATTTTTGGTACACATGCATGTTTAATCAATGTCTTTCGGATGTGTAAATTTCAACACGATCGGATAAATAGCACCAAAGTTATGGAAGAATCTATTTCCCCTGTCTCAGCAGGCAGAAACAACAGTTTGACATGCACTGTGCAAGTTGAGTACGCTGCTTGCTTGTGTTGCCGCTGAACTGCTTGAAATGCAAGTTGGGACCAGGAAGTCTCGTAGTCGGGCACACTCGACTAGAGCATTCTTACTTGTTTTCTGAGACGTCTCCTTCAATGCGTTACACATTTTGTGACAACATTATAGTACCCTCTGCAAGGGTATAAATATCAGAGCAGGATCGCTGCATATTAAAACAAAGAATCTTCTACAAGCACAAAAACTATTAAAACTAACCACCTTCAGTAACTTCCCCATATTCGTAAACGAACACAAAACACTTAATTTCTCGAAGGGAGTAATATTCTCAAACGAACTGCGCAACATTGAAGAAGAAATCGTACTAAATGAGCTTAAATTGCAAAACGTCACAGAAGTTAGGAAAATACTTCAAAACAAGTAAGAATACTCTAGTCGAGTGTGCCCGACTACGAGACTCCCTGCTCCCAACTTGCATTTCAAGCAGTTCAGTTGGGGCGCATCCGAAATTTGAAATAAACTTTCATGCCAATTTTGGTGTCTCTAGCTCTTAAAGTCTCTGAGATCGACGCGTTCATACAGACAGACAGACGGACAGCCGGACAGCCGGACATGGCTAGTTCGTCTCGGCTGTTGATCCTGATCAAGAATATATATAGTTTATATAGTCGAAAATGCCTCCTTCTGTCTGTTACACACATTTGCAATACTTTATAACTCGCTTTTTCCCATTTTTAATGGGAACAGGGAGTAAAAAGATAACAACACAATCAAATTAACCGGACTAATCACTTTGACATTCGCATCACTCACTCTACCACAAACAATTATGTCCCACTTCCAATTAGATGCCGAAACTGCCTGAGACGCGAACACCCCACTCTCTTTTGCAAAAGCCCCAAAGCATGCCCCAACTGGTCCGCCGAACAACACACAACTAAACACGAAGCCTGCAACAACGAAAAATTCTGGATTAATTGCAAATATGAGCGAAACAACCAAAACCAACACAGCCCCATGGACAGAGCATGTCCACAATTCATAAAACAAAAAGAATTAGCATCGATAAAAACATTAGAAAAAGTCGACCACAAAACAGCCTTTGGAATCTACTATGCATGCCACACCCATCAAACTACACCTCACTCGAAAATAGTATCCCAACCACTTGTTGAACAAACGACAAAGCCAACTTCCACTCCCACTAAACCATCAACAAACGCAACCCAAAGCCTCATCAAAACAACAAAAACAACAACAACATACAACACCAAACCAACCAAACAACAAAATCCACTCCAACAAATACAAGTCAGAAATATCTCATCAGCCATGGACACCACCCCATCGATCGAAAAACCATCAACTTCATTAACCGCCCTGAAAGGGCATCTCCAAAAAGACCCCAAAATCAGGATCTTCTCCACTAAGCAAAGCACCCTTACCTCAAATCTAAAGATAACAAGTAAGAACGTTGCAGCCGACTGCGATATACTCTTTTTTCCGCCTCTTTGCAGGGTCAGAAGTGGGCGTGGCAATCTTGACACTTTGTCTGCTTATAGTATACATAAACATGTATGTATTTCAAGTTTTGCCATCAATTTAAGTTTGGTTGGGCTCGTTCTAGAGGTTTCGGAGAAACAATCATTTCTCGATTCCAAGGGCGGGGGTGGGCGTGGTAAAATTATTTTTATCCAATCTATTTAATAGGGCAACAGAATTCAATCTGCAAAATTTGGTGATTCTAGCTAAATGAGTGGGGAGATACAGACTTTGCATATTTATGGGGGCGGAGGTGGGCGTGGCCAAATTTTTTTAGTCAGATCAATCAAGGAAGTTATTTGTAGCTCTTGTGCTAAATTTTTACTCTAGTTGTAAAACTGTGCAAGATATATTTTTTTTGCCGTTTGTGGGGGAAGGGGTGTGGGTGGGGGGGAGATCTTGACACTTTGTCTGCCTATGGTATATACCAACGTGTATACCAAGTGTGGTTGCTCTAGCTTCAAAACTGTGGAAAAAAACCTGCGTTCATACAAACGGCCGGACAGACGGACATTTCACAAACCCAATATACTCTTTTTTTCCATTTTGGAAAACAGAGTATAAAAATTTAAAAGTGATAAGTGTATATCCGAATCGAATAAAAAACAATCATTTGTTACCTTATAATCACTTATCTCTTCCAGAAATTGATTTGTCTAATACACCTATTTCAACGCAAACAACGAGTACCGTTGCCTTATGGCCCTTTATTATTTACTCTTTTTATTAATGACTTGCCTTCTGTAATAAATCACTCTCGGGTACTAACGTACGCCGACGATGTAAAGCTCTGTTTGTCTGCTAATAACTCTCTATCTGGTCAGAATTTGTAAACTGATCTTGATAGTTTTCAAACTTGGTGTCGAGTAAATTTATTAAATCTTAATTGCAGTAAGTGTTACGTAATGTCCTTTTATAGGCGAATGCTATATTTTAATAACTATATTCTTAATGGTAAACCACTTGAACGTATTGAGTCGGTTGTGGATTTGGGTATTCTTTTAGATCCCAAGCTTAAGTTTGACAAGCATATTTTATCGATGACAAATCGTGCCTATGGAGTCCTTGGTTTCATAAAGCGTTGGTCAAAGAAATTTGACGATCCCTACGTTACTAAAACTCTTTATACCTCACTTGTTTGACCAATTCTGGAATATGGATCTTGTATATGGTGTCCCCAGTACACGGTTCATCAGGACAGAATAGAGTCTATACAAAAACAATTTCTTCTCTTTGCCCTCCGGGGCTTTAATTGGAATCCTAACATTCGCATGCCTCCTTACCGTAGTAGACTCTTACTAATAAATCTTCCCTCTCTTTCTGATCGTAGAACCAGGCTTGGTATAATATTTTTACATAAACTAATTATCGGCGAAATTGATTCTTCTGAATTAATCAGCCAAATCAGTTTTGCTATTCCTATTAGAAGTACAAGAAACTTTCTCCCTCTTTCTCTTCAAACCTGCATTACTAACTATGCTATCCATAACCCTTTTCGTATTTTATGTTCTGATTATAACAATCTTTTTCATGTTATAAGTAATGCTACATCTATTCCTACACTTAGAACTTCACTCCTTTCTCACCTATCTAATTTGTAGCTCTTGTATTTCATATTTTTGTATTTTTTTTGCCTGTGTTTAATTGTTTGTATCTTTAGTGTATTTCTAACATACTAACTTCTTGATCTGATTGGGTTTTTTCTGGGTTTTCCCCAATCCAGGCAACTAATGTTGGATCAATTTTTTTGAGGCTTATTACCCAGATATATTTTTTTTACTTTTTTTATTTTATGCTTTTTTTAATTTTAAATTTTTTTAAATTTTAATAATAATTTTAATAATAATTTTAATAATAATCTTAATAATAATTTTTATTTCATTTTTGTAAATTTTAACTTTTTCTGTGTCGACTGTTATTTGTCGACATTAAACTAAATTAAATTAATAAAATAAACAAATAAATAAATAAATAAAAAAATTATATTGCAGTGTCCGGGGACCCATAAAACAAGTATATTGGGTTTGTGAAATGTCCGTCCGTCCGTCTGTATAAACGCAGATTTTTTCCACAGTTTTGAAGCTAGAGCAACCAAACTTGGTATTCATGTTAGTATATACCATAGTAAGATAAAGTGTCAAGATCCCACCCCCACCCCTTCCCCCACAAACATCAAAAATCTATATCTTCTGCAGTTTTGCGGCTAGAATCACTACCAAAATGTAAGAAGCTGCGTTTGAAGCCAATGTTATTGTTTACAACTTCCCTTTGTTAAATAACATATTCTTTGATGTTGATTGGTCTTGTGTTGATGCTTGTTCTGAACTAAATGTTTCAATTCATGCAAATCGTGTGTACCGTATTCTGTGTGTCATCCTGTCTCAAACGGTTCTATTCTTTTTAAACAATATCAACAATTACCCAGCCAACCAGAGGAGTCCCTAAGGAGAACCGTTAGGACTCCCTTTGCGGAGTGCCTCCTAGAACACTCCCAAAGGATCCAAAAATTAGGGCATCCGACGGAAAAAAAGGCATGTTCAAAATATATGAAAACAGCAATCCTACGGGAGTCCGAAAATGAGCTATTTCGGCGGCCCCGAATGCTCAATAAGAGCTCAAAGCCACAAAAATAAAAATTATTTAATGTACTTATTTAATCGTTATTGCGCGTTAAGAAATTTCTGTCTTCGGGTGCTGCCTTGGTACAACCCCTTTTTGCCGCCCCAAGTAAACAATAAAATAGTTATTTACATTTTATGTAAGTTTCACAAATATTTAAAAAAGGTCCAATCATCAATCCGGTGTCAGGCAGATTCGAACTCTAGATACCTGCACAACCAGTCGGTCTGTTAGACACCTAAGCTACCGACCAAATCAAATACAGTAGTGCTTGTGTTGCATTATATTACTGAGCTGATTGAATTTATGTTTGACAATTTTAGTCAAGGCATAAGATGATAGAATAAAGAGTTGGGAATTTTATTGATTTTAAGCTCCCTAAAAACTCCCAAACGGTGCTCTTTCGGAATTCCTTTTCACTCCATTTCGGAGCGCTCCAAAAAAGCTCCATTGAGGAGTTGCTGTAAAAGTGTCTTTTCACTCCATTATCGTAGCCCTCCAGAAACGATCCTTTCAGGAGTTGTAATGGGAGTCCTTTTTCACTCCGTTTTCGGAGTGCTCCGTATATGGTTGGCAGGGTAAGTACATTGCAGAGCTTTTCTGCTGCTCGAGCACATTTCTCCAAGCTGAATAATATTTGGTGTAAGCTCAAAATGGTAATGAGTCTGGGATAGCTAACCTTTTTCAAAGAGTCTGATTCTCGTCATCAACCAAGCTCATCATATTTTTATCAGAGAGCTTATTTGTAATTATATGAGAACTTTAAAACCATCCTTTTCTACTGGTTGGTACTCTGTTGGTGTCCCACTTTGCGTGCTTAAGTATTGTGTCGACATTATCTCGCTGGTATACACTTCGAAGTATACATGCTTGGCGGGTAATATACACGCACTCAAATACAAAAACAAAATACAAATAAATCTACAAATTAGACAGATGACATAGTAGAAAAGTTCTTAGTGTAGAAATAGACGTAGGATTAATCATTACATGACCAGAGGACACGGGACCAATATTTCTACAGGGAAGATTTTTTGTTATTGCAAAAACAAAAGGAACTGCACAGCAATCTATGATGCCTGAGCCCTTTCATCGATGGACCTTCAGACATAAGATTTGGCGTAAGACTAGAGCATATTAACATGCCATCTCGTCAAAAGCGTTCGTTACTCCTGCCTAGTAATCAGTGTTTAAAAAACTGCAATAAGTTTAATTTCCGTTGCTTCTGCTTCTGCTTCTGAAAAAAACAGAAGTCGCAGTCGAAGCAACAGCAGAAAACGGTTTCGGACGAAAAGCGAAGCGCAGCAGCAGTCGCAGTTTTATGATCTTTGCTTTTGCTTTGCTGCTACTTTTGGTCAGCAACGCAAGTCGAAGCAGCAGCAACTGTTCGACTTTTGCAAGTCGACGGCAGTCGCAGTCGATAGAAGTCGCCAGGGACTGTTTTCTGCTTTTGCTGTTTGATTTTTTCCGTTATAGCCTGCACAAATTGTTTGACGATTTAGAAGTGTGTAAGTGTACTTCATGTATTTTATTGTTATTATTTTTCACACACTTTAAAAAAATATGGATTAAATATAAAACAAGTAAGAGTGCTCTATTCGAGTGTGCCCGACTACGAGACTCCCTGCTCCCAACAGTGCCTGTCAAACTGATGCTCCTGCCTCCTGAGACGGGGGGAAATAGATTTAACAATAACTTTGGTGTTTGTAATCCGATCGCATCGAAATTTATGCAACTGATTAACATTGATAAAAGAAATATGGGTACCAAAAATCAAAGCTTTATCTTTTGAATTGTGACTGTGGAAGTCTTTTTCGACTTGCGGGGGTGCTGTTGGTTGCATCCGAAATTTGGAATTAAGTTGAATTAACTTACTGGAACCTGCATGACAAGTTTGTTTTATAGTCTCCGGGATCTGTGTGTTCATACGGACGGACAGACAGACTGACATGGCTAGTTCGTCTCGGCTGTTAATGCTGATCAAGAATTTATATAGTTTTTATAGTCGGAAGTGCCCCCCGCACCCACGCACATCGCAAAAAACTCTCACAGCCACAATTTTAAAGATTAAGCTTTGATTTTTGGTACACATATATGTTTAATCAATATTGATCGTAAATTTCATTTCGATCGGATAAATAGCAACAAAGTTATGGAAGAATCTATTACCCCCGTCTCAGCCAGCAGCAACAACAGTTTGACAGACACTGGACAAGTCAAGTTCGCTGCTTGCTTGCGTTGCCGCTGAAATGCTTGAGATGCAAGTTGGGAGCAGGGAGTCTCGCAGTTGGGCACACTCGTCTAGAGCATTTTTACTTGTTTTTTCAACAAAATTAAGGGAAGAGTATAAAAATATTTTATGTCCACTTTATTTTTAAAATTTTTTTTTGTATTTTTATGTTTAATCCTTATTTTCTTAAAGTGTGTAAAAAATAAAAACAAAAAAATACATGAAATACATTTACACAGTTCTATATTGTCAAACAATTCGTGCAGGTAAAAATCAAACTGCTGCTGCGCTTCGCTTTTCGTCCGAAATCGTTTTCTGCTGTTACTTCGACTGCGACTTCTGTTTTTTTTCAGAAGCAGCAGCTCATATTGAACAGTTGCAAATAGTCAAAGCAGTGAAAAGTCGAAATTCTATAACTTTTGCTGCTTCGACTGAAGCATTATAAACACTGCTAGTAATACTCAATTCATCAAAATCTACATTAGCCATCTGCATTATCCCAACTATCATCCTAGACCAAAGGTATTAATCGCATTACTGCGTCTACAATTTTGGGCTGTCAACGTCAGAGATTTGATCGTGCACACACTGCACTAAGGGGAATTTGACCAGTTTTTGTGGCCAAAATTAATAACTCAAAGATCAAAAGTATAATTTGTTTCTGGTATATTGAATTACGTTTCTAATATCATTATAAAGTGTTTTTGAAAAAATGGGTGTGGCATCTCGTTTTACCGCCAACAAAAATTTTGATTTTGTATGAGCAACTTTTTTGTTTGTTAATCTATCTTAACCAAACTCACAAATTATAAGTTTTAGTATAATTCTGTCATTCTCACCAAATTTTATTGAAATCGGATGACAAAATCTTATAGCTGGCATAGGAACAATCTGTTAAAATTTTAAAATATGAATTTCTGTGTGAAAGTCTTTTGTATTTCTCAAGATAGCTCAACCAAACAAAAATTGGCCGACCATATCATATAGCTGTCAAGCAAATAAATCGAATTTGCGCTCACTTAGGCTATTTTCTAAAAGCAGATTTTAAAGAGAACGGGGACGATCGGGGATACATATTTAACTGGTTTGAACAGATAATTGATTATCCTATGAAGATCTGGTAGCAGATCCTAAAACAATTTTAAACAAATTTTAATACTCTATTCAAAGTTGAAATTTGTTTACAGAATTTTGCTTTGAGACATGTTACAAACTTACACAATATTTCAGACAACACATTCTATTTTTACAACAAATCTATACCAAAACATAATACAAACCATACTGATGAGCTTCCAACAACAAAGATCTTGACACTTTGTCTGCCTATGGTATATATCAACATGCGTACCAAGCTTGGTTGCTCTAGCTTGAAAACTGGGAAAAACCTGCGTTCATACATCTGAGCGTTCTACCAGTGATTTTGGCATGTTGGTGTGAACTTCTGTGGCCCAGTAAACACATATCTGCGCAACGAAAGCTGTTCACATCAAGGTGGTGTCGGATTTGTCAACCAACAAGTTTTTTGAATCGTTAAAATTAATGATTGCACGACGTGCGCCCGTCTTTGTTGGTGCATCTAACAAATTGCTCGATCTAAGGAAGTTCTTCTTTAACAAGGATACTCAATCAGCTGTTCAATCGTATTGCTCCTCTGAAGAAACAACCTTTTGTTTGATTCCACCCATATCGAACCTTGATGAGTACTCGATTCACTTTCGAAGAGTTGAGCAGTGCCGTTGTGGAAATAGAAGCTGTGCTTAACTCACGTCCATTATCACCACTTTCATCAGATACCAACAACTTCGTGGCTCTAACCACAGGACGCTTGCTAAACGGATTTGCATTGCGCGCGTTGGATCGATATGATCACCCAACTGTGATATACTCTTTTTTAGCCTCTTTGCGGAGTCAGAAGTGGGCGCGGCAATTGTATTCTTGCTCAAATCTTTCAAGTTTTAATTTAAGTTTGGTTGGTATGAACGCTGGTTTTTTCTACAGTTTTGAAGCTAGAGCAACCAAACTTGGCGTACATGATGGCATAGGCACACAAAGTGTCAAGATCTCCCACCCAGCCTTATCCCTTCCCCCACAAACCGCAAAAACCTGTATTTTCCACAGTTCTATAGCTAGAGTAACCAAATTTAGCACAAGGTCTACTTATCACTTCCTTGATTGATCTGAATAAAAAAATGGCCACGCCCACCCCCGCCCTCATAAATGGGAATAGTATGTGTCTCCCACACCCCTTTAGCTAGAATCACCAAATATTGAAGGTTGAATTCTGTTGCACTATGAAATAGAGTGTATAAAAATAATTATGCCATGCCCACCCCCGCCCTTGCAATCGAGCAATGTTTGTTTCTACCAAGCCTGTAGAACAGGCCCAACCAAATCAAAAATATAGTTGCCCACTTCTGACTCCACAAAGAGGCTAAAAAAGAGTAAATCGCAGTCGGGTGTATCCGACTGAATGAATTCGTTAATAATCGAAAAATGGTGTTGTGAGACCACAGAATCGCCCAAAAACTTATCGATATAATTTATACTTAATTTTGGTAGTTTTTAAGAAAACAAGTTGGCAGTCTGATCCTAAATTGGTCTTGCTTGTAACGACGCGAGAGACCTCTGAATTTAAACAAAATAAATGTATTAAAAGTGTAACGTCTTCATATAGTTCTAAAGTGACACAAAAATTGGAATTGACGGGAAATTTGGCCGTTCAGCCGGATTATATATATTCTACCTCTCCGATAGGTAATTTCAACAATGAGATTGTCCTTCGAAGCCTACAGAACGGCATGTGGATTGCTTAAAGCTGATGCGCAATTTTATCAAACTGCGAAAGTTGAACTCTGCATAATTTCATCAGACTGCATACATACACATACATTGACGACGCAAACCGTGCATGTATGTGGAATTGTGAAATTGGCAAAAGAGACGAGCAAGAAAGAGGCGACTAGTGTTTCAAAATACTGGCAACACGATGAGAAGCACTCTAGGATATATACATAGGATATGTACATACTGAAAACATTGGCTGTTTAAGAAGACAATTGTGGTGACTTCACAAAAGCATTTATATTTGAAAAATATTTTTGAGTTTTTTTTTTGAGTAGGGACGTGCTTTTGATGAGCTCCAGAAAAACTACGAATTAGAAAGTTAAAACGCGGCCAACCGGTATAAACAAAGCAACATACCAGGGAACGGATTGGGCTGTGGGTCGGCGGTATCATCGTTTGCTGAGGCTGAGGCTGGTCTTCTGGCAATAACTTCAATTTAATTTTGGACAAAATTAAGCGCGGATTCCACACAACAACCACATCTTAGTGGAAATTGGTGAGAGCATTTCCACTCAATTCTAAACCACGAAAGAAAGCTGCACTATCATCTGTGCGTGTCGTGCGCTGATCAGCTGATGGTGTTGGTAAACACCTCAAGTGCATCCGAGGGCTGCAGATATTCGCGAATGCTAATTCAGTTATAGCGCCATCTATCGAGTTTTTTAACAGATATTTAAACTTAAATTCGAATTGTACGTTGCACTCAAGTAACTATAAATTCAAATATACCAATACCTGAACGACAGCGCGAAAATACTGGAACTGATCTGATCGTTCTTAGGACGACCCTTCACCTCAGGTGGTATTACTGATTGATCAGCGGTTCGTAGAGCAAGCCAATCTTGTAAAGGCCAATATGCGTAAATCAGTGGAGAGGGTTCTACATGTGCTTAATGAGAGCATGAACAACATGAATAGCGTGATTAAACAACTCTCTCAACGTGTGTTGCAGCTTGAGCAGGAGGTTGGCGATATTCGTCAACTAAAGCAACAGGTGGGAGTTCTTGAAACAAAGGTACAAGCTAAATTTATGGCTCAAGATAATGCTAATGTAGCTTGTGATCTTCGAAGGAGAGAAGCTGAAGAAGAGAAGCGGAAGCACATTTTTAACACTATGTGTTTCAATTTAAACTTAACGCCGCCACCAGCCATGCGCGATATTTTTCGAATAAGGCCAAATAAAAGAACGCACTCAATTTTTGATCCTGCCGTAAAATTACAGCACGTGAAGGACAAGATTGCGGTGTAACGAACAATAGGAATTTACCGGCGCGAGACTAAGGTACAACTTACTTTACAACAATTTGGCTTAGACTTGCCTGCGCCGGTATACCTAAATGAACAGCTGACAAAAGATACCTCTGGAATTTTCAATAAAGCAATGCAAATGAAAAAGCACAAGCTACTTACTGCTGTATTTACGCGTAGGTCAGTTGTACATGTGAAGGAGGGTATAAACAGTGAAATTAAAGTCATTCACAACGAAGGCTGGAAACCGGTTCGGTTCGGGATTTTACGGTCCTCAGAACCGGAGCATGAGCCGAACCCTACAAACATTTGTGTCTCTCAACCTGAACCCGAACCGGAACACTTTTTCAACAGAAAAGGTTCGGTTCAATGAAGATATTTTTTCCCAAACACTTACTTTTACTGGAGTAAAGTCGTAAGAAATGTTGTTTTAGCCATTTCTGAAATACAAGTTTCAGCAGAACTTGTTTTTTCATCGATAACATTTGTTCGTTTCGCGCTAGATAAGATTAAAATCTATTGGTGCAAAGTTTTCTCATTACAAATACTAATGTGAAACATTGTATTGAACACTACGAATTGGGTAATTGGGTCATTTGAGAAAATTTGGTTTTAAATATTTATGTAAAATATTAAAAATTAGTCCAAACTTTTTTATATAAAATTTCATTAATTGCGTTAAATTTCAATGAACCAAGGCTTGAACCAAAACCTCCGGTTCGGGGGTTCCGAAAACCAGTTAGCGAGCCGAACCTGAAGTTTTTTTAAGGTTCGAACACCCAAACTGAACCTATTCGAAAAATTTAGAGGTTTGCAGCCTTATTCACAACATGCAAATGCTTTTGGAAATTAACCGATTGATAATGCTGAAATCCATAATTTCATCAGTCGCCCGAATTGTCCTGAAGCTCAGGAGGCTAACATCAGTTCCTTTCGTCAACAAAACCTGCTTTACTTCTAGTTTATATATATATATATATATATATATATACAGTGGCGAGCAAAAGTGAGTGCATGTTCACGACACTGACTTTCGTCATTCATAAAAACAGAACCATACAAGAAAATCCAAAAAAAATTTTTATTTTAATTTTGTTACTTTATTTATAACAAATAAGATAAAGCAACAACAACAAATTAAATGGATTCAAAGAGTTTGAAAGAGAAATCGAAAATAACCCGCATAAACTCAATTTTGCACGTTTCATTAATTGCACCTATTTTCGCTCTCCCACTTCTCTGATCAGCAGATTTGCCTCTATGTTTGTTCTGATCTTGTTCTCCATATTCGTAGAACAGTTTAAAACACGTTTCTTGCGAATCAAAGCAGATTTTGTCAAATGCCATCATTTTTAAAATAAATTGTTGATATTTATTATAAAAATGAGAAAAATATCTGCAGAAATTGAAAATAGTGTTGTGTGCCTGACCGAGAAGGGCGGTTCATCACGTACCATTTCCGAGAGGCTTGGTATTAGCCAATCGGCAGTGATAGCAGCTCAAAAGAGGCGAAATGTGACTCCCAAGCCGCTTGTCAAAGGTCGCAAAAAATTATTATCGGACTCAGATGCTCGGCGAATGATGTCCGAAATGAGAAAAAACAAGGTGCTAACACCAAAGGGTGCTTCTCTGGCAATAAACAAAAATGTTAGCGAATGGACTGCTAGAAGAGCGCTCCATGACATCGGATGTACTGCAACTGTTAAAAAAAAACAAACCTGCATTGTCCGATAAGAATGTTAAAGCACGCTTGAAATTTGCAAGGGAGCACAAAAATTGGACAATAGATGATTGGAAACGTGTTATTTGGTCTGATGAGTCAAAATTTAACCGTTTTCAGTCAGATGGAAAGCAATACTGCTGGCGTAGACCCGGAGAACGTCTTCAAAGACACCATGTGAAGCAAACTGTCAAACATGGCGGCGGAAACATAATGGTTTGGGGATGCTTTTCATGGTGGCATTGTGGCCCTTTGCATTTAGTAGATGGTATCATGCGAAATAGGACTATTTACATATTTTGCAAACGCATCTTCCCAATTTTTTGGACAAATGTGCTTATCCCGAAAAAGAAATTAGTTTTCACCAAGATGGTGATCCGGAGCACACAGCAAAAACTGTAAAGGAATGGATTGGAAAACAACATTTTCAATTGATGGAATGGCCAGCACAGAGTCCCGACCTCAATCCGATTGAAAATCTTTTGTCAATCGTGAAAAGACGGCTCGGGCAGTACGAAGCAGCCCCAACAAACATGGGTAATCTTTGGGATCGTGTAAAAGCGGAATGGAATAAAATTCCAAAAGATGTTATTGAAAATTTGGTAGAGAGCATGCCAAACCGCGTAAATCAAGTTATGTCTAATAAGGGTCTATGGACCAAATATTGAAATTAGGTTATTGAATTGGGTTTCTTGAAACGTGCAAAATTGAGTTTATGCGGGTTATTTTCGATTTCTCTTTCTAACTCTTTGAATCCATTTAATTTGTTATTGTTGCTTTATCGTATTTGTTATAAATAAAGTAACAAAATTAAAATAAAAAAAAAATTTTAGATTTTCTTGTATGGTTCTGTTTTTATGAATGACGAAAGTCAGTGTCGTGAACATGCACTCACTTTTGTCAAAAAACTGCAAAATGATCAGAGATTTGGTAGAGAACACCATAAAAATCAATTTTAAAAATAAAAGAAATATTTGTATTGGAAATAATGTTTTTTTGAACTCTCTGCATAAAAATTTGACTTGTTTAGGGTAATAATTTTACATATTACAAAAGGTCGATTAAAAACCAAACCAACTCAACGTGGGAGTTGACAACTTGCTCGAAATTGATTGCTGCAGAAAAGAGTTGCCATGCACTTTGTTAAAAAGTTTAAAATAATAATTGCAAAAATAAGCTAGTGCACTTGAATAAATAAGTCAAAAAGAATAAGAAAAGTGCGAATAAATTTAAAACAAAATTATTTCTGTGTAGTGGCAATGTGTTATGCATTGAAGGAGACATCAAAGACCTTACAAAGTATGAATACATATCGAACTAGACATATCCGTCATTCTGTCTCTCTCCGTCCGTATCTTATAGCTTTTAAAGGAACAATCGGTTGAAAATTAAGTTTTCATATGAACAACATTTTTGCAAGAGGGTATAAGTATATTTTTATTTTAATCCGAGTTTAAAATTGCTTTCTTGTTTTGGTTTAAATTTTATAATTGTGTTTGTTGTTGTTGTTTTGGCTTCGTGTATTGAGGTTATGCTCTGTTTCGCTTGTTTTAAATTTTTAAATTAAAATGCATATAAATTACATTGGATATTTTTTAATGTTGACACATTTTCAACTCATTTTCCCTATTGGGCATCCCTCTCTCTCTCTGTCTCTCTATCCCTCCCTTTGTTTGTTTCACATTTTATCTGTGGATCTCATTGCTGTTAAATACATATTTGTCTGGGTTTCGCTTATATAATTCATTGCAATTTTCTTGCTGGGTTTTAACATGCTACGAAAAGGCCATAATACTTAATAAAAACGTAATTCGCTGTGTTGCTCCTCCCGTCCCCCCAAAAAAAGCACGTTCATATTTTCAATTAAGTAATTGATT
>OX453089.1:48361955-48398831 GCA_949708635.1 Hirtodrosophila cameraria
CCAAAAAAAAAGCTAAGCGCGCAATAGAAGCCACAGGCACTGCGTGGAAATGGTTGGCAGGTACTCCGGACCACCATGACCACGAAATTTTAGAAGATAAGATAAATGAACAATTAGAGAACAACAATAGGCAAGTTATAATATATCGGGTAGTTAACGAAAAAATTAACCAATTGAGAAATGTTACCAATGTAATTCTAAAATTAATTCAGAGCTCGGAGGAAGCAGACAATCGAAAAGCGGATATTTTAGAGTATAAAATCAAATTAATGAAAGAAGAAATAACTAACATTTTGTACGCAGTAACATGTGCAAAATCAAACATTGTAAATTCATTTATTTTCTCAGCAATAGAAACGGATATTGTAGAACAAATTTTCGAAAAAGAAAACAGTCTATTTTTTAATATAGAGGAATTATTAGAATTTGCTCAAATAAAACTTGCCACGAATGGAAAAGACTTAATTTATATAATAAGTCTGCCAACAATTAGTACAGATACTTGCAGAACTCTTAAAGTCAAAGCAATTAAAAAAGCCCAAATAATTAACGATATCAAATACGAGAATCTGCTAGAATGTAATAACGAGCTGTTCGCAATAAAAGACCCATGCGAAATACATAATGATAAGACAATATGTAATAGAGATAAAATAATAGATTTAAGCAACGATACGTGCATAAATGCACTGCTGAACCTGAGAGAGCCAGAATGCACGGTTGTAAATAACCAACATGTTCCTGATGTGGAGGAAATACTACCAGGCACTTTGATGCTGAACGATTTCAACGGTTTCGTCACAATGGACGGAAGAGCACTGGAACTTCGGGGATCATTCATCATAAAATACCGGAATTCTACAGTGGAGATTGGCAAGAACACTTACAAGGCACCAGAGACTCTTTTGGCAGACACGGAACCACCTCTTTTTCAACTAGCGGCGGGAAAATCAAAGCTGGACGAAGTACTTTCCTTACAGATGATCAACGAGTTAAATATCAACAACACCAAAATGTTGGACAAACTCAGAACCAAAGGAACTGTACAGATTACGGTGAACTACACTTCGCTCATCATTTTACTGTTACTAATAACAGGATGGGTCATAGAAGTTACCAGAAGATCCAGAGTAGGAGCACCCAACAAGGCGACAACAACCGTCAACACGCCAAGCAACCAGTCTCCGCCGGCTCCAGTAGTGGTGTACGTAGCGACCGAGGACGCTCGCATTTAAGGAGGGAAGAGTTAAGGCTCGGATTGTCAAAGTCCCGTCAAAGAATAGAGTATTGTCACACGCGCAGAATTCGGAACAACAACAACTTGGACAAACAAGTCACGCGGACACGGAGGTTACGTAAGAAGCCACGCGCGCCGATCAAGCGCTTTCTTGGCAAGCCACCGTGTGACCAGCGGATGCAATTTGACACCATCGCATTGCGACGATCACCATTGCAGCAAGTGCAAACGTTAAAGGGAGCAACGACTTAGCCACGTGCGCTGAGTGTGCACATTCCAGTGGCCAAGCGTGGGACCAACAAATGCAAGACAAGTTCAATGGCACTAAATGCAGCGACCAATAACAACGGCACATGTCAGCGCAGAAGCTCACGGGATCACATGTCAACTGCAGCGGCCAATTAGAATCGCACCCAACGATATTCAAAGCAGCGGCAACAACAGCGACAACAACCAATAACAGCGAGGGACAACGGCAGCAGCGACAACGCCAGCAGCGACGACAGCAGCGTTGGATCGACGCTTAGGTTAAATCATTATTCTTTAATTCATAATTGTTTAGTAAAAAATTGATGTTAATAAAGTAAAGTAATATTTTTTTACAAAGAATCTTTAACTAAACTTTAACTCATGTTTAGTCATGTTTTTCCAATAATATTGTCTCTTTATTTTTGATATCGTTTTATTTATGCCTGTGTGACCTCCTTGAATTGGATCGTCATGGAATGTAGACGATATAGCTTCTTTTTCTTGTTCATTATTTATTTGGGTCACCGGCTTGAGTAGCGCTACTCTTAATTATTTTAAATTTTTATTGCCCATGTGTTTGAAAGTATCTATTGAAATTGATTCAAAGTTCTTTTCCCTCGGTGCCACTTTTAGTTGGCTGATTTTAGATACACAGGCTTGCCATTCAAGCCTTTGGAAAAACTGACCTAAGTCGAGAATTCCATTGGAGTACAAATCTCTAACATTAATTCTTGCTACAACTGTTTTTCCATGTTTCAATAAACATGTCGAATCTGTTATTCGCAAGGTCACTACTTTTCGTACCTCGTCATTTGTGATGACTTCGTATACGTTGGGCTTAGAAGCTTTTTCAAGACTTTGCTTTGGCAATAGTTCTTGTTTATTTTGTGCGCAGAAATTGTTTTGTCTACTTTGGTGCCTGGTAGTGACTTTCAGGACTTTTCTATTCATGTCAATTAAGTCGGATATTGTTATCCTTGACAGGTCGACTGCCACGAAATTATCTTTCCCTCTCAGATACTCTACCGTAAAATCATATTCTTCTAACTCGAATCGCATGCGTGTTAATTTTGAACTTGGGTTTATAATAGAAAATAAATATGTTAAAGGTCTGTGATCAGTTCTTACTGTAAAATTTTTGCCATATTTATATGGTCGAAAATGTGTTATTGCCCAATGTATTGCTGCTAGTTCTTGTTCTGTAGGACTCTTATTGCTTTCACCTTTAGTGAATGCTCTTGATGCATATGCAACTGGGAGTTGGAGTCCATTATAGTTTTGAGTTAAGACTGCTCCACATGCTTGCTTGCTTGCATCTGTGATTATGCAAAATTCTTTGCTTAAATCTGGGTACTGTAATAAATTTGGTTGAACAAGTTGATTTTTTAGGTACTGGAATGCCTTTTCACATTCTGTTGTCCATTCAAATGGGACATTCTATTTACATAATCTTGTTATGAGCCATGAATATTCAGCGAAGTTTTTTATAAAACGTCTATAATAATTGCAAAATGCAACGAATCTTCTAGCGCTGTCTGCGTCCGTAGGGACTGGATAGTTATTGATAACACCAAATTTTTTATCGTCTGGTAAGATTCCTTTATCTGTGCATCTGTGACCTAAAAACGTCACCTCGTGCATGAAAATTGAACATTTTTCTGGATGTAATCCAGATTGTGTTTTCTACAAAGTTTGAAAACATCTGTTAAGTTTTTAATCATATGTTGTTCAGAACAACCAATAACGATTAAATCATCCATGTAAAGGAAAGCTTGTGAAGGCTCTAGGCTTGAGAATGCTATTGTCATCATTCTCTGAAATGAATTTGGCGCTATTTTTAAACCAAATGGTAATCGCGTGAACCATTGCTTGTTGAAAAAGACGTTATATTTCTTCAAGCTCAATTTGGTGGAAACCTGACATTAAGTCAAGGCATGAAAAATATTTAGCTCTACCCAATTGATCAAGAATATCATCAATTTTTTCACTTTAGAGCCCGGAAGAGATTTCTTTGGGACTAATAAGAGTGGGCTATTATAAGGTGAAACAGACGGTTCAACAATATTTTGTTCAATTAACTTTCCAACTTGATGCTGGATTTCTTCTATTTGGCTATGCGGACATCGATAATTTTTAACATATACTGGGTCATCATCCTTAAGTCTCAGTTTTTGCTTATAGAAGTTGTTTGTTGTGATTGGTTCGGTTTCAAGTCCGAACACATCACTATACTCGGTGCATATTTCTTCAAGTGGTTTTTTAAACAAAATTGGAAAATTGTTCTTTAATTTATGAATTACAGATTCTTTTCTATTGTCTTTTAGATTTTGAACTACATCGTAGTTCGAAAGTGATTCAAATTTTATGTTATTAACGCCTACTATTTGGCATTTATCTGTGGTACTTAAAAATCGGACAAAAGAATTTTTTTTATAATTGAAATATCTGCACCTGTATCAATCAAAAATGTTATCTTTTTATTTGTTGCAACGTTTTTGAATGATACGAAATTGTTGAGACTTAAGTTAACAGTATATATTTTACTGTTTAATTCTGAGTATCTGGAGGTGTCTGCGAGTTTCCCGAAGTATCTTGGGCAAATCGGACATTATTGTTATTGTTATTGTTACAATGATTTATTTTTTGGTTGTTGCCTTGGCTGGAATTATTCCTACCTTGGTAATAACCTCGTCGACCTCTATTGTTATTTCTGTTATTATTATAATTGGAATTGTAGTTACCGCGGCCATTGCCTCTACCTCTTTGAGGATAGTAACTACCTCCTCTATTAGTGCGGCCTCGCTGAAATAATACCGTACTTGCACTTCCAGTCATTTCTGTGCTGCAATGGATATATTTACCCATTACATCATTGAAAGTAACGAAGCTACCAGCTTCCAGTATTACTTTCAGTTTCTCATGCTCACAATTTTTAATCATTGCAGAAATACACTCTTTTGTTGAGAATTTTTCTGCATTGTTTGGGTCTAGGCCGTCATCAATAAAGGCTGCCTGCAATTTGTGCATTTCGTTTGCATACTGGGAAGCAGTTTTGCCTTTTTGTTTTATATTCAGTAATTTAGCTTTTAATACGTCTGGAGATTCACCTTTTACGTTATCTTTAAGCTTATTTATTATTCCAGATATAGTAGATTCATTTTGTACTTTGTACAGAATTGTGCGGGTTATTTTTGATTTAATAACCTCAACTGCTTTAGTTCTTTCCACAATGCGTAAAGCAGTTAGGAATCTGTTTAATGATAGCTTTTTACCATCAAATTCAGGGACTGAAGAGGAAACCTGCTTCACGTATTCCCTGTCTAAGGCTAAATCTACTGAGACAGTTTCGACATTATTAATATCATTTGCGGTTGAATCCGCTACTTTCGATTCGTGGTCTAACATATTGTCTACTTTACTCTAATATGTTATCGTCTTTTGAGATTGCATTCGAAAGCATAAAATTTGAATTTCGGAGTAATTGTTTTTTTTTTTTTTTTTTTTAAGAATATATATGTGGGTTTGTGTTTGGCTGTTTACCCAAATCCCACTAGTTTGAAACAGCTGATCCCTAGACAACGACAACGATAACGATGACAAACGACGATAACGACGATAAAAAGGATGGCGAATTCTCAAGGCGACGAATTCGCAAAGACGACGATCAATGAGAGCGAATTGCTGCACGACGGCGGCAGAGTTGGTGTTTGCTCGTTGAAGGTGCAAGTTGTGTGTTCTGCCTGTGTGGCTGAAGGAACAACAACTAGACGACGGCGGCAGAGTTGGTGTTTGCTCGTTGAAGGTGCAAGTTGTGTGTTCTGCCTGTGTGGCTGAAAGAACAACAACAAGACGACGGTGAAGACGACGGTGAAGACAACGGTGAAGACGCAACGGTGAAAACAACGACGACGAATTTCTTAGTTAAATACATTAAACATTACCTATTTGTTCTTAAATACAAATAAACCTCATTATATTATATAAAAACCCCACATATTGGAGGCTCGTCCGGGATTGAGCTAAAAATTCACATTTTGGAGTCTCGTTTGGGATTGAGCTAAAAAATTCACGTTCTGGACGCTCGCCCGATATAGAGCAAAAAGTGAACAAAGGTGAACAAAGTTGAACAAAAACGAAAAAAAAAGTACAGTCGAATTTTTCATACGGTGTTAACGTGAAAATCAAAAAACAATTTTTTTTCTATAATGGCGTATTTGAACGATTTAATAAGTGCTAGTTTACGCTCAAGTAAGAGAGAGAGCATTGCTGCACTGCATAAGTTTGTGTTTGGGAGTGAAGGCGACAGAGGTAATCGTCAAAGACTTCGAGAATTTACTGGTTTCGATTTTACCGAAAACGACGAGGGATATGGTGAAAAGAAAGAATACGCAGTAAATAATTTGACGCAGGCTGACCTTGTATCTATATGCAACGTGCTAGGCATAGGGTACACCAACGACGATTTGTATGTACACATTTTTCGCAACTTAAAAGTGCACAATTTGCTGGCGTCTACTGAAGCCGAAGACGACGAAACAGGCGACGAAACAGAAGGAGAGGCGGAAAACGGTACATTTCAAACGCCGAATAGAGAAACCAACGCGGCAAGAAACGACGAGAATGTGCAAGGCGCAGGCGAGATGAACATAAGACGGAACATATTATCAGAAAACGACAAAATGACGACGCCACGCTTTGCGATCAGCTTTCGTGATGTTGAAGAGAGCATACGCAGTTTTGACGGCACTAATACTATAACAGTCGAAGTGTGGATAGCGGAATACGAAGAACAAGCGACGCTGATGTATTGGACCGACTTCCAGAAGTTTCTGTTCGCGAAAAAGGCGCTGAAAGGAATAGCGAAGCTGTTTGTATTGAGTGAGAGAGGATTAAATTCGTGGAATTCTCTCAAAGTTGCATTGCTGGCCGAATTTAAGTCGAGTGTTAGCAGCAAGCAAGTTCACGAGCAACTCGCGCAAACAAAACGGAGCAACGGCGAATGTGTGTTTGAGTATTTTTACAGGATGAAAGACATTGCATCTCGAGGTAAAATTACAGACGATGCGTTGATACAATATTTAATTGACGGCATAGATGAAAAAAGTGTGAATAAAACAATATTATACGGTGCTAAAAATATGAGTCAATTTAAAGAAAAACTAAAGTGTTACGAAACAATAATCGAAAAGGAGAGTCAAGTGGATAAAGACAAGTCGAAGCGCAACGATAACAGTGTGAAAGAAAAAGACAGAAAATATCAGAATGTGAGCAAAGACGCGAAAAAAGAGGTGAAATGCTACAATTGTGGTGAAAAAGGGCATGTGTCGAATAATTGTCAAAATAAAGAGAAAGGCAGAAAGTGTTACAAATGTAATGAGTACGGGCACATTTCTAAAGAGTGTGAAAAGATTGAGACAAATATTTTAAATGTGCGCAGTTTGATTTATAATAAAAACGATTTAACCAGCAAAGAAGTTTATATTGCAAACAAGAAATGTACGGCGCTATTTGATACGGGCAGTATTTTCAATATCATTCGGGAAGACTTTTATTATGATATTGGCAAGCCGAAGCTGGAAAGCTGCAGTGATGTTCTTATTGGATTCGGTGGTGATCGCAACTCCAATAAAGTGAAACCAGTTGGACAATTCAAACAAACAATTCTGATTGAAGAACAAGATTTCCTGTTAGATTTTTACGTCGTGCCAGTCAGATTTCTTGATATGAAATTGATTATCGGAGAAGAACTATGCTTACACGCGGAAATTGTTTTTAATTGCAACGGCTTACAGGTGCGCAAAATTAAGAACAACGAAGAACAAAACGTTTTAAAAATCTGTGCTGAATTAGAAAATGAGGTGTTTGACGTTAACGAAGCAGCAAGCGAAAATGATAAGCAAGAAGTGCGTGAACTAATTTCGAAATTTGAACCGGTCAAAACAGAAAAAACAAATGTAGAGATGCGAATTGTGTTAAAAGATGAGTCACCTATTTTTTCAGGTCTATACAAATTACCTGTTACAGAAACTAGTATTGTTGGTGAACAAATCAAAGAGAAGCTTGAGTATGACATTGTTGATGAAACGACGTATGAGCTTACAAGCCCTATAGTACTTGATGAACAATGTGACGGTTCCGCAAGTCTGTGTGTAAATTTTCACAGAAAAAACAAGGATCGTAAAAGAGGCAAGCAGAAAGAAGACGTCCCATGGTTTGCTGACCATATTGACTTTTCGGGTCCGCTCGAGTCGACATACAAGGACTACAAACACATTTTGGCTGTAGTCGATTCGATGACGAAATTTTGTGGGCTCTATCCAACGAAGTCGACCACTGCAAACGAGGACTTTGTAAAATATTGCGACGACGAGGGAATAAAGCTAGTGAAGACGACTACTGGCTTACCAAGGGTAAATGGACAGGTTGAGCGACTAAATTCTATTATCATTTCAGTACTCTCAAAGCTAAGTGTCGATGACCCCACAAAATGGTATCGCCATGTCAACAGTGTGCAGCAGGCGATCTCGACGTTTACCAGAAGCATTGACACGACGCCTTTTGAGCTACTGGTTGGTGTCAAAATGAGAACTAGAGACGATCATCAAATACGAGATTTGATAAACGAAGAAGCGGCGGCAGTTTTCAACGATGGACGCAGCGAGTTACGAGCGAAGGCGATGACGCAGATACTCAAGCTGCAGAACAAGAACAAGAAGGCGTACAATCTTCGACGCAAACAACCGAGGCGATATGATGTTGGCGACCTAATCGCCATTAAACGCACCCAGTTTGGTAGTGGCCTAAAGCTGAAACCTAAGTTTTTGGGGCCCTACAAAGTTGTAAAGGTGAAATACAACAACGCCTATGATGTCCAAAAAGTAGGCAACAGCGATGGACCGAAGAATTCTGCAACGTGCGCGGAATATATGAAGCCATGGTCGGTTGGCAACGCTGACAGCGATGACGAAGAAGCATTCGGGCCGAATGCTTAGTCAGAATGGCCGAATGTGGGTTTGGTGTTTGGCTGTTTACCCAAATCCCACTAGTTTGAAACAGCTGATCCCTAGACAACGACAACGATAACGATGACAAACGACGATAACGACGATAAAAAGGATGGCGAATTCGCAAGGCGACGAATTCGCAAAGACGACGATCAATGAGAGCGAATTGCTGCACGACGGCGGCAGAGTTGGTGTTTGCTCGTTGAAGGTGCAAGTTGTGTGTTCTGCCTGTGTGGCTGAAGGAACAACAACTAGACGACGGCGGCAGAGTTGGTGTTTGCTCGTTGAAGGTGCAAGTTGTGTGTTCTGCCTGTGTGGCTGAAGGAACAACAACAAGACGACGGCGGCAGAGTTGGTGTTTGCTCGTTGAAGGTGCAAGTTGTGTGTCCTGCCTGTGTGGCTGAAAGAACAACAACAAGACGACGGTGAAGACGACGGTGAAGACGACGGTGAAGACGACGGTGAAGACAACGGTGAAGACGCAACGGTGAAAATAACGACGACGAATTTCTTAGTTAAATACATTAAACATTACCTATTTGTTCTTAAATACAAATAAACCTCATTATATTATATAAAAACCCCACATATATATTGTGTTTGATTTATTTTTTTTTTTTTTTTAAAAATTTTTGTGTTAATATTTTTCTATTCGATCAACGCAGTGATCTCTTGTCTAATGTTTCGTATGGCTTCACAGGCCATACTCTATTACGAGCAACGCAATTATCGCTCAGTATTACAAACATTTCTTTACATTTCATTTGTGTTTACCTTAAAATTATTATAAATATTTTTTTTTGATTAACAAATATATATATATATTTTTTTTTTAATTTAGTTGCGCGCTCTCTGTAGCGCTGCCGGTCCCCGAAGATGACTTAGCTTGGAACGCTAAATGGTACCGGTGCTGGTCCTCGCACAAGCTGTTGGGGCGCCGGTGCTGGTCTTTTCACAGGCTGTTGGGGCGCCGGTGCTGGTCATCTTGAAGCATGTATAGCTGCAGTGCGGCGACTCTAATGGTCCAGGGCAGTCTGTTAGGCATTGTTTCTCCGGTTTAGTGTTTAGTTGTTTTTTCTGTGGCACTGATTGGGATACGTATGAGTTTATTAGTTTTATATTTTTATTAAATGTTTCAATTGTAGAGGTTGAGCTTTTATTGTGTTCTTGCTGAATCGACTCGATATTATCGATTTCAGCTTGGATCTTATTGCCTGTTTCCCAACTAATTGTTGTGTTGGGGGCAAATAGCAGTTTTATGAGTTCGGCTTTTCTATTTTTTAGCCATTTGTTTACTCCACTGCGCCTTCCTTTAGGCATTGCTCATCACCTCTACTCACTCAGTACGTATTTCCACTGCCGGCCTCGTTGCTGCCTATGTAGCTGTTGCGTGTAGATGCTGCTGCCAAATGTTGTCCCAAATTTTGTATCCCGGTGTGTGCCATCTAATGTCATGTTGTTGATATGCCTCTGCTGCTGCTGCTATCGTTGTCGTTATTGTTGCTGCTGTTGTCTTTGAATCTTTCTTTTTTTTCACTCCAACCTGTATTTACATGTTATATAATTTTAGCATGTTCTTGACACGTGTCACGGTCGCCATGTTAAGTTAAAAAGGTTTTCCGTAAAACATAAAGACGTCTTGTTGGTTTCATGTATTGATCGAGAGTGTTCTCTCGGTTTTATTCAGTTTTATCTTTTGCTTATTACTTACAATATTCTAAGTGGGCTCTGCCGCTAAGAGCGTTGGCAGAGACAGAGAGAGAGAGTTGCAGCACATAAGTGCCTATGCAGTTATGTATATATACATATATATGTACAGAGGGTACATACTCAAGAACTGCTTACGCTATTGATCACACGCTGCGGCCAGTCCGCATAAGTAACGGATCCTATTACTGCACTTATGTATATTTATGATTGTATAAACATAGCAACAAAGTGTTGTTATGCTATGAGTTGTTACTCTTACTTTTAAGTTGGGCATATGACCACTTGTTATATTGTATACTCTACAATACTGTGGACATATGCTCATTTGGCATACAACATACTACAATATAGCTCGATCTGATCGGACACTCACAGCAAATCTTTCATTCTTGCTGTATATAATGCTAGTCGCTGTTTGCACACTTGTTGCTTCACATGCAGTGATATGAATTAACAAACAAATAAAAGTGTTTTGTTACATGCATAAGCGCTGCAATTATATGCTGCAAATATCTTAATGATGTAAGGAAATTATGGACGAAGACACCATCTTTGGTGGAACCATTAATAAACAGGCAGGATACTCGCATGCGGAACTTTATTGGACCTGCAGAAACGCTCCAAGTCACTTTGCGTTCTTTGACAAATACCCTACTATGTCAGATAAAACATATTTACATATAAATATGTATATCTATTAAATATCTATGTGTATCCGTACAATTGTATGTACATTGGATGACTGTTTACTGTTAGAGATGTAAATACGCAACGAGCTGTAGACGCCGCGCGACTGCATCCTCCAAAATTTTATGCGCAGCAATTACTGTTGTGACTCTTGATATATAGATGATGTATTGTAGAAGTGCGTCTACAGCTGAGGATACAATCACTGTCGACTGCAGAGCCTGAACATGTCTGAAGCCTTCGAGTTACTGAAGTGAACTCTCTTACAGAGAGGGACTTTTGAGCGATTGATCTTCGCAATGCAATTTTCACAAATTTGTTTTGAGAAAAGTAATTTTGCCATGTTTTTAAATGTCAACAAACAACAAGTAAGAATGCTCTAGACGAGTGTGCCCGACTACGAGACTCCCTGCTCCCAACTTGCATTTCAAGCAGTTCAGTGGCAACACAAGCAAGCAGTGCACTTAACTTGTAAGGTGCCTGTTGTTTGCCTGCTGATACGGGCGTAATAGATTCTATCATTACTTTGTTGCTATTTATCCGATCGTGTTGAAATTTACACAGCTGATCAACATTGAAACAACATATATGTGTACCAATCAAACTTTATCTTTAACATTTTGGCTGTGGGAGTTTTTTGCGATTTGCGGGGGTGCAGGGGGGTGCATCCGAAATGTGAAATAAACTTGATCTGCGTACGGTATATATATATTCTTGATCAGGATCAACAGCCGAGACCAATTAGCCATGTCCATCTGTCTGTCCGTTATAAATAAACTTGATCTGCGTACGGTATATAAGAACCTCTTCCCATTAAAAATGGGAAAAAGGGAGTTATAAAATACTGCAAATGTGTGTAACAGACAGAAGGAGGCATTTCCGACTATATAAACCATATATATTCTTGATCAGGATCAACAGCCGAGACGAACTAGCCATGTCCGTCTGTCTGTCCGTCTGTCCGGCTGTCTGTCTGTATGAACGCGTCGATCTCAGAGACTATAAGAGCTAAAGACACTAAACTTGGCATGCAGGTTCCTGTATACCATACGCAGATCAAGTTTATTTCAAATTGTGGATGCACCCCCCGCACAACCGCAAATCGCAAATATAGCCACAATTTTAAAGACAAAGCTTTGATTGATACACATTTATTTTGTATCAATGTTGATTAGCTGTGTAAATTTCATCACGATCGGATAAATAACACCAAATTTATGAAAGAAACTATAACCCACATCTCAGCAGACAGAAACAACAGTTTGACAGGAACTGGACACATTAAGTGCGCTGCTTGCTTGTGTTGCAAATGAACTGCTTGAAATGCAAGCTGGGAGTCTCGTAGTCGGGCACACTCGACTAGAGCATTCTTACATGTTAAAATTAGTAGAAAAAAAAATTATAAATGGATTTTGCGGCAACAGTGTGTGTGTGAGACAACGTTTGGTGGTGAATCCCCGGCGTTGGTCTCACAATGTGTTTGATAGTTTGATTGTGTGTGGGTGCGTTTGATGTGTGCGAGACAAAAGTTTGGTGGTGTTTTCCCCGGTGTTGATCGCACAGTATGATTGATAGTGTGTGTGTGTGTGTGTGTAACGAAAAACCAACGTTGTCGACAACATTATCCAGCATTTTCCGTTTTTCACAGTAAATCTTGTCGAGTGCTGAAAAACTAATTACAGCGCCATCGACAAACATGCCTTAGCTTTCCAAAATAAATCATTTTCTCTCTCAACGAATACCAAGTCTGATTGGCATCTCTATTATTCGCTTAAGGCATCCTAGTAACTTTTACAAATTGTGAGGTGGCCTTGGATCGCCTGAGCTTACCCTAGCCAAAGAAACGTGACCTATCAAGTTTGTGCTGGGTACCCGGCTTAATGCGCAGTATACATGTAAACATGCAGTAAACAAATGCAGTACCATTCTTCTGACATGCCGGCGCTGGCATTGGGAGTATTTCGATCGTTATAAACCCCAGCAACATCCATTCAAGTCGTAGGCTATCGTTGAAACCAAACGCTGTCAACAAATTATTACTCCCTGTTCCCATTAAAAATGGGTGCGTTTGATGTGTGCGAGACAAAAGTTTGGTGGTGTTTTCCCCGGTGTTGATCGCACAGTATGATTGATAGTGTGTGTGTGTGTGTGTAACGAAAAACCAACGTTGTCGACAACATTATCCAGCATTTTCCGTTTTTCACAGTAAATCTTGTCGAGTGCTGAAAAACTAATTACAGCGCCATCGACAAACATGCCTTAGTTTTCCAACATAAATCATTTTCTCTCTCAACGAATACCAAGTCTGATTGGCACCTCTATTATTCGCTAAAGGCATCCTAGTAACTTTTACAAATTGTGAGGTGGCCTTGGATCGCCTGAGCTTACCCTAGCCAAAGAAACGTGACCTATCAAGTTTGACAGAAATATTTAGTTTACGCTGTGCTAGGTACCCGGCTTAATGCGCAGTATACATGTAAACATGCAGTTAACAAATGCAGTACCATTCTTCTGACATGCCGGCGCTGGCATTGGGAGTATTTCGATCGTTATAAACCCCAGCAACATCCATTCAAGTCGTAGGCTATCGTTGAAACCAAACGCTGTCAACAAATTATTACACCCTGTTCCCATTAAAAATGGGAAAAGGGGAGTAATAAAGTAATGCAAATGTGTGCTGCACACAGGCAGAAGGAGACATTTGCGAGTATACAAACTATATATTGTAGCGATTACCTGACTTAATTACCAAATGCTTGCCACGGGCGGCCGAGCCCGTGACACTTGACACTGTATACCAATTTTGGTGGCTCTAGCTTCAAAACTGTGGAAAAAACCTGCGTTCATACAGACAGACGGACATTTCACAAACCCAATATACTCTTCTTTCTTTTTTTTTTCAAAAAAATTTAAAAAAAAATAATAAAAACGCGTGTTGTTTAAAATATTCGTAAAATTTAAATATTAGAAAAAATGCACTTGCTGTACTCCGTGCCAAGAAGAAGAATATCATTGAAGTTTATCGGAAAGCCTGCTTATCGATGCATCGATAGCAAGGCTGCCAGTTAGCTAGTTTTCGCTACATTGCCCGCTTTAAGACTCGAGCCTCCTGTCCGAGTAACTCCAGAGCCGGTTCCTGCTTTGGCGCAAGGCAGTTGACGTGGACGGTCCTGGTTGTTCGTTTGCCGGGCAGACGCAACTCACAAACTAAGTCCGAGTGACGACAAACCATGAGTGTTGGCCCGATCAAATCAACCTGCAGCTCAGGACACTGGCCTACCTTGCGGGTTGGTGAATAACACCACACTGCACAACATAACGCGTCTTATTGACCATTGCAGGCGCTGCCAAGTGCTGGCGTGCTGTGTTGTGCGTCCGACGGAGATCTTCCTATTAACGCTCCACGAAAGCCGCGTAGTTTTCAGGATCGGATCAGAAGTTTGCGTACCAGCGTTAGTAGCGAGGGCGAAAAGCCTGTAGCTTCATGAGGAGCCCCAGGAGCGCTGGTCCATTGTGGCGAATTTTGCAATATAGTCCAGTAGAGTCCGATTAAAGCGTACCACCATGCCGTCTCATTGGGGAGTCGTGTGGGTCTTTTCTACCCCGAAGATGCGTAGGCAGGATTGGAACACCTCCGATTCGAAATTGCGACCCTGGTCCGAATGAAGTAAAAAAGGGGGTTCCATAACGGCAAAATACCTCTTGTACGAGCGCTCGCGCCACGGTCTCCGCTGTCCGACTCGGAGGGGCGAAACACTCCGGTCATTTGGTGAAGTACCACATCTGCGATGTACCTGTTGCCGCAGGCCGTAGTAGGCAGAGGGCCCAGGATGTCGCTAGCCAATCGTTAATAATAATAATACCGTTTTTATATCTTGGTCAATATTTTTTTTTATACCAAAATGGCCACCTGGTGTACTGTTGTTGGCGCTGCGCAGGGTCTCCTCCTGAAGCGAACGAGGAACGATAGTTACTCCATCGGTTTCCTTGTTTTTTATCCTCAGTACACCTTCGTCCATGTATAAAGTGTCGAACAAATGCCAATAAACCTTGATATCCGCGCTTCCCCCGAGTACGGTGCCTTTGGGCGGCCGTTGTTCACCGTTGTGCCAGGCGATAACCATGGCCAGGGTCGGATTCTCCATTTGGCGTTGGGCATAGTCAAATGCTTGGATTTGAATAAACATGATACTCTGCTTGTCGTTTTTTTCCGCTCTCTCGCAAACGCGTCATTCACCACAAGGGCGACGAGAGAGGCCGTCCGCATTCCCGTGCTGGTTATGACCACGTCATACTGCTGCAGGCGTTCGATCCAGCGCGCAAATTGTCCTGCTGGATTTTTGAAGTTGTAGAGCCACTTAAGTGACGCGTGGTCGTTACGCAACAGAAATCGTCGGCCGTGACAATGGTGAATGTGTTTTCTTGCAAAAACAGCCGCCAGCAGCTCTCACCTGGTGACGCAATAGTTCTGCGTTCTGCTGCGCTGAAAGTCTTGCTGTAATACTCCAGGACTCGTTCATTGCCGTCTTGATTTTGGCTGAGCACGGCACCTGCACCGTGATTCGAAGCGTTTGTATCCAAAATAGATAAGCTGTCGGGATCCGGAAAGGTGAGGATGGGTGCCTTCGTCAGCTTGTCTTTCAGTGTTTGAAATGCTGTTTGAGCTGCGGGAGACCCATCGTGCATCGGTGAGCTTGAGCAGCGGTAAAGTAGAAAAGTCATTTACAAACTTTCGATAGTAGGAACAGAGTCCAACGAACGATAGCAATTCTCTTTGGCAGAGCGGTTGCGGCCAATCCGTCACATTGCTTGTCTTCTCCTGACACGCTCCCAATCCATCCTGGCTCAAGATATGGCCCAGAAAATTCACTTTCTTTCAAAAAAATTAGCACTTTCGGGGACCGGTTAAGACCGTTAAGACAGTTAAGACCAGCGCTTGCCAACCGGTCAAAAACCGCCTGCAGATGGCTGCGATGCTCTTCACCTGTGCGAGAGCTGATGTCGTCAAGGTAAACATGGGCCTGAGCTTACCCTAGCCAAAGAAACGTGACCTATCAAGTTTGACAGAAATATTTAGTTTACGCTGTGCTGGGTACCCGGCTTAATGCGCAGTATACATGTAAACATGCAGTAAACAAATGCAGTACCATTCTTCTGACATGCCGGCGCTGGCATTGGGAGTATTTCGATCGTTATAAACCCCAGCCACATCCATTCAAGTCGTAGGCTATCGTTGAAACCAAACGCTGTCAACAAATTATTACTCCCTGTTCCCATTAAAAATGGGTGCGTTTGATGTGTGCGAGACAAAAGTTTGGTGGTGTTTTCCCCGGTGTTGATCGCACAGTATGATTGATAGTGTGTGTGTGTGTGTGTGTAACGAAAAACCAACGTTGTCGACAACATTATCCAGCATTTTCCGTTTTTCACAGTAAATCTTGTCGAGTGCTGAAAAACTAATTACAGCGCCATCGACAAACATGCCTTAGTTTTCCCACATAAATCATTTTCTCTCTCAACGAATACCAAGTCTGATTGGCACCTCTATTATTCGCTAAAGGCATCCTAGTAACTTTTACAAATTGTGAGGTGGCCTTGGATCGCCTGAGCTTACCCTAGCCAAAGAAACGTGACCTATCAAGTTTGTGCTGGGTACCCGGCTTAATGCGCAGTATACATGTAAACATGCAGTAAACAAATGCAGTACCATTCTTCTGACATGCCGGCGCTGGCATTGGGAGTATTTCGATCGTTATAAACCCCAGCAACATCCATTCAAGTCGTAGGCTATCGTTGAAACCAAACGCTGTCAACAAATTATTACTCCCTGTTCCCATTAAAAATGGGAAAAGGGGAGTAATAAAGTAATGCAAATGTGTGCTGCACACAGGCAGAAGGAGACATTTGCGAGTATACAAACTATATATTGTAGCGATTACCTGACTTAATTACCAAATGCTTGCCACGGGCGGCCGAGCCCGTGACACTTGACACTGTATACCAATTTTGGTAGCTCTAGCTTCAAAACTGTGGAAAAAACCTGCGTTCATACAGACAGACGGACATTTCACAAACCCAATATACTCTTCTTTCTTTTTTTTTTCAAAAAAATTTAAAAAAAAATAATAAAAACGCGTGTTGTTTAAAATATTCGTAAAATTAAAATATTAGAAAAAATGCACTTGCTGTACTCCGTGCCAAGAAGAAGAATATCATTGAAGTTTATCGGAAAGCCTGCTTATCGATGCATCGATAGCAAGGTTGCCAGTTAGCTAGTTTTCGCTACATTGCCCGCCTTAAGACTCGAGCCTCCTGTCCGAGTAACTCCAGAGCCGGTTCCTGCTTTGGCGCAAGGCAGTTGACGTGGACGGTCCTGGTTGTTCGTTTGCCGGGCAGACGCAACTCACAAACTAAGTCCGAGTGACGACAAACCATGAGTGTTGGCCCGATCAAATCAACCTGCAGCTCAGGACACTGGCCTACCTTGCGGGTTGGTGAATAACGCCACACTGCACAACATAACGCGTCTTATTGACCATTGTACCAGCGTTAGCAGCGAGGGCGAAAAGCCTGTAGCTTCATGAGGAGCCCCAGGAGCGCTGGTCCATTGTGGCGAATTTTGCAATATAGTCCAGTAGAGTCCGATTAAAGCGTACCACCATGCCGTCTCATTGGGGAGTCGTGTGGGTCTTTTCTACCCCGAGGATGCGTAGGCAGGATTGGAACACCTCCGATTCGAAATTGCGACCCTGGTCCGAATGAAGTAAAAAAGGGGGTTCCATAACGGCAAAATACCTCTTGTACGAGCGCTCGCGCCACGGTCTCCGCTGTCCGACTCGGAGGGGCGAAACACTCCGGTCATTTGGTGAAGTACCACATCTGCGATGTACCTGTTGCCGCAGGCCGTAGTAGGCAGAGGGCCCAGGATGTCGCTAGCCAATCGTTAATAATAATAATACCGTTTTTATATCTTGGTCAATATTTTTTTTTATACCAAAATGGCCACCTGGTGTACTGTTGTTGGCGCTGCGCAGGGTCTCCTCCTGAAGCGAACGAGGAACGATAGTTACTCCATCGGTTTCCTTGTTTTTTATCCTCAGTACACCTTCGTCCATGTATAAAGTGTCGAACAAATGCCAATAAACCTTGATATCCGCGCTTCCCCCGAGTACGGTGCCTTTGGGCGGCCGTTGTTCACCGTTGTGCCAGGCGATAACCATGGCCAGGGTCGGATTCTCCATTTGGCGTTGGGCATAGTCAAATGCTTGGATTTGAATAAACATGATACTCTGCTTGTCGTTTTTTTCCGCTCTCTCGCAAACGCGTCATTCACCACAAGGGCGACGAGAGAGGCCGTCCGCATTCCCGTGCTGGTTATGACCACGTCATACTGCTGCAGGCGTTCGATCCAGCGCGCAAATTGTCCTGCTGGATTTTTGAAGTTGTAGAGCCACTTAAGTGACGCGTGGTCGTTACGCAACAGAAATCGTCGGCCGTGACAATGGTGAATGTGTTTTCTTGCAAAAACAGCCGCCAGCAGCTCTCACCTGGTGACGCAATAGTTCTGCGTTCTGCTGCGCTGAAAGTCTTGCTGTAATACTCCAGGACTCGTTCATTGCCGTCTTGATTTTGGCTGAGCACGGCACCTGCACCGTGATTCGAAGCGTTTGTATCCAAAATAGATAAGCTGTCGGGATCCGGAAAGGTGAGGATGGGTGCCTTCGTCAGCTTGTCTTTCAGTGTTTGAAATGCTGTTTGAGCTGCGGGAGACCCATCGTGCATCGGTGAGCTTGAGCAGCGGTAAAGTAGAAAAGTCATTTACAAACTTTCGATATTAGGAACAGAGTCCAACGAACGATAGCACATCTCTTTGGCAGAGTGGTTGCGGCCAATCCGTCACATTGCTTGTCTTCTCCTGACACGCTCCCAATCCATCCTGGCTCACGATATGGCCAAGAAAATTCACTTTCTTTCAAAAAAATTAGCACTTTCGGGGACCGGCTAAGACCGTTAAGACAGTTAAGACCTGCGCTTGCCAACCGGTCAAAAACCGCCTGCAGATGACTGAGATGCTCTTCACCTGTGCGAGAGCTGATGTCGTCAAGGTAAACATGGGTCAATTTCCAAGCGCCACCGGAAAATAAGCCATCAATCAGACGCTCGAAAGTAGCGGTCGCGTTCGTCAGGCCAAAAGGCATTACATTAAATTCAGCACTTTCTGATGCTGCAATGTACTCCAATCGATGGGCGACTGGAGAGCTGGGCTCTCGGGTCGGATGCGACTAACTCGACTGGCTCCAAATTGCCGAGGATCGTAAGCGCCTGCAGCTTACAGGCTTGAGAACTCCGATTTAAGACGTGGCCAATCCATGGCTAGTACGCTCAAGTCTACGGTTCAACAGTGAAACAGCTGCACCCGTATCTACGATAAGGCGAACTGAACGCTTCTCTAAAAAGATAAAACAATGTAAATTCTGGTCACTCGGTGTACAAAAAGTGTATGTAGCTTTATTTGGCGGCTTTTTGATCCCACGTTTGGCTGCTCCTACCGGAGTGCGGAGCATTCGAGCTCGAGGCTTGGCTCTGCAAAGGCCATCCCATAGGACAACTGAGAGACAGTTGTCTCATCCTTTATGATAAGGCTGGACGACGCGGGCTCTAAGCGTAATGCGCTGATATTCAGCCCAGGGACAAGTACCGTCGTCTAAAGGCGGGGGCATCAAATTGGGCATCTCCAGTACTCCCCAATGTAGATAGCGGCGGTTGAGAGTAGCGCTGTTAAAGGGGGGGTACTGAAATCGGGACCTTCCCTGACCAGTGGCGGCGTGTGCACTGCTGCGTCTGTACTTGTCATCTTCTTCAGGTTAGGTGCTGCAGGCACACTGCCCATCATGCTGCGTTCAAGCGACGTCCACATTTGTTCACACTTCTGTTCGAACTGTTCAACGAGCGTCTCTGTGAATTTTTTCTGCACAGCTTTCATGGCTGCTGCGATCTGCTGCTGAAGCGATTTTCTGACTAAGGTGTGTTAGCGCTGCGCCAAGTGCCTACCATAAGAGTTAGCAGCAGCCACAATAAATAACAAGTAACAACGTTGCAGTCGGATGCACCCGACTGCGATATACTCTTTTTTAGCCTCTTTGCGGAGTCAGAAGTGGACGTGGCAATTGTGTTTTTGCTCAAATCTTTCAAGTTTTACCATCAATTTAAGTTTGGTTGGGCCCGTTCTACAGGTTTGGCAGAAACAAACATGTCTCGACGCAAGGGCGGGCAATAGAATTCTACCTTCAAAATTTGGTGATTCTAGCTAAAGGGGTCGGTGAGATACAGACTTTAGGTATTTTTGGGAGCGGAAGTGGGCGTGGCCAAATCATTTTTAGTCAGATCAATCAAGGATGTGATAAGTAGCCCTTGTGCTAAAGTTGGTTACTCTATCTATAAAACTGTGGAAGATATAGGTTTTTGCGGTTTGTGGGGGAAGGGGTGGTGGGTGTAAGATCTTAACACTTTGTCTGCCTATGGCTTATACCAACATGTATACCAAGTTTGGTTGCTCTAGCTGCAAAATTGTTTAAAAAACTGCGTTCATACGGACGGACAGACGGACATTTTACAAACCCAATATACCATTTTTTCTATTTTTTTTTTTTCAAAAAAATTAAAAAAAGAGTAAAAATGTGTAAGACTTTCTTCCTCCCCCAGTTCAGTGATGGAGACATCACAGAAGCCAGCCTTAAAATGTTGGGTGCAATCTACAATCTACGCACAATCTATCTGGCTTATGTAACCATCCCATCACTGACGTTCCGCAACTTGGTGATGCATAGCGCACGTAACAACTGGGAATTTATCTGAGCTATATGTGCTGGTGCCCACCACACCCAATAGTGTAGTACAGAGATAAACAAAAAAGGTGAGTTGACCTTTTTGACTACTTATTTAACACTAATTTAATCTTATGTAATTGTGGTAGCGGCCCTACCTTTGTTACAAAAAGTAGAAACGATGTTCTGGTTATTATTCTTACCGAAAAAAATCGTGGAGAGTGTTCACAGAGCATTTCTTCTCACACCATCGATATATACAAATTAATATCATTGAATCATATCCAAGCCCCAAGAAGATTCAGAACGTAGGAAAGACTCACAACTTAGCACCCAACTCACCATGCACCACTGAGCAGGTAGATTCTCTAGTCAGAAGACATTTACCTTAGCCAAAAATATTGCATCCGATACCATGTGAGAGCAATATAAGGCTGAACTAAGTAGCTATGCAAAAGAACTTAGAACAGAGCTTCATGGGTTATCTTATAAGTTGGATACTAGCTTCCTCACCAACCCCACCAGTTATACTGCAAAGCAAAAAGGGGACTGGGACGAACTTTTGTGCACAAACCTTAAACCTCATGCTTTTCAACGTATGATATTATTAGCGAACAACAGGTTTGTTGAGCAATCTACAAACCCTAAAATATACCAGGAATGGACAAATATCTTCTCAGCACATCTTCAACACAGTTTGAGCTACGTTATACCCTGGCTAAAGGCCATTTTTAAAGGTTGTCTCATTGCAAATTACATCCCTTTAGAGTGGAGAAAGATCAAAGTTGTCTTCATAACCAAAGCAGACAAACTCTCACGTCAAGCTCGATGACTTCAGCACTATAAGTCTATCCTGTTTTCAACTTATAGCTGTTGAAAGACACACACACGTGCAAGAAAGATCGCAACAGATTAAGGAGTATAGCTTTGAAGTCTTTCTAACATTATGTTTTCCTTACTAGCACTGGACTTCGTGTTCAGGGTGTTAGCAGCTAGCTCCGCGATTAGAATCACGTAACTGGACTAAGGGCACTTCAAGACACTCCCAGGTGCTAAAGTTGATGATGCTGAGCTCCCGAACTAATATATAGTACAGTGTATTCATACCTAGTCGACAAGACTGGGAAAACGCACCCACTCAAGAATTAGGTTCAAGCCGCTTTTACACCGATCCATCGAAACTAGAAAAACGCGTAGGAGACGGGATCTACTCTCTCAAACTAGGGATCAGAACCACCGTGGATTGACTGGCTATGCAAGGAATCTGCGATACACTCCTTAACGAAAGGAGTAACGTGGGCATGGAACTGTTGTTCGGTTACGACTTAGTGCCGTCGATAGTGCCAATTGTTTAAAATAGCGATGCCAGACTGGGCTGGCTTTCTAGGGGCAAGAAACCGATCCAACCGGTCCATTTCCAACCGTTGTTTTTTACCATCATAAAATTAGGCCAACGTACTATGCTGATTCCCCACTGTTTCTGACTAAGTGCATCATAATCAAATAGGTGGACAAATGACTCGACAGGACAGTGCCTTGCGCTCTTTTGTGTTTGCTGCGTATTATCTACAATCGAACGTCGCCCAGTGCATCTGTGAGCGTTACCGCGATGCGCATTTTCCGCAAGCGAACCTCGTGCATCGCAAGCGAACCTAACCTTAACGATGCGAATCTTTGTATGTGGTACAGTGCAATAGGTTAAGTGAAGTAAGGCGACACAATTATTTGACAGTGCAGCACTGACGTGCATCCACTGGTCGATCACAGAACAGGTGTCAATCGCGTGCGTTGCCCTCATTGCTTTTGTGCGTCATCCCTGCTAACGTTTATAAAAAACGTCCTAAAAAAGGTGAGTTTGATTTATACAAAAACTTATTTTTCATACAAATACATACATATTTTTCAAACGATTGTTCATATGACAGCCATAAGATAAAGTAGTTTAATATAGTAGTCCGATTTTGATCAAATTTGGTCAGCATATATAATATATATATAGTTAACTTGAAAAACAAAAAATTTTTTCGCCTCTTTGCGGAGTCAGAAGTGGGCGTGGCAATCGTATTTTTGCTCAAGTCTTTTAAGTTTTGTCATCAATTTAAATTTGGTTGGGCCCGTTCTACAGGTTTGGGAGAAACTAACTTTGCTTGATTGCAAAGGCGGGGGTGGGCGTGGCAAAATAATATTTATTCAATCTATTTAACAGGGCAATAGAATTCAACCTGCAAAATTTGGTGATTCTAGCTAAAGGTGTGTGGGAGAAACAGACTTTGCTCATTTGTTTGGGCGGGGGTGGGCGTGGCCGACTTTTTTCTTTAGCAGCCCTTGTGATAAAATTGGTTACTCTAGCTGTAAAACTGTGGAAGATATAGTTTTTTTGCAGTTGTAGGGGATAAATACTCTTTTTTCTTTTTCTCAAAAAAATTAAAAAAAGAGTGTAAAAACTGCGTTCATACAGACGGACAGACAGACAGACAGACGGACGGACAAACGGAGGGACGGACATTTCATAAACCCAATATACTCTTTTTTCCATTTCGGAAAACAGAGTATAAAAAAAATCTCGTATCAGTCAGGCTTCTGTGCTCAAAATCGAGAGTGGCACCAACGGCAAAACAGTCACTACCACGCTTAGAGTTGTGCGCAGCAGTCTTAGGTGCAGAACTCACAGAGCGAGTTCGAAAGGATCTACGATTGAATGCTGAAACGATACAGGGATATCTTTGGACGGACTCCACAGTTGTCTTGGCATGGATCAATGCCTCAGCATCCACGTACCACACATTTGTGGCCAACCGCGTTGCTAAAATTCAAGCAACAATACACGCATCGCAATGGCGACACATATCATCGGCAAACATTTCGTGACAAAACCATAATACCTCTGCAAGGGTATAAAAAGACAGTCAATAATTATGATCTAAGCAGACGGCTTTACTCAAGCACCGCGGAAATTCGGTTAATAATATCCCAAAAATTTTACCAAAAAAGTAATATAATATATTGTGTTGTATTGCAAGTGTGATGTCCAATTACAGAATACTTTGTTATTAGTAGCAAATAAGTGAAGTAATTCGAATTGATCATACATGTAGTCGTGTAATACCAATAGTGAAACAGTCAAAAAAGACAAAAATACAATAAGCCAAAACGATATGCACTCCCAGCGACAACGAGAGCAAGACGAACACCAACTGTATATACACAAAAGAAACGCGTACTTTGCATTTGTCTCTTCCGATTTCGACGGGGAAAACTCTTTTTCCCCCCTTCACCTGGACTGAATATGTTTTGGAGCGCCGAATGCAACTCACCTCTGCAAGTGACGGCAAGCGTTTCGTCGAGTGCAACAACTACTACGTCAACCATAACAACAAAAACTGCAACAACAAAGACGGCAATAACTGCAGAGGTTGCCGCTAATCAGCTGCCGATTTCGTCAACGCAGTATTTAACGACACCAACAGCACCAACTAACACCCCAGCCAAAAAAACAAAACACCAATGACTTAACCGGCAGTGGGCTTGAACGCTACATTCAAATCAAGCGTAAGTTGAGCCCGAAGAACAAGCAGACTGGGAATCAGTCTAAAATAAATCGTAGAAATTAAAAAACTGCAGCCGCGCCTCGACTCAGCCACAATCAGTTTACACTTTTAAGTGACAAAAATGATGGCGACACAGGAAAAAGCACAGACACAGGTGCTCCGAAAGTCAATGCAGCCAAACCGCCGGCAATATGCATACGTCAGCATTAAAACGTCCCTTAATAGAATGATACAGGGAATCTATGTAGCTCAGAGAAATCTCGCTCCAAGCACGTTTAATAGCTGCAGTTAATGTTTCCTTATTGACTCGAGATAAACGACTTTACTACTTGAGCGTTATGAATAGGAGCATTGTCTTGTTGAAAAATCCAAGGAATTGGTCCAAAGAGATCATTTAATTTTGGAAATACGGACTCCAACAATGTTTTGAAGCGATCGCCGTTCATCTTCTGATCGATGCAAATCAAGTCAATTGTTCCATAAAACGTGATGGCACCTCACACCATTACTCCACCTTCTCGGCTGTGGTGGCGACTTAAATATAGCTCATCTTTCCGCAAATCGTGATAATAATATTGAAAGCCATCGGGGCAATCTAAATTAAAACGTTTTTCATCAGTAAAAACAACTGAACGCCAATCAGAGTGTCAGATTGAACAGTCCACGTCATGTATTCTTTCGCGAATCGAAGCCGTTTTTCTTTGCGTATTGCATTCAGAGGGGGTTTTTTCTTGATTTTTAGACGTTTTAGATGTTCTGCATTTCTGATTGTACGCTGAACAGTTGAAAGGCTTGCTTTTACTCCGGCTAATTCCTTAATCTTAGCTTCGGACTTAGTCGAATTTGATGCAATTCTAACAATTTGGCGTACTGCTCGTTCAGATAGTTCTCTTTTTTTTCCTTTAAAGTTTTTTTCATTTGCCTCTGGATCCTTTAAGTATCTATCAACAGTTCTGGAGCTGCGATTTATCTGTTTGGCAGTGATTCGCTTGGACAGTCCTTACGAGTGAAAAAAGTCTACTTTTTGACGTTCTAATAAGCTCATAACACCAGCTTTTCCCATTTTTACTTTAAATGTAGCACTAAAATTTATTTATTTGTTTATTTTCAATATTTTCTCAATACAAAAAACTGCACTTGTTTACGCAAGACAAAGAAATCTAAAGTGCGTCTATTTCAATGACCAACCGAAAACCCGCGTGATTCCCATAGAATTTTCTGGAATCTTCGAATGTACAGTTATTTTTCCGCAAATCAACCAGCTGTGAGCACATATTTTTCGAACAAGATTCGAACTCTGATAAGAAAAGCTTTTTGGACAATTAGAATAAGCATGATTATAAATATAGCATTTTATTTAAAAAAAAAGTTGGTGCGTCTAACCTAAGACCAACAGTGTATATAGCAAAGACAATTATCGCACAGTTGCAAAATATTTGAATGATAGTGTTATTGTTGAAATTACCTATCGGAGAGGCAGAATATATATAATTCGGCTCGAACGACCATGTTATCGTTGACATTACCAGCGGAGAGGTAGAACATATATAATCTGGCTCTAACGGCCAAATTTCCCGTCGATTCCAATTTTTTTGTCACTTTAGAACTATATGAAAACATTTCACTTTTAACACATTTATTTTATTTAAATTCAGAGGTTATAACACTTCAACTGTGCGCCGCACATCCACTCTCTCTCGCGTCGTTACAAGCAAGACCAATTTAGGATCAGACTGCCAACTTGTTTTCTTAAAAACTACCAAAATTAAGTATAAACAAGTAAGAATACTCTAGTCGAGTGTGCCCGACTACGAGACTCCCTGCTCCCAACTTGCATTTCAAGCAGTTCAGCGGCAACACAAGCAACCAGCGTACTCAACTTGCACAGTGCATGTCAAACTGTTGTTTCTGCCTGCTGAGACAGGGGAAATAAGTTCTTCCATAACTTTGGTGCTATTTATCCGATCGTGTTAAAATTTAAACATCCGAAAGACATTGATTAAACATACATTTGTACCAAAAATTAAAGCTATATCTTTAAAATTGTGGCTGTGGGAGTCTTTTGCGATTTGCGGGGGTGCGAGGGGGTGCATCCGAAATTTGAAATAAACTTGATCTGCGTATGGTATACAGGAACCTGCATGCCAAGTTTGGTGTCTCTAGCTTTTGTAGTCTCCGAGATCTGTGTGTTCATACGGACAGACGGACAGACAGACGGACATGGCTAGATCGTCACGGCTGTTGATGCTGATCAAGAATATATATAGATTTTATAGTCGGAAATGCTTCCTTCTGCCTGTTACACACATTTGCAGTACTTTATAACTCCCTTTTTCCCATTTTTAATGGGAACAGGGAGTAATTATATCGATAAGTTTTAAGGCGATTCTGTCGTTTCACAGCACCATTTTTCGATTATTGACGAATTCAGTTTCAAATAATATTTTACTCCCTGTTCCCATTAAAAATGGGAAAAAGGTAGTTATAAAGTACTGCAAATATGTGTAACAGACAGAAGGAGGCATTTCCGACTATATAACCAAAATGTATTCTTGATCAGGATCAACAGCCGAGACGAACTAGCCATGACCGTCTGCATGTCCTTCTGTCCGTCTGTCATGCACTGGACACGTTAAATGAGCTGGTTGCTTGTGTTGCCGCTAAACTGCTTGAAATGCAAGTTGGGAGCAGGAAGTCTCGTAGTCAGGCACACTCGACTAGAGTATTCTTACTTGTTTTTCTTTGTTCAATTATTATTTATTGTTTAATTTATTATTTCCTTATTATTTATTTATCTATTTCCTAATTTCCTAATTTATTATTTATTTTAAATATTTATTATTTCATAAGTAATGATGTTTTTCGGCACTCGAATTTTTGCCAAATTTGCCCATTTTACATCGACTTTAGACCACAGTGCGAGGCAGCAATACCTTTAGTATTAGCACATCCGCCTCTCGTTTCGTACTTTTATTGGAGCTCTGATAGGGTAGGATAGGGAGGCTGAAAATTTAAGCGATCTTTTAGTATTTTTGCGCCGTGCCTATATTCAGTGGTATTTGTTAATTTGATTTAGTTTTTGTGCACGTTTGGCAAAATTCCGTGAACGCTCCCTGTTAAGATGATTTAAATTTTAATTCAAATTTAAATGCACGTTAAAAGATAAGTAACGCCCTCTAGCGGCAAGATTTGTTAAAATAAGGCCAAATATGTTTATAAATTAAATTCAAATTTGAGAAAATGAACGTTATGTGTGAGTGTAAAGGGAGGGAGAATCATCGACGCCATGGAGTATGTCAGCCAACGGTTCCAATTTAAGGGCAATGGGCAACCGAAATTTGAATAGCCCATTGCAGGAAGAGCGGGTACGTCATTGCTGTTAACCCCAGGCCTGCCAACTGTTCCGGTTGTTTATGTTGTTTTTAGTCGTATATAGTATTGTGTAGGTCCGTTTGTTTTGGAATTTTGTACCGTCTAGTGGCAGGGTTAAGGTTACACACCCCAGAGAAATCTGAGCTAGCCAAGGTTGCCCACCGAACGAACAACACGTGTTACAATTTCTGCTGTAACTAACTCTTTGACTGTTAATTCTTCATGCAATAACTTTTTACTTTTAGATTTAAGATTTGCCTCGTATCTTAAACTCCAATCTGTTGTTCTTAAAAAGCTCACCCAGTTCGAGAATCTAAAAACATCTGGTAAAATTAATACGTGTTTTTTTAAACTGGCCTCTGCACTAAAGGTTAAAAGGACACTTTTTCTGTTATAAATTAATAAGATGAGCATTAAGAACTGCTTTTGGGTCTAGTTTTTTGAAAAACGTTTATAATATCGGTTGAAAGTGTTTTTGAGAAAATGGGGGTGGCATCTTATTTTACACTTCTAAACATTTTTTTCTTTTTACAATTTTTAGTTTAATTTTTTAAATGTATTTATAACAGTAATAATTATAAAAGTAAATACATGGTTTATGCAATTACGTGTAAGGTATCAAAAAACTACAACTTCTCCATCAGCAACATGCTAAAGAATTCATCACATTGCAAATAAATAAGCATTGATACAAAGTGACGTTATCTCATAAAAAGTTAAATTTTTGGAGAAGTGGGAATCAAAGCGAACTAAACTTAACTGTTCTGAGCTTACGGGGAATTACTCTGCATTATGTATATAGTCACTTGGCTGAAAAATGCTGACATTTTTTTTAAACTCTTTCTAAAGATAATTTTTTATTAAATTAAATTATTTTTTGGACTTATTTTTATTGACGCTAACATCAGACATCGCGAGCAATATCAACAGAACCGATCTACCAATATAAAGTAAAAATCACAAAGAACAATATTCATTAAAAATTGAATGCTCAAATTGTATTCTTCAAAAGTTTGAGCCAGTTGAATTTCACCAAAATTAACGAAAACAAGTAAGAATCCTCTAGTCATGTGTGCCCGACCACCAAACTCCCTGCTCCCAACTTGCATTTCAAGCAGCTCAGCGGCAACACAAGCAAGCAGCGCACTTAACGTGCCCAGTTCCCGTCAAACTGTTGCTTCTGCCTGCTGAGACGGGGGTAATAGATTCTTCCATAACTTTGGTGTTATTTATCCGATCGTGATGAAATTTACACAGCTGATCAACATTGTTAAAAAATATATGTGTACCGGAAATCAAAGCTTTATCTTTAAAATTGTGGCTGTGGGAGTCTTTTGCGATTTGCGAGGGTGCGGGGGGTGCATCCGAAATTTGAAATAAACTTGATCTGCGTATGGTATACAGGAGATCGACGCGTTCATACAGACAGACGGACATGGCTAGTTCGTCTCGGCTGTTGATCCTGATCAAGAATATATATAGTTTATATAGTCGGAAATGCCTCCTTCTGTCTGTTACACACATTTGCAGTACTTTATAACTCCCTTTTTCCCATTTTTAATGGGAGCAGGGAGTAAATATATGAACAAATAGTTTCGATTAGAGCATCTGCTTTAACTTAACAGCAGTATGCAATGTTAACATTTCTGGTATGCAACATTGTGGTTCGATGTTTTCCTAATGAGTATATAACAAAATTTGGTTAAATTAAATACTTTTAAAAAATGAGTTTATAACAGAAAAAGCGTCCATTTAACCTATAGCGCACTGACTACTCTCACTATACAAGAATTGTTGGCTTGTTAGCCATGAGCTTTTATGGGAAAATTCTACTATTGACGTCTTGGTAGCTTCATCTGCAGGATTTAGCTTAGTTTGAACGTACCTCCAGTCACACTTATTTGTTAATTAATGTATTTCTCCTAGGCGTTGCGATAGGAAAGTTTTGAAACGTTTGCTGCTCGACTTAAGCCAATACAATATAAATTCCGAATTCGTCCACAAATAAGTCCTGTTTATTTTCAAATTCAATGTCTCATTTATGATTTTGCTCATTCAATCGTGGAATTGAGATTGGTTCAAGGCGTGCAACGCGAGATTTGGCAGTTATTATAGTACAGTCTAATTTCATGTTATTTTCAAATCGTAAGTATGCACATACATAAGCGTATTTTGAAGCGTCACAAAATATGTGCAGCTGTATATCAGAGTCATTTTTTGAAAGTTCTGTGATAAGTCTTGGTATACTTAAGTGACCGATTTTGTTAAGTAAGTCACAAAATGTCTCCCATGTTTCAAAATGCTCATCTATTATAGAGTCATCCCTATCGATACCACTATCCCAAAATGCTTGTAAAAGTATCTTAACAGATATGGGTAAATTTGACAGAAAACAGATTATAAGTGAAAATGTCCCTTTCGTAGTGCCACAACAAACCTTAAACACGTTCTTCAGTCAAGTTCTAAATTTTGAGCGGAGATTGAGATTTTGTCGAACTAATATGACGCAAAACTTCTGAAGAGTTTGACACCCTATTACACATATCAAGCCAACCTTGCTGATGAACACACGTTACGTCTTTTATAAGTTGGAATGAACTGTTCACATCATCAGCTCCGCCTAAGTAATCGTTCATAAAGTGTTTTGAAATTATGTCTTGGCTGCCTTTTGGATATTCGTATTCAAAGTCGGGTGCGTTATGATTCCTAACCTGTTGTGCAATGCTTGGACTACATTTGGCTCCAAAGAATAGTACTTGTATTTCGTGGACGTCAGGTAAACCCTGTCAACTATTTTCTCTCCACAGGATTCTTTAAGCATGTCGATTGATTTTTTATTTGTAGAAACATTTCTTTAATATCGCCAACAAAACCGATTTCATATGCTTGGAAATTTATGAGAACAGATGACAATTGATTGTAAAGGTCAGGCCCTGACAATAAAATGTCGTTAAGGCAATAACCATGACTTTTAGATGCAGCGCCGAAGACAATTCTAAAGTTGTCTGGCTTGTTAATATTTTGAACTCGAAAGTGTGGAAGGTAAAATGTTAACGGTGACTCTAAATGAAGTTCAGACGAATTGAGTTTTTTAAGATACCCTTTTGCAATATGTGACTGAATTATTTCCATGTATTTCTTGCCATAATCGGGATTCTTGTAAATTTTTATTTTTATTATTATGCAGAACATCCAAGTCATCAGTTTCATTACATTTTACAAGGTTGTTGTTGACATGAAACGCATAATTGGTTTCAGTTGTCTGTTTCTTCGGTTCAACTGTTCATGAACAGCCCAGCCCAATGAGGTCTTACTGTCAACTGGACCTTAATTGGACTCTTGTCCAATCAGAATTTTTGGATGTGTTCTTTCGTAAAAACAGTCATCAAAGTCTTTTAAAAATTGAAAGCTTTCGGTCATGTCGTTTACCATAAGTATTTGTATAGGTCAGTTTAGATTGGATACAGTTTTGATTTTTCTCATCATGAAGGTCTTACAGGATTGATATTTGCCTTTGATACGCACGCTCACTACTTTGGAATCGTCCTGTTCATTAATTTCATTGTTAGTCCATTGCATCTTTAATGGTCTAGTTGAGCCGTCGAGTCCAAAGTCATTGGCTACTTTGTAGTCTATTAAGTATATTGTGGATGCCTCGTCAAGAAGAGCATAGGTTTCAATAGTCCTATGAGACAAATCGGTATAACCTTTAAAATTACATTGTTGATGATGATGATGATTTTTACCTAGACACGAGATGAAAAGGCCATGTTGAATTTTGCACAAGTTGTAACAAGATGCTCGGTCAATTTGCAATAGTTACAGAACGCTTTGGTATAAGCCTAATTTTTGTTACCTTGTTGATTACAAACTGTTAGTGTGGTGTCCTTAGACTTATTTTGACCATGCCCTTACATTGTCGCTACTTTAACAGTATCACCTACCCATGTCTCAAAAACTATTATTTTAGGTTCAGTTGTCTTTGATTTGCAATAATGTTTCATAAAGGCAATACGCTGTGAAATAGATATTTTTTCAAAAATTTCGGCAAGTAACAATGAGTTACGAATTTGATCTAAGTCTTCTATAGATAATAATGTGTTCATCATATTAGTAATTATATCATAAAATGTGATTAGCCGTTCATATTTAATTTTTTCCATAAAATGTCTTATCAGATGACTAGGGACCAAATCGCTCTTTTGAAATTAGTGAAATTACACGCTTTAGAACTGCTTTTAAATTCGGCATAAAACATGGGCCAATCTGATGGGTCCCCAGTCAAGTCGAACTAGCTATTTCCGTCTGTCTGTCCGTCTATCTGTCCGTATGAATCCTCAGAGACAATAAGACTAGAGACAATAAACTTGGCATGTAGGTTCCTGTATACCATACGAAGATCAAGTTTATTTCAAATTTGGGATGCACGCCCCTCCCCCCCCCCCCCCCCACCACCGCAAATCGAAAAAAGCTCCCACAGCCACAATTTTAAAGATTTAGCTTTGATTTTTGGTACACATATTTCTTTTATCAATGTTAATCAGTTGCGAAATTTCGTTGCGATCGGATTACAAACACCAAAGCTATTGACGAATCTATTTACCATCTCAGCACGCAAAAACAACTGTTTGAAAGGCACTGGACAAGTTAAGTGCGCTGCTTGCTTGCGTTGCCGCTGAACTGCTTGAAATGCAAGTTGGGAGCACGTAGTCTCGTAGTCGGGCACACGTGACTAGAGCATTCTTACTTGTCTAAAATGAGTTTGAAGCTGATTTTTCCGAATTTCCGAATTTCAAAATCCGATCTTAGTACGCACTTTCAGCATAATACGAAACTACTGTGAAAAATTCAGCCTTCAAGCTCTTATGGTGTGGGCTGTGTGACAATTGTAAATCAGTTAGTCAATCAGTCAGGTTGAACACTTTTATATTTATAGAAGATAGATAGGTATGTCTTAAATGTTAGAGATTAATTTGAGGCCTTTTTATTGACTTTAATTTCATATCTCGTTTTTTAAAATCGGTAACGCAAGTAATTGTGAAATATTTTAACTCACTTCAAAAAAATTAAGTTAGAAACGGAAAAGTTTGTAAACAAATTTCTGCTATAGAAAAATAAAACTATTAGGGAACTCTAATGAATCCATGTTTTCAATTTCAGCTCAACCTCTGCCAAAAAATCTAAAACTGTTGCATAGTGTAATTAAACTAAATTTTATTTTTATTTTGAATGAAATCTCTATCTATATGGTATGAAGAAGTGTCATTCGACGCGTTTTAAGAATTAGAACATTTGTGAGTTTAAAAAAAAAAAACAAAAAGACCAAACGGCCCCAGAAACTCCAATTCTTTAAATTTTTCCCTTCTCACCAGCTCGCTTATATCTCATGAGCCAGGTGAGCTACCAAAAGTTTTAGTATGTACTTTTCTTAGTTAAAGCAATACCTTTCGATCGGTATATAGCTCGATCTGATCAGACACTCATAGCAAATCTTTTAATCTTGCTGTATATAATATAGTCGAGTATTCTTACTTGTTATATTTTTTTTTTACCGTCACAGGGTTTCACTGAAATTAATTTATGTTTAGTTTATGTTAATTATGTTTGATTCTTAGCGAAACAATACACAGCTTATAAATTAAATCGCTACTTACGAGGTATAATTACACTGTGATAGTCAAAAAAAAAAGACAAGACCAAACTCGACGGTTTCCCCCTATTACGGGTCCTACGAATCGAACTGCATCATTACTTTTTTGAGCTACAATCATGGTTTCATACAAAATTTTTTGTTGAAGTTTTTCATAAAAGTGGCCCATTGTAAGAGAAAGGCACATTTTTCTTCGGTCTCTAACTTTTTTAATGTTGACTTTTTTGGTAAACTTTCTTTGGCAAAGCTCCTCAGAATATGTCCGTCTTTAAGTTCTTAGAAGACTGTAAACCCCAAAATCAATGTTTTGGGTGTCCTTATAGCCAATATGTCGAAAAAACTGAAATTTAACCCATTTTTTTAATGTTTTTTCCCTTACGTTCTTCAGTCAAGTTCTAAATTTTGAGCGGAGATTGAGATTTTGTCGAACTAATATGACGCAAAACTTCTGAAGAGTTTGACACCCTATTACACATATCAAGCCAACCTTGTTGATGAACACACGTTACGTCTTTTATAAGTTGGAATGAACTGTTCACATCATCAGCTCCGCCTAAGTAATCGTTCATAAAGTGTTTTGAAATTATGTCTTGGCTGCCTTTTGGATATTCGTATTCAAAGTCGGGTGCGTTATGATTCCTAACCTGTTGTGCAATGCTTGGACTACATTTGGCTCCAAAGAATAGTACTTGTATTTCGTGGACGTCAGGTAAACCCTGTCAACTATTTTCTCTCCACAGGATTCTTTAAGCATGTCGATCTATCTGTTGATTTTTTATTTGTAGAAACATTTCTTTAATATTGCCAACAAAACCGATTTCATATGCTTGGAAATTTATGAGAACAGATGACAATTGATTGTAAAGGTCAGGCCCTGACAATAAAATGTCGTTAAGGCAATAACCATGACTTTTAGATGCAGCGCCGAAGACAATTCTAAAGTTGTCTGGCTTGTTAATATTTTGAACTCGAAAGTGTGGAAGGTAAAATGTTAACGGTGACTCTAAATGAAGTTCAGACGAATTGAGTTTTTTAAGATACCCTTTTGCAATATGTGACTGAATTATTCCATGTATTTCTTGCCATAATCGGGATTCTTGTAAATTTTTATTTTTATTATTATGCAGAACATCCAAGTCATCAGTTTCATTACATTTTACAAGGTTGTTGTTGACATGAAACGCATAATTGGTTTCAGTTGTCTGTTTCTTCGGTTCAACTGTTCATGAACAGCCCAGCCCAATGAGGTCTTACTGTCAACTGGACCTTAATTGGACTCTTGTCCAATCAGAATTTTTGGATGTGTTCTTTCGTAAAAACAGTCATCAAATTTTTTAAAAATTGAAAGCTTTCGGTCATGTCGTTTACCATAAGTATTTGTATAGGTCAGTTTAGATTGGATACAGTTTTGATTTTTCTCATCATGAAGGTCTTACAGGATTGATATTTGCCTTTGATACGCACGCTCACTACTTTGGAATCGTCCTGTTCATTAATTTCATTGTTAGTCCATTGCATCTTTAATGGTCTAGTTGAGCCGTCGAGTCCAAAGTCATTGGCTACTTTGTAGTCTATTAAGTATATTGTGGATGCCTCGTCAAGAAGAGCATAGGTTTCAATAGTCCTATGAGACAAATCGGTATAACCTTTAAAATTACATTGTTGATGATGATGATGATTTTTACCTAGACACGAGATGAAAAGGCCATGTTGAATTTTGCACAAGTTGTAACAAGATGCTCGGTCAATTTGCAATAGTTACAGAACGCTTTGGTATAAGCCTAATTTTTGTTACCTTGTTGATTACAAACTGTTAGTGTGGTGTCCTTAGACTTATTTTGACCATGCCCTTACATTGTCGCTACTTTAACAGTATCACCTACCCATGTCTCAAAAACTATTATTTTAGGTTCAGTTGTCTTTGATTTGCAATAATGTTTCATAAAGGCAATACGCTGTGAAATAGATATTTTTTCAAAAATTTCGGCAAGTAACAATGAGTTACGAATTTGATCTAGTCTTCTATAGATAATAATGTGTTCATCATATTAGTAATTATATCATAAAATGTGATTAGCCGTTCATATTTAATTTTTTCCATAAAATGTCTTATCAGATGACTAGGGACTAAATCGCTCTTTTGAAATTAGTGAAATTACACGCTTTAGAACTGCTTTTAAATTCGGCATAAAACATGGGCCAATCTGATGGGTCCCCAGTCAAGTCGAACTAGCTATTTCCGTCTGTCTGTCCGTCTATCTGTCCGTATGAATCCTCAGAGACAATAAGACTAGAGACAATAAACTTGGCATGTAGGTTCCTGTATACCATACGAAGATCAAGTTTATTTCAAATTTGGGATGCACGCACCTCCCCCCCCCCCCCCCCCCCACCACCGCAAATCGAAAAAAGCTCCCACAGCCACAATTTTAAAGATTTAGCTTTGATTTTTGGTACACATATTTCTTTTATCAATGTTAATCAGTTGCGAAATTTCGTTGCGATCGGATTACAAACACCAAAGCTATTGACGAATCTATTTACCATCTCAGCACGCAAAAACAACTGTTTGACAGGCACTGGACAAGTTAAGTGCGCTGCTTGCTTGCGTTGCCGCTGAACTGCTTGAAATGCAAGTTGGGAGCACGTAGTCTCGTAGTCGGGCACACGTGACTAGAGCATTCTTACTTGTCTAAAATGAGTTTGAAGCTGATTTTTCCGAATTTCCGAATTTCAAAATCCGATCTTAGTACGCACTTTCAGCATAATACGAAACTACTGTGAAAAATTCAGCCTTCTAGCTCTTATGGTGTGGGCTGTGTGACATTTGTAAATCAGTCAGTCAATCAGTCAGGTTGAACACTTTTATATTTATAGAAGATAGATAGGTATGTCTTAAATGTTAGAGATTAATTTGAGGCCTTTTTATTGACTTTAATTTCATATCTCGTTTTTTTAAAATCGGTAACGCAAGTAATTGTGAAATATTTTAACTCACTTCAAAAAAATTAAGTTAGAAACGGAAAAGTTTGTAAACAAATTTCTGCTATAGAAAAATAAAACTATTAGGGAACTCTAATGAATCCATGTTTTCAATTTCAGCTCAACCTCTGCCAAAAAATCTAAAACTGTTGCATAGTGTAATTAAACTAAATTTTATTTTTATTTTGAATGAAATCTCTATCTATATGGTATGAAGAAGTGTCATTCGACGCGTTTTAAGAATTAGAACATTTGTGAGTTTAAAAAAAAAAACAAAAAGACCAAACGGCCCCAGAAACTCCAATTCTTTAAATTTTTCCCTTCTCACCAACTTGCTTATATCTCATGAGCCAGGTGAGCTACCAAAAGTTTTAGTATGTACTTTTCTTAGTTAAAGCAATACCTTTCGATCGGTATATAGCTCGATCTGATCAGACACTCATAGCAAATCTTTTAATCTTGCTGTATATAATATAGTCGAGTATTCTTACTTGTTATATTTTTTTTTTACCGTCACAGGGTTTCACTGAAATTAATTTATGTTTAGTTTATGTTAATTATGTTTGATTCTTAGCGAAACAATACACAGCTTATAAATTAAATCGCTACTTAC
>OX453089.1:48399031-48566323 GCA_949708635.1 Hirtodrosophila cameraria
AGGGAATCAGCAAAAAGTTTAAGAACGGTGCTAGGAACATTGTCAGGACCAACCGAGAATTTAAATTAACAAGATTTCAAATTTAATAAAACACAATCTAAATCAATAAAAGGGGGATAGACACAATTAGAAGCACTTAAATCAAAGGTATATGACAAATTCGAAAGAGAATCATTAGAAAACGTGGAGTAGCAAAGCTGAAAGAATGAGGCAAATAAATCGGCAATCTCTGGGTCAGAATCAGCGCTAATTGAATTAAAAAATAAAGATGAGGGAAATTGGGTAGATTTACGCTTAGAATTAACAAAGCGGTAGAATTGCTTGGGGTCACGATAGAAGTTGTTTTTGCATTTAGACAATTAATTGTTATAGCAAGAAGTATTCAAAAGAGAAAATTTAGAACGAACAATAGAGTATTTAGAAAAATCTGACGGTGATCCAGATCTTTTAAACTTTTTATAAAGGCGAGACTTTATATTTCTTAGATTAGACAATCTAGGGATAAACCAAAGTGGACCCTGGCGAGAGGCATTAGGAGAGCTTAAGGGGACATAATCATCGAAAACTGCAAAAAGCGCACCATAAAGTGCTCTTGTTTCTAAATTTATATTTTCTAAATTATCAAGGAAAGACCAATCAATCCGAGATAATGCAAGGTTTAGGGAGAGAAAATTTGATTTACTAAAGCAAGAATCATCAGAAGATGTCCTAAAAATAAAAGGCAGCTTAAAGTCACCTAAAACAACTAAACGGTCGGTATTACTAAGAAGGGATGCAACATATTGAAGACGGGAAACGCATGTACGTAGAAAGTTCAGATGAAGGAGGGATATACGAGCAAGATATAAAGACACATTCAGAATCAATACGAACTTTAACGACAATAAACTCAATGTCGGAGTCATCCTGAAACTCACATGAGATAAGTTCAGATGACAAGTCCGCTCTAACGGCAATTAAGACACCACCACCACGACGAAGGGGACGATCAAGTCTAAATACACGTAAATTGTCCGTAAGGATTTCGAAGTTAGAAACAGAGGAACTTAGCCAGGTCTCAGAGAAGGCAATAACGTCAGCTTCAAAAGATGCACTATCAGTGTATAACTTGCGCAGCTTACTGCACAAGCCACGCACATTCTGATATAGGATGCGAAGAGAGCGAATTAGTTTTATGGAACAGACGGAACAGGCAGCGAAGGAATGATGCCAACTCTAGAATTTTGATTGACACGATTTTCAAAAAATCTGAGAAATTGTAAGCTCAGGCCAAAAAGAAGACTCAAGCAGTCTTTGCACATATTTATCAAGGACAAAAATTTTAAAGGAGGAAATTTTTACTTTTAGATTTAAAGTTAAATTTCAAATATATTGTTTAACCAGCTCTTCTGTGGCAGATTCAACTAGTCGCGATACAAAAATAGATTTTCGCGGGGCAGCAGCGGAAAGAAGAGAAGAAGATAATTGATTTGAAGAAGAAGCAACGGCAGATACAGAATAGGCCAATGGAGGTAACTAAACTAGTGGATAAAGTTGCGGGCTTGTCCAAAACCACAGTAGGATTAGAAGCTGGGACAGGGGGGATAGCAAGGGGAGATGGCGAAGGGGTACATACAGGAGAAATTGCAGGAGATGGAGAAAGCGATACATCAAGGTATTGAGGGGTTGCCAGAAGAGTAGAAGGTGACTGGGTAGAACCGGAGGACAGTGAGGAGGGCGCATCTGCGGAGGGAACATCCAAAGATTGAGACTCCAATTGGCGCCTAGGTGGAGTCTCAAATTTAAAATTGTTGAGCAAGTCGATGCTCGAATCCAGGTCAGAAGAAAGGAGTTTGGCAGCTTTGTTCAAATTGATGGCAAAACTTGAAAGACTTGAGCAAAAATACAATATTCACGCCCATTTCTCACTCCGCAAAGAGGCTAAAAAAGAGTATATCGCAGTCGGGTGCATCCGACTGCAACGTTCTTACTTGTTTTGTTTGAGTTTGTCTATATTGTCTTGTTTATTTTTTTTCGTATTGTTCTGGATCAGTATACACATTTCATCCGGAAAATACCTCTAACGGTCGTTTATTTGTAATTATATTAACTATAATTATATTCGTAATTGGTCCTATCTAAAAGTTCTTCAAATGTCCGGTATATATTGTTTCTTCTTAAACACCCTTTCATTTCGGATAAGGTGGAATAGATCTGTCCGTTGACAGTGCGTTTGTAATGGGGAGCTGTAAAGATTTGTATGCCTAATTGGTCCTTCATCATGAAAGTGATGGTTGCAGAATTAAAAGATTTTTCGTTATCCATCACAACGCACTTTGGTACGCCGCAATAAAATAATATGTCATGTAGTGGCTCTTTGATGTCTTCTATTGCTTTTGATTTTATGATTCTTGCCTGCGCTAGTTTTGAGAGTTTATCTATTGCCGTCAGTATTAATTTCTTTTCAGTTTAGTAAATATGTAAGTAAATAATTATGAATTGTGTGTCCTGGGTATTCTGGAATTGGAGTTTCAGTAAGTTTTGGAATTGGAGTGAGTCTATCATACTTTTCTTCTTTACATAGTTGACATTGTTTCATTAGTTTTGCTATTTTCATTTTCATTTTGGGAAAATAATAGTTTTATGAGAGTTGAATTTTGTTTTCTTCGGCACTTCTTTGGGCTCTATTGTGTGTTTTTTAAATCATTTCGTCTTGGTCAGTTTCTGTTAACAGATCCTGTAATTTGGTTTGCGTAAACCTGATTTTGAAGGATCTGAAATGTTGCTTATAAATTGTTTGTGTCTGTCCCATTATCTCTTCCGTCGTAAAGATTCCATTAATAAGTGCGGAATTCAAAATTTTTTTTAAAATTTCGGTTATGTCATCATCAGTCAAATTTGGTTGTGAAATAGTATGTCTATGGAAAGTTGGGAATGGTATAGTGAATTTGTAGTCTTTGTGTATACACACTTGGTTTTTAAATGCATTTATTGACACTTCTATACAGGGGATAACGTCATGGCCTGAGGTTTGAGAACTATGTTGTGTTGATGTAACTGTATTAATTTCGTTTTTCTTGGGTACCATGGATAGTGTGTCAGCAACTTAGTTTTCTTTTCCTGGTTTAAAAAGCAATTCTTTATTGTATTCGTCTAAATACGATTTCTATCTTCTGATTGCTATACCACCTTTCCAGTTGCAGTCATGTGTAAGTGGCTCGTGGTCCGTATAAATTTTCACCTTAATCCTCCAAAGAGATATCCCTTAAATGATTTCACGGCCCAAGAAATGGCTAACATTTCTTTTTTCGCTGTTTCGTTATTTTCTTCGAGATAGAGTTCTGGATATAAATGCTATTGGTCTGTCGTTTTGTGAAAGTACTGCCGAGTCCGAGAAAGGATCGCAGTTCTTTGAGGTTTTTAGGACAGGGGTAATTAGCGATGGCTCCTACTTTGTTTGGGTTTGCTTCAATGCCGTTTTCTGATACTACAAATCCTAAGAATTCTACTTTAGTTTTAAAATTTCGCATTTTTCTAATTGGCACTTTATATTAGCTGCATTTAATGTTTCAAAGATTTTATCAAGGTTTTTGCAATGTGATTCCATGGCTTTACTGAAAACTATTATATCATCAATGTACATGTAACAGATTTTTCCTATGTGTTCTCGAAGTATGTCGTCAAGGGCTCGCTGAAATATGGATGGTGCGTTTTTTAAGCCGAACGGAAGTCTAGTAAATAGAAAAAACTATTTTTTTTATATCGCTTTCTTTTAAACGGATTTGATGGAACCCACAATTACCACTCTTTATATTTTTACTCCCTGTTCCCATTAAAAATGGGAAAAAGGGAGCTATATAGTACTGCAAATGTGTGTAACAGACAGAAGGAGGCATTTCCGACTATATAAACTACATATATTCTTGTTCAGGATTAACAGCCGAGACGAACTAGCAATGTCCGTCTGTCTGTCTGTTCGTCTGTCCGTCTGTCTGTCTGTATTAACGCGTCGATCTCAGAGACTATAAGAGCTAAAGACACCAAACTTGGCATGCAGGTTCCTGTATACCATACGCAGATCAAGTTTATTTCAAATTGTGGATGCACCCCCCCGCACAACCGCAAATCGCAAATATAGCCACAATTTTAAAGACAATGCTTTGATTGATACACATTTATTTTGTATCAATGTTGATTAGCTGTGTAAATTTCATCACGATCGGATAAATAACACCAAAGTTATAGAAGAATCTATTACGCCCGTCTCAGCTGGCAGCAACAACAGTTTGACAAGCAGTTTACGAGTTAAGTGCACTGCTTGCTTGTGTTGCCGCTGAAGTGCTTGAAATGCAAATTGGGAGCAGGGAGTCTCGTAGTCGGGCACACTCGACTAGAGTATTCTTACTTGTTTTTGAAGCATCTGGTTTTTTCGGTACAATCCACAGATGTGAATTGTAAGGGGATCGGGATGGACGTATTATATTCTTTTCAAAAAGTTCTTTAACCTGATTGTTTACTTCGTCTTTTAATGCCATTGGGTACTGGTAAAATATAGAGTATACTGGCGTGTCAGTATATACTCGGATTTCAGCTTTTACGTTAGTTGTGTAGGTCAGTTTTTCTTTTGGCTCAGCGAAAAGTTGTGGGTATTTTTTTTAATAGTCTGTCCACTTCTGTTTTTTACTCCCTGTTCCCATTAAAAATGGGCAAAAGGTAGTTATAAAGTACTTCAAATGTGTGTAACAGACAGAAGGAGGCGTTTCCGACTTTATAAACTATATATATTCTTGATCAGAATCAACATCCGAGACGAACTAGCCATGTCCGTCTGTCTGTATGAACGCGTCGATCTCAGAGACTATAAGAGCTAGAGGCACCAAACTTGGCATGCAGGTTCCTGTATACCATACGTAGATCTAGTTTACTTCAAATATGTCGAATGTACCCCCCAGCACCCCGCAAATTGCAAAAGACTCCGACAGCCACAATTTTAAAGATAAAGCTTTGATTGATTTGAGTGGTATGTTGATAATGTTGATCAGCTGTGTAAGTTTCATCACGATCGGATAAATAACACCTCAGTTATGGAAGAATCGATAACCCCCGTATCAGCAGGCAGAAACAACAGTTTGACATGAACTGGGCACGTTAAGTGCGCTGCTTGCTTGTGTTGCCGCTGAACTGCTTGAAACGCAAGTTGGGAGCAGGGAGTCTCGTAGTCGGGCACACTCGCCTAGAGAATTCTTACTTGTTGAATAAGTGTTAGGTGATCTGTTTGGGGAATAATTGTGTTGACTGCTTCAAATTTATTTTCTTTTATGGGAATACTTGTGCCATTTCTGAAGAACATGAGCTTTTTATTTGTGTCAATTATTGTTCCTAATTCTTTAAGATTGTCGTTTCCTAATGATGCATCAAATGATTTAAGTGTGGGTAGTAGGAAGAATTTTATTTCTAAATTTTTGTCATTGAATAAATTGGCTTTTTTATAATGGGTGATTCTTATGTTGCCTCCTACGGAGACTTCATCGAAATTACTTTCGTTCTTTATTGGGTTTTTGACGAGTTTTGGCTGAATATAATTTCTGTTTGATCCAGTATCTATTAGTATTTTTAATGTCTGTCCACTCCTCACCTTGCATTCGAAGTATGGCAATGAGGAGTCAGTTATTCTTAAAAATTAAGGTAAGTGTAGTCGTTTTGGTCGAATTGATTGCTGTCAGTTTCTTCGATGAGTTCAGTGTATTCTTAAACGGTCTCTTCGAATTCTGTTTGTTCATCTTGGGTTGTAAGATTTTGCCATTGTTGGGCTTTGCAGATCTATTTCGGTTTGTCCGCATGGTTTTGTTTGAATGTTGAAATTTCTAGGCTTTTTTATAGTTCCTGTTATAGGCATTGGTGGCCTTTTACCTGTCTCAAACTGTTGTGGCCTGTTCATATAATTAATTTGTTTTGTTTGAATGCTTCTATCGACATCCATGGGCTCTGGCTGTAGTTGTGGATTGGGAGCTATAAAACGAGGTGGCAGATACAGTGGTATTATTTTGTTATTTTGTGCGAAAGCAATGTTCAACTGTCTGGCCATCATGAAAGAATTTTGTGTAGAAACGTTCACGAAAGGATTTTGCTGAGGTGCGTTCATGAAAGAGTTTTGTGGGGCAACGTGTTTGAAATGGTTTTTGCTGGAATCCTGAATTATTTGCTGTCTGAATTGGTCTTGTTGTCAAAAAAGGTTTCTGAGGTGCATTTCTAAATGTGGGTTGTTGCATTTTATTAGTTGCGGTTAGTGCGGAATGTTTGGTTTTCTAACTTTAAGCACAGGTGCAATGCCGAGGAAAGGTCTGTAGGCTCTTTCATACCGAGAAGACGAGGTAAATCTCCACGAAGTCCTCCACTATGAAGGTATCTAGGACCTTGTCTCTGTATAATTTAGTCATAAGTTGTTCTTGCTCTATTCCTAATTTCATACAACCAATCTTACATAAAATTAAAGATAAATGATGATAAACCTCTTGGTGGAATTCTGCTACTGATTGGTTACCCTGGAATATTGTTGTCATCTGATACTCGAGTGTTGATAAATCTCGTTTATCACCATAATAAATTTGGAAATGGCGGTCCAGTTCAAAGGGACACTGTACGATTCTAATGCATTATTGCATTGCCTGTAATTCCTTAACGAATGGTCCCAAAATATTTTGCTGTGCCAATCATGCTTTTGTACGTGTTTAGTATTCTGTCAGCTCCCTTTTTCCATGAGCCAAATTCGGCTGGGTTGCCAGAAAATTCTCGCAAGCTATGTCTGGAACTGAATCTAATTCTTTGAGGTCACCTTGATGCTCTGGTAATATTCGCTGTGTTTCTACATAAGTAAAGTTAAATTTCAAATTCTGGCTTTGTTGTAATAAAATCGGAAATTGTTCGGCTAAAATTTTCTGCACAAGGCTGGCTACTTCTTCGTTTTGTGACATGGTTCTATTGTTTTAATATAACTCTTGTCTTTGTAATTGTCTGTTTGGTCTTTGTAAGATAGAGGTTGGGGAATATTCTTGTTCTGTTGGACTAAGTGGGTCTATTAATAGGGGCTGCTCTGGTAAATTGATAATAGCTGGTCTAATTAAATTATTGAAGTTAGCCATGCGATTATTTGAATGACAAAATAAGAGATTGAAAATATGATTGAGTTTGTTAAAATTATTTGCGCCAAAGAGATTTTTTTCAAATATAGTGTGAACTGGTTTAGCCTGTTTGTTCGGTTAATATTTTAATATTTCTGTTTTTTCATTATTTATATTTTGATTTTAATTGTAATTATTATTATTTATCTTAAAAATTTTTTTTTATTTATTTAAATTAATTTGCTGAAAAGAAATGAAAATAATTTTATCAACGATACATTTTATTCAAATTCCTTTACTACTTTCACTTTTTATTTTGATTGAATTTTCGTTTTGTTATCAAAGTCTGTATCTCCCATACCCCTTTAGCTAGAATCAGCAAATTTTGCAGGTTGAATTCTATAGCCCTATTAAATAGATGGGATAAATATAATTTTGTCACGCCCACCCCCGCCCTTGCTATCGAGCAATGTTTGTTTCTCCCAAACCTGTAGAACGGCCCAACCAAACTTTAATTGACGGTAAAACTTGAAAGACTTGAGCAAAAATACAATTACCACGCCCACTTCTGACTCTGCAAAGAAGCTAAAAGGAGTATATCGCACTCGGGTGCATCCGACTGCAACTTTCTTACTTGTTATATGTTTAATTTTCCTGTACTCTATTCACTTAGTTTTAATTTTATTCTTGATTTGTTTTCACTTAACTTATTTTGATTTTTTTATCTTTTCGTTTCAGGTAAGTAAGCTTAAATCACTTATCACTAACTTACATAACTTAGGTTGATGTGGTTATCCCTCCTGGTAGCTTGGATGTATTCCTGTTCGACTTCTACTGGGGATCCTGCAGCTTACACGAAAGTAATGGGTGACCTGCGGGCGGGCCTGACAAGGCTTGTAATCCACTGATGGGTTAGAAATATGTAAATTTCCAACCTTGCGTTACCTTGTTTCAATTAAGAAGAGTAACACAAAGACAACTTGTTTTTGGGCCAGCGGAGTGTAAGAAACTTAATTTTGAATGTATCGAACTTAATCAGATTTCAAGAATCGGTTTATTCAAAGTATATCTTGTGACTGACTTAATGCAAAATCGGATTCCCTATCTAGCTGTGGGTGTTGGCGGCGATGCTACTGCTCTGGCTTATTGCTGAGTTGACGATTTCGTCCAAATGGAAAGTCGCCCATTGCGTGGGCGGATGTTTAAGCTACTAAACTATTGTTTATGTTTACGTTGGCAACATAGTTGAAGACGTTTGGGTGGTTGCGACAATTGTTCTTGCGAAGGCAAAACAGTTGAGTTTCGACAATTGTTCTTGCGAAGGAAAAAGTTTTGCGTTTAATATCTATATATAAAAGAGTTTGTCCTCACTATCGATTGGCAATTGGCAATCAACGCAGGGCCCAAACCATAAGAGCTAGATGGCTGAAATTTTCACAGTAGCTTAGGCATATACCGAAAGTGAGCACTAGGACCGGATCTTGGAAAATTCGGTTGGGTAATGTGGAAAATACGCGGAAAACCGTTGTATGCAACTTATTTGTTTATCATCCGATCAGCTTCAAACTTAATTTCAATGATCAATATAAAAAATAATTTATGACTGCATACCAATTTTCCGGAAAATTCACCCCCCTGGGTGGAAAATGGGTAGTCAAGGTTGTATGGGCGAAAGTTGAGTTGATTGGCGATTGGCTATCAACGGAAGGCCCAAACCATAAGAGCTAGTTGGCTGAAATTTTCACAGTAGCTTAGGCATATACCGAAAGTGAGCATTAAGACCGGGTTTTGGAAAATTCGGTTGGGAAATGTGGAAAATACGCGGAAAACCGTTGTATGCAACTTTTTTGTTTATCATCCGATCAGCTTCAAACTTAATTTCAATGATCTATATAAAAAATAATTTATGACTGCATACCAATTTTCCGGAAAATTCACCCCCCTGGTTGGAAAATGTTGTTGAAAGGTTGTATGGGCGAAAGTTGAGTTCTTATGCGATTTGCTTCAAACTCATTTTCAAATATCGAATAGAAATTCATTAAAAACTGCATACCAATTTTCTGGAAAATTCACCCCCATGGATGGAAAGTGGGTGGTAGGCAGGGCGAAAGATGAGTTCTTATGCGATTTGCTTCAAACTCATTTTCAAAGATCAATATGAAAATTCATTAAAAACTGCAAGCCAATTTTCCGGAAAATTCACATTCCCGGGTGGAAAGTGGGTGGTAAAAAGGCGAAAGTTGAGTTTTTGTACGATTTGCTTCAAACTAATTTTCTAAGTTCAAGATGAAAATTCATTGAAAGCTGCAACTGGAAAATTTGTTTGTTAAGGTTGCGTGCACCGCACGCCGGGAAATGCTAGCTCTAAATATTTTAGTAGTTAACTTATATACCCATGCAGTAAAGATTTGCATAAGAAAACTTATTTTTCAACCGATGGTTCCCATAGTCGTCAAATTTTGATAAAACTTTGCCCACATGTAGTGAGTTTGGTCAAGTTGTTTTGAAAAACACAAAAGTTTTTCACACAAAAACTTATTTTTCAACCGATTGTTGCTATGGCAGCTATAAGATATAGTGGCCCGATTTTGATAAATAAAATTTTGCTAGCTTGTGTAGAACGTTCTTAAACATGGATTCATTGAGTTTGGTTGAGATATTTTGAAAAGCACAAACATTTTTCTCTCAGAAACCTTTTTTTCAACCGATCGTTCCTATGGCAAGTGTAGGTACTACCTGCAAAAAGAAGAAGCATCTGTGCCAAGTTTCATCAATAAAGCTCTAGAACAAAGTCTTGAAAAACGTATATAAACACACAGACGGACAGACAGACATGACGGACATGACTCGCCTGTTGATGCTGATAATGAATATACAATTATTTTTTTTCTGAGATGTCTCCTTCAATGCTTTACACATTTCATGTGTTATTACATGTAGTTCCTTATACTAGTTGACAGCCATTTTGCAAAGTAAATGTAAACGATTTTAAAACATAAATTTGTTTTTACTGTATCGCCATTTCAAATAAACCTATTTCACTAAGCAAGCACTCAAATGAAAAGTATGTAAGTCTTCTATAACTTTCTCTAAAACAGTATTAAGATCGGCTCAGTAGTTCGGTTGCTAGCAATTTTAATAAATTCGAAAATACTTTTTTTTTTTGATTATTTGAGTTTGAAAGCTCACATATCGTCCTGAAAAAAAATAAATAAATAATCGCAGGAATAGAAATGTGTCGAAGAAAATAAGATATTATTAATGCAAATATACTTTGGTATATATCAACATGTATACCAAGTTTGGTTGTTCTAGCTTCAAAACTGTTTAAAAGAACTGCGTTCGTACGGACTGACGGACGGACATTTCACAAACCCAATATACTCTTTTTTTCATTTTTTTTCAAAAAAAATTAAAAAAAGAGTATAAAAAACGGAACATTAATTTTTAGTATGACACGCCCTGTTTAGAGGCGGCTGTGAGGTAATCATTAGAGAGAACCGCAAAAACATATATCTCTTATAGTTTTATAGCTAGAGTAACCAAATTTTGCACAATGGCTACTTATCACATCCTTGATTGATCTGACTAAAAAAAAAATTGGCCACGCCCACCCCCGCCCCCACAAATAAGCAATATCTGTATCTCCGGCATTTGGTGATTCTAGCTAAAGGGGTGAGGGAGATACAGACTTTGCTTATTTGTCGGGGCGGAGGTAGGCGTGGCCAAATTTTTTTTGGTCAGATCAATCAAGGATGTGATCAGAAGCCATTGTGCTAAACTTGGTATACTCTAGCTATAAAACTGTGGAAGATATAGGTTTTCGCGGTTTGTTGGGGAAAAAAAAAAAATTATTTCCGTGATTAATGGCCCCAACTGCATCAGAAAAAGAGATTTTTGACTCTAGTCCTATTTACTCCCTGTTCTCATTAAAAATGGGAATGTCCGTCTGTCCGTTTGTCTCTGTCTGTCTGTATGAACTCGTCGATCTCAGAGGCTATAAGAGGTAGAGACACCATACTTGGCATGCAGGTTGCTGTATACCATACGCAGATCAAGTTTATTTCAAATTTCGGATATTCCCCCTCGAATCCCCGCAAATGGAAAAAACTCCCACAGCCACAATTTTAAAGATATAGCTTTGATTTTTGGTACACATATGTGATATATCAATGTTGATCAGCTGTTTAAATTTCACGATCGGATAAATAACACCAAAGTTATGGAAGAAACTATAACCCACGTCTCAGCAGACAGAAAAAACAGTTTGACAGGAACTGGACACGTAAAGTGCGCTGCTTGCTAACGTTGCCGCTGAACTGCTTGCAGTGCAAGTTAGGAGCAGGGAGTCTCGTAGTCGGGCACACTCGACTAGAGCAATCTTACTTGTTAAGTGTTGCTTAGTGTTATTTATTGTCAAGTATAATTGACGGTTTTTTTTTTTTTAAACAATTCTGCAAAGCTTACTTAAATAATGTTAATTTTATGACACATCTACTTTCAATCGTACCAATAAATATTGGAATCATTAATACACATAAAATAATTTATTTTCATTGCATGCTTTATAGTCTTGGTATGACTACAAGTTGAGGTGGGAACCCAAAGAATACGGAGGAGTCCATATGTTACACGTTCCCTCTGATCATATATGGAGACCGGATATTGTCCTATATAATAAGTAAGTAGCAAAGTAGCTGCAATTAGTCTTAAGCTGTTTGATGAAAAAACATGCGTAACACAAATAAAAAGATATATTTAAGCTTTAGTGTAACCGTATGTCTTCGAGTGGTCACAAATCTAATTTTAATACATTTTTTCTTTATAATATTTAAAATAACAAGAGTCTATTTATTAACATAAAGTAGTTTTAAAATCTAGACAAATCTAAAAGCTGGTGCTGCTTTTCATTTTAAAAAAAAATGTGTTATTCAGAATGAACTTATTCATGCCCAATACGATTGCCGGTTAGTAAACGCTGTTCAAAATACAAATTTGTTGAGCTTGCTTTTATTACTTTAAAAAATCTCTAATCCTACTAAGTCGTGTCGATATAGCCGTGACCATGCGTCTGGTTGTCTGTCCGTCTTAGACACTGTAAAAGCTAATGATCATTTATTAACTGTGTATTATTTTTTTGGAATTTTAAATGTATTTAAAGTATTCAAACGTTAAGCAACAATCATGGCTTTAAAAACACTTTCTATACACGCATAATTGTCATGCTGCATGATGTTTAATAAACGTTGTTTATTCTCTTTTTTAATTTTTTTGAAAAAAAAAAAGAAAAAAGAGTATATAGGGTTTGTGAAATGTCCGTCTGTCCGTCTGTCTGTATGAACGCAGGTTTTTTCCACAGTTTTGAAGCTAGAGCAACCAAACTTGGTATACAGACAAAGTGTCAAGGTCTCCCCCCCACCCCCACAAACCGCAAAAACCTATATCTTCCACAGTTTTATAACTAGAGTAACCAAATTTAGCACAAGGGCTACTTATCACATTCTTGATTGATCTGACAAAAAAAAATTCGGCCACGCCCACCTCCACCCCGACAAATAAGCAAAGTCTGTATCTCCCCCACCCCTTTAGCTAGAGTCCCCAAATTTTGCAGGTTGAATTCTATTGTCCTATTTAATAGATTGGACAAAAATAATTTTGCCACGCCCACCCCCGCCCTTGCTATCGAGCAATGTTTATTTCTCCCAAATCTGTACAACGGGCCCAACCAAATTTAAATTGATGGCAAAACTTGAAAGTTTTGAGCAAAAATACAATTGCCACGCCCACTTCTGACTCCGAAAGAGGCTAAAAAAGAGTATATGGCAGTCGGGTGCATCCGACTGCAACGTTTTTACTTGTTTAATATAAGTTCATATATATATGTACAAATTTCCGAGATTATCAATACTTTAATTATACTATATAGAATAATTATTTTTGTCGGAAATATCGAATAATAGATATTTTAATTACCAAAACTAATATGTTTTATAATATGTATACTCATTTTAGGTTTTAACGGCCAACTGATTATTTTATCTAAAATAATTGAAAAAGGTGCCGTTGTATTTTCTGGATTGTGATATACATAGTATACCCTCATTGTACCCTCTTTGCGGAGTTTGGAGTGGCCGTGGCAAGATATACATTGTAACGAATTTGTTTCGCGCAGCGTAGCTCGTAGTGTCGAGAAAGAAGTGTCCCTGTAGATGTAAAGTAGTGGGTTAAAATGAGCTGGAAAGGAGCTGGCTAGCGCCGGCTCGGTGGGGCTAGATTCGGTTGCAGATCCCCTGTAGCGCTTGTCTGAAGCTTAAAGCTGGAGAAGATTAGCCGAGATCACGAAGTTGGACTTCGTTATGAGCACTGATAAAAATAATGCATTGTAATTTTAAATATTTTCATATTGAATTTTAATATGTCATTTTTTTAATATTTTCATATTTAAATTAAATATTTTTTATTCAATTAAATAATTTTTATTAAAAACAAATATTTTCTTTTTAAATTAAACATGAAACATATTAAAATTGAATTTCAATATGAATAATATTCAATTTTAACATTAATCGGTATATATTTTACAACTTAAACTCTTATATTACAAAATAATCAATTTAAATTTGTTTTGTATTGAATTCAAATATTTTCAGCATCATAAAATCAAAACTTTTATTCTTGATTTAACAAGAGAGAAAAAATATTTAATTTAAGAAGTTTTCATGGTAAATTTGAATAATAATTATGAATACACACATTTTGTGTGCATCGCACTATAATTCCCAACTACAAATTCCATAAGTTCCGTAATAAAAAGGCACTACAAGACTAAAGTTTTTCTGTATCTGCGCTGTTGAAGAGGACTGACTGAGGAATATTAGTTGATGCATGGCGAACCTGGTTCGAATCCCACCGAATACCAAATGATAATTTGAACTTTTAAAAATTTTGATTATGATGTGTACAATAATATTTATTAAATAATTTAATGTTAAATAATGTTTATAGTCCGTCCGTCTGTCTGTTGTCTGTATGAACGCAGTCTTTTCCACAGTTTAAGAGCTAAAGCAACCAAACTTGGTATACATGTTGGTATATACCATAGGCAGACAAAGTGTCAAGATCTCACCCCTAACCCCCACCCCTTCCCCCACAAGCCGCAAAAACCTATATCTTCCACAGTTTTACAGCTAGAGTAATCAAATTTGTCACAAGGGCTGCTAAAGAATCACTTCCTTGATTGATCTGCCAAAAAAAATTTGACCACGCTCACCCCCGCCCCCACAAATAAGCAAAGTCTGTATCTCCCACAACCCCTTTAGCTAGAATCACCAAAGGTTGAATTCTGTTGCATTATTCAATAGATTGGATAAAAATAATTTGGTCACGCCCACCCCCGCCCCTTGCAATTGAGCAAAGTTTGTTTCTCCCAAACCTGTAGAACAGGCCCAACCAAATTTAAATTTATGTTAAAACTTGAAAGAGTTTACCAAAAATACCATTGTCACGCCTACTTCTGACTCCGCAAAGATGCGAAAAAAGAGTATAGCGCAGTCGGGTGCATCCGACTGAAACGTTCTTACTTGTTTTTCCTGTTTTTATCATATTTTATTTATATTTGTGTATCTTAACTAAAAGAGTTTGCACTGTTAAAACTATCTATCAAACCATCTTCAATTTCACATTAAATTTGAATAGAAATTTTTGAAATAAATATGAAATATATTAAAATTGAATATTTTTCACACTTCAATTGTAAAATGTGGCATATATAATTAACTATAAAAAAATTTTAAATTTAATTTTTTCATTATGAAATTATATTTGAATATAAGCATATTCAAATTGAAACAAGTAAGAATACTCTAGTCGAGTGTGCCCGACTACGAGACTCCCTGCTCCCAACTTGTGTTTCAAGCAGTTCAGCGGGAACACAAGCAAGCAGAGCACTTACCGTGCCCAGTTCCTGTCAAACTGTTGTTCCTGTCTGCTGAGACGGGGGTAAAAGATTCTTCCATAACTTTGGTGTTATTTATCCGATCGTGATGAAATTTACACAGCTGATCAACATCAATACAAAATATATGTGTGCCAAAAATCAAAGCATTTTCTTTAAAATTGTGGCTGTGGGAGTCTTGCGATTTGCGGGGGTGCGAAGGGGTGCATCCGAAATTTGAAATAAACTTGATCTGCGTATGGTATACAGGAACCTGCATGTCAAGCTTGGTGTCTCGAGCTCTTATAGTCTCTGAGATCGACGCGTTAATACAGACAGACAGACGGACAGACGAACAGACAGACAGACGGACATTGCTAGTTCGTCTCGGCTGTTAATCCTGATCAAGAATATATGTAGTATATATAGTCGGAAATGCCTCCTTCTGTCTGTTACACACATTTGCAGTACTTTATAACTTCCTTTTTCCCATTTTTAATAGGAACAGGGAGTAAAAAACACCTTAAGGTGCGAAAATTATAACAAAAATATTACTATAGTAATATGAAATTTTAGCACTTTTTTTTTTTATCAGTGCACTATGGGGAATTTGACTAGTTTTTGTGGCCAAAACTCAGATTTCAAAAGTTTGAAATTGAATGATTTTATATTTTGAATGTGTTAACGTCAAACTGTTATGTTTCATACCAGAAATTTTAACATTTTCACCTGCTGTTAAGATAACAGCTGTTAAAACAGCTTTTCCAAACGAAAAACAAACGATAGCGAAATTTGCATTTTTGTGACGAAGTTTTCGGTTGATTTTTGGCCAAATAATGGGCCCCTTAGACGCTGCATCTAAGTTGTACAACCCTCGTGTTTTACTGTTATCCCGAGCGCTCCTACGCCTTTGTGGGCGTTCGTATTGCGCGCTGTCGGGTTGTACGTTTGCCACACACGTACCAACTTTTGACACAACTTGGTTGAGCAACTTCACAAAATGGCGGCGGCTGGTGATCATTAAATAATGAGAAATAATTATTGCAGTGATTTTCATTATTTAAATACAGAATTTAAAACAGGGTAAATTTGAAATTGAATAAATATATTATATTAATAGAAATTAAAGTAAATTTTGGGAAAAAAAAGACCAAATTATTCTTTTGTATTGTGTATATTTAACAAGTAAGAATACTCTAGTCGAGTGTGCCCGACTACGAGACTCCCTGCTCCCAACTTGCATTTCAAGCAGTTCAGCGGCAACACAAGCAAGCAGTGCACTTAGCTCGTAAACTGCTTGTCGAACTGTTGTTGCTGCCATCTGATACGGGCGTAACACAAGCAAGCAGTGCACTTAACTCGTAAACTGCTTGACAAACTGTTGTTGCTGCCTGCTGAGACGGGCGTAATAGATTCTTCTATAACTTTGGTGCTATTTATCCGATCGTGTTGAAATTTACACATCCGAAAGACATTGATTAAACATACATGTGTACCAAAAAATATCAGAATGTCAGAATATCCTATATCAGAATGTGCGTGGCTAACTTCGAAATCCTTACGGACAATTTCGTCCCCTTCGCCGTGGTGGTGGTGTCTTAATTGACGTTAGAGCGGACTTGTCATCTGAACTTATCTCATGTGAGTTTCAGGATGACACCGACATTGAGTTTATTGCTTAAAGTTCGTATTGAATCTGAATGTGTCTTTATATCATGCTCGTACAAAGCCCTTCATCTTTAATTTCTCATGCACTTTCACCGAGAAGTCTTCCCTAATCCTTGCGTTATCTCGGATTGATTGGCCTTTTTTTGATAATTTAGAAGATATAAATTTAGCAACAAGAGCATTTTATGGTGCGCTTTTTGCAGTTTTCGATGACTATGTCCCCTTAACCTCTCCCACTGCCTCTCGCTAGGGTAAACTTTGGTTTAACCCTAGATTATCCACTCTAAAAAATATGAAGTCTCGCCTTTATAAAAAGTTGAAAAGATATGGATCACCGTCAGATTTTTCTAAATACTCTATTGCTCGTTCTAAATTTTCTCTTTTGAATACTTCTTGCTATAACAATTACTTGTCTAAATGCAAAAACAACTTCTATCGTGACTCAAAGCAATTCTACCGCTTTGTTAATTCTAAGCGTAAATCTACCCAATTTCCCTCATCTTTATAATACTCTTTTTTAATTAAAAAAAAAAAAAAAAATGAGTATATTGGGTTTGTAAAATGTCCGTCTGTCTGTCTGTATGAACGCAGTTTTTTCCACAGTTTTGAAGCTAGAGCAACCAAACTTGGTATACATGTTGGTATATACCATAGGCAGACAAAGTGTCAAGATCTCACCCCTAACCCCCACCACTTCCCCCCCAAACCGCAAAAACCTATATCTTCCACAGTTCTATAGCAAGAGTAACCAAATTTAGCACTTATCACATCCTTGATTGATGTGACTAAAAAAAATTTGACACCCCTTCAGATAAAGTCCCAAAATTTGCAGGTTGAATTCTATAGCCCTATTAAAAAGATTGGATAAAAATATTTTTGCCACGCCCACCCCCGCCCTTGCAATCGAGCAATGTTTCTTTCTCCCAAATTGATTAAATTGATGGTAAAACTTGAAATATTTGAGCAAAAAAAAACAATTGCCACTTCTGACTCCGCAAAGAGGCTAAAAAAGAGTATATGGCAGTCGGGTGCATCCGACTGCAACGTTCTTACTGGTTTTTTAATTCAATTATTCTGATTCTGACTAAGAGATTGCCGATTTATTTGCCTCATTTTTTCAGCTTTGCTACTCCTCGTCTTCTAATGATTCTCTTTCGAATTTGTCATATCCTTTTGATTTAAGTGCTTCTAATTGTGTCCATCCCCCTATTATTGATTTATATTGTGTTTTATTAAATTTGAAATCTTGTAAATTTAAATTCTCGGTTGGTCCTAACAATATTCCTAGCGCCGTTCTTAAACTTTGTGCTGATTCCCTGTGCCTGCCCCTATTAAAACTTTTTAATCTTTCACTCGAGCTTGGTGAGTTTCTCTCTGACTGGAAGGAATCGTTTATTATTCCCATTCATAAGGGGTTTAAGGCTGACATCTCTAATTATCGTGGGATTTCAAATCTTTCTTCTATTCCTAAGCTTTTCGAAAAAATTATCACTTCTTAGCTTCAAAACTTTTGCCAACCCATTTTTTCTGAATCTCAACATGGTTCTATAAAAAGTCGCTCAGTTTCTACTAACTTTCTTGAATTCTCTACTATTGTCAATACGGGCTTTTTGAATCATTGTCAAGCTGATGTCGTTTACACTGATTTTAGTAAAGCCTTTGACTCAGTAAATCATTCCCTTCTCATTAGAAAACTAAATTTGCTTGGTCTCTCAACTAAACTTTGGATTAGTGTCTATCTTCGAAATCGGACCCAGCGTGTTCGTTTTAATTCGCCACTCTCCAAACCAGTTCTTGTCACGTCAGGGGTTCCTCAGGAGAGCCATTTAAGACTCTTACTTTTTAACTTATTTACCAACGATCTGCCTCATTTTTTATCTCATTGTCGTGCTCTTATGTATGCTGATGATGTTTAGCTAGCTTTCTCTCATAGCAATGCCAAAACCTGTGCAGCGCAAAGTTCCAAATGGGACACTGACTTTTTTTTTACAGATGCAACCTTGGATTTTGCGGGTAACAGATGCACTGATGTTCAACTCTAACATATAAGCAGCATCCACAGCAAAACCATGTATTTGACAATTCGTGCCTTTGATATGTCTTGCAATTTTTTGAGCAAGTGGTTGGGTATCACCCCATGCGATCTTTAGCAGCTACATTTCCTGCATTGGGCACAATAATCCAAGTGGATCGTACAGACGAAGGACAAGTGACAAAGTGGCACGTTTTTTATGCAATACGATAAATTGGATGTCGACTAGTTAAAATAGTCATCCCGTGGACTTCAAATGAGTCCTAACATCTTCGTATCCTCTTGACGGCCAATAAGAATTGACTCTGAGATTCGAAACGCTTACAATTTGTTGAACAGCGATTAGCTCCTTATGGGCCCCTTAGACGCTGCATCTAAGTTGTACAACCCTCGTATTTTACCGAGCGCTCGTACGCCTTCGTGCGCGTTCGTGTTGCGCGCTGTCGGGTTGTACGTTTGCAACAGACGTACAACTTGGTTGCACAACTTCACAAAATGGCGGCGGCTGGTGATCATTAAATAATGAAAAATAATTATTGCAGTGATTTTCATTATTTAAACACAGAACTTAAAGCAGGATAAATTTGAAATTAATTGAATATATTATATTATTAGAAATTAAAGTACATTTTGGGAAAAAATAGTCTAAGGTAAATTTAACATATAATTAATATTCAAATATAATCTTAATAATGAAAAGTTTTCTCTGTATTACAAATAAAGCAACTAAAACCAGCGAATTTTATTTGTACACAACTTCAAACAAAAAAGATCTCTATCCTACACAGATGTATTTATAATTGGGGACTTAAACAGTAACCTGCTAACTGAGAGTCATTTGCCAGAGGAAATACAAGCAGTGGGATTAAGTGTAGTCAATAAAACCTATCCCACGGACTTTACAAACACATGTGATACTACACGTAATTTTTGTTAGTGAAACCTCCAAGATTGTGCCCTACGACCAAATTTCTATATGAATTTAATATTGACTGTAGTGAATTTAAAATTAAATATAAGGACTTTAAGAACATTAACTATGACGAACTATCACATGAACTAACTTTATGCGACTGGACACCTATATATAACTCGCTCTCTGCTGACATTCAACTTGACTATTTATATAGTAATCAAAACTACTTTTATGATAAACTTGTGAAGCTTAAAGAAAAGAAGATTAAGCCGTCTCAATCAAGCTTGTTTAACAGTGACATAAAACGACATATTCGTCTGCGAGACAATGCGTACCTTCGCTGGAAGCGATACAAAACTAGTAGCCTACAAACGAATTTTAAGGAGCTTAGGACTACTGCCAAGTGCAACTACTACAGTCCCAAGTTCAATAGTGCAATAACATCTCAACAAACCTGGAAGGAGCTTTAAGATTTAGGAATAGGCAAAAACAAACCGCAATGAATGACGGATATTGACGTGTGTAAGTTAAACAACCAATTCGCTAATATTCAAGTACCTGAAGCTACTAATAATGTGTATCTTAATTCTGTGTCCATCTGTAATAATATTTTTAGTTTCATGTGTATTCGTCCTTGCGATGTATTAGCCAGTGTCCTCCAAATCAAATCTGACGCTGAAGGTCTGGGCAGTATGAATCCCAAATGTCTTAGAATTATTTTGCCTTTAATAATCGGACATATAACACACATTTTCAGTACTATTTTTACGACCTCTGTCTTTCCTGCGAAATGGAAGAAAGCTAAGATTTTCCCATTCCAAAACACAATGATGACTTTAGACCAATATCCATTCTGCCTTTTTTGTCAAAAGCATTCGAAAACCTGAATAAATAAATGAATACTTAGATACTAACGCACTACTTAGTCAAAAGCAATCAGGTTTTAGGAAATCCAGAAACTGTACTTCAGCTATCCTCAAGATAAGTGAAGACATACGTTCTCAAAAAGACAATAACAAAGTGACTCTTTTAGTTGTATTAGATCACACAAAGGCATTTGATGCAGTAAACCACAACATACTATGCACAAAACTTAACAAATTATTAAATTTTGACGATACTGCCACTAAACTAGTTAATTCATATCTCGTGTACAAGCAGTGATCTCTGGTCCCTTTATGTCAAGCATTCTTCCAATAAAACGTGGTGTTCCTCAGGGATCCGTCCTGGGTCCTTTGTTGTTTTCTGTTTATGTTAATGATCTTCCGAGTGTCATGTCCAATTGTGAAGTCCATATGTACGCAGATGATGTCCAGATTTATGTTAGTCGACCGTTAAATCAAATAAATGAATGTATTGATGTTTGTAATATGACAAAATAGTATTATGGGCAAAAGCTAATGGCATAAGTATAAACCCAAAGAAATCTAAGTGTTTAGTCATATATGAGAAAGTTATTGATATCGGCCAATTGCCTTATCTGCATATTTGTTGAGTATGTTCATAGAGCCGCTAATTTAGGGATACATTTTAATAATCTGCATACATGGAGCAACCATATATCCATTGTAACTGGTAAAACCTATTGACAGCTCAGGCAATTGGCTGAATCAAAAGCATTTCTGCCTATACAAATAAAGCTACTAATTACAAAATGTACCTGATTCCCACTCTCTCCTATTGCGACGAGGTTTTTAGCCATTGCAACGTAAATGACATGAGTAAACTCAGGGTTGCTTTTAATGCAATTGCTTGATATGTCTTTAACCGTAGACGCTATGACCACATCTCAACATATGCAAATAAAATTCGACCTAAGAGTTAAATTGTGGATGGACATTAGAGTCCTTATACTCCTACATAGCATACTAATGTTTAAAGAGCCTTCCTATCTGTACGATAAACTACAGTTTGTCACTTCTCAACGAACAAATAATATTAAATGCCCAAGAATTAGACTATCAAGTTCAGAAAATCATTTCTTTATATATGCTGCTCGTCTATGGCACGATCTGCCACATGCATTAAAGACAATCAGAAGCGCAACGCAGTTTAGTATTAAGGTTAAGCGACACCTACAGACATTAGATTCAACTTACCTTATACAATTAGTAATTAGATTTTAATATAACTATGTAATTACTATAAAATAATAACAATAATAATAAATTATTATTAAGAACTCCTAATAATCAAATCAAACACAAAACCTATAGTGACTAGCACATTAAATAATAAGTTTATACTTGTAGTGCTAGGAAGTAAACTTAATAAATAAATTGAAATTGAAAAACAATTACATAGCCGAACCAACAGAAAACTCGAACGTCAAATACGAACGCTACACGAAGGCGAAAAATATCAAACTCATTTGATATTTTTGCAAAGTTGCATGAACTTTGTGATGCGCGCACGACGGCGATCGACAGCGTACGAGGGTGCACGAAGGCGTACGAGCGCTCTGGTAATAGTAAAACAAAAGGGTTGTACAAGATATTGTATTGCAGCGTACGAGCGCTCTGGTAGCAGTAAAACACGAGGGTTTTACAACTTAGATGCAGCGTCTAAGTGGCCCATTATACACAAGTCGTAATTCTGCCGCAGTATCTGCGACAGATATTAAATCAGTAACATAGAAGTTATTAAATATCGCCTTTGAAGCCAATGAATGTGACTTGGCGTGCAGATCACTCAAATGTTGTAAGCACCGCATTACCAAGAACGGGGCAGATGCTGTACCGTATATTACAGTATTCAGGTGATATATTTGAAGTGGGTCTGAGGGCTGTTTTTTCCAGAGAATTTGATGAAATTTGCGCTGTGTTTCATCGACTTCGACTTGTTGAAACATTTTGACAATGTCAGCGGACAATGCAAATGGTCGAAGGCAAAAACGCAGCAAAGTTTAGTAAAGACATGGCTGGAGAGTTTGGCCAACCATGAGAATGTCATTTAAATACATTTGTGATGACGTTTTGCAGGACGCATCAAAAACAACTTTCAACTTAGTGAACGTGCTTTGCGACCGGAGCAAGCATTGATACAGAAACCGTCTCTAAGCCGTTTTGTACGATGCATCAAGGCACCGTGGGCTCGATTTGAAAGGCAATGGGAGACTGAGACGACCAGTAGGTAGGCGAGTGATTGTTTCTGCAAACGACTTCTCGCAAAGCAAATTTGCATTCAAATTTGCATTGTTTACATTTTGAATTTCTTCCAACTCTCAGATCTTTTGAAAAGAGCATCCAAAGAATCAGATTCTTGGCTAGAAATTAAGTCATGACTCACAATCACAAGCGTTGTCGAACTAGTCTCTGATGATCTCGTGGTTCGTAATTGCCCAGTTACAATGTACATTTCAATGTACAATGTATGAAATGTCCTTCCTTCAGCAATTCGAACAAGTAAGAATAGCCTAGTCGAGTGTGCCCGACTACGAGACTCTCTGCTCCCAACTTGCATTTCAAGCAGTTCAGCGGCAACACAAGCAAGCAGTGCACTTAACTCGTAAACTGCTTGTCAAACTGTTGTTGCTGCCAGCTGAGACGGGAGTAATAGATTCTTCCATAACTTTGTGGCTATTTGTCCGATCGTGTTAAAATTTACACATCCGAAAGATATTGTGGATGTGGGAGTCTTTTGTGATTTGCGGGGGTGCATCCGAAATTTGAAATAAACTTGATCTGCGTATGGTATACAGGAACCTGCATGCCAAGTTTGGTGTCTCTAGCTCTTATAGTCTCTGAGATCGACGCGTTCATACAGACAAACAGACGGACAGACAGACGGACATGGCTAGTTCGTCTCGGCTGTTGATCCTGATCAAGAATATGTATAGTTTATATAGTCGGAAATGCCTCCTTCTGTCTGTTACACACATTTGCAGTACTTTATAACTCCCTTTTTCCCATTTTTAATGGGAACAGGGAGTAAAAATACATCGTCATCGACTCGAGATGCTATTGATGTGTCAGAACAACATGACGGATTGCGTACTTTCGTTTTCCAATACCTAACAAATGTATATCCTTGCGCTCCCTCCTTAGTAGGCTTTCTTCCCATTTAGAATGCGTCTTAGGGGCTACTTTGCTCATAATTAAATGTATAAGCAAAAGGTAAGAGATCGGCTTGTGATTGCCTAAGGATAGTAGCGACTCTCAACTAGCTCGAACTTTATCGATCAGTGAGCGCAAAGAAGATGCTGAAGACCCTTGCATCTTTGGGAGTTCGAACAATTTTGCGATAGTATCCGATACTACTTATCAGACAACTATGGTCAGAGACATCCGAAACCTGATAGGCCTGTACTATTCCTAACGGTTCCCATTGATTTCAAAATCAGCTCTAGATCAGCTAACGAGGGGTCCGCAGAGTCTAAATCCTTTTGAATATTAAAAGCATTGTTAATGTACAGAGCCAGAATATGTAGTCTACAGTCAAGCTCCAATGGCTCGATATTGCGTGGGTAGTCCTTGCCAAACTTTTTTATACGCAGGATGACCTTCACAAAATTTGTGGGAGACTGTAGCAATGCTACTGACTTGCGTGTATTGGCTTTTTGGCTATAACACTATGTAACAGCCAAGTGTAACAAGAACAGCCAGTATAATTATACCCTTGTAAAAAAGTTTTGCGTAAGAAAACTTAATTTTCAATAGATTGTTCCTATGGCAGCTACAATCCGATATACCTGCAATAAGAAGAAACACCTGTGCCAAGTTTCATCAAGAATAAAGTCTTGAAAAACGCATATAAACAGACGGACAGACAGACGGACATACGGACATGACTCGGTTGTTGATGCTGGTCACGAATATACAATTTTTTTTTTTGTGAGACGTCTGCATCAATGTGTTACACGCAAAAAAACTAAAATAAACTCTGCAAGGCTATAAAAATATATTGGCGGGCTCGTTTTCGAACTAAATGGAAAAAGCTAGATTTTCGATTTTTCAAAAAGGGAAACCAAGAGAATTGTTAAAATTTTCGAAACCAGATTTCGGATTCTTACAGAATTGCATTAAAATTTCACGTTTTTAAAAAAAAGCTAGATAGCTCGTAAACTGCTTGTCGAACTGTTGTTGCTGCCATCTGATACGGGCGTAACACAAGCAAGCAGTGCACTTAACTCGTAAACTGCTTGACAAACTGTTGTTGCTGCCTGCTGAGACGGGCGTAATAGATTCTTCTATAACTTTGGTGCTATTTATCCGATCGTGTTGAAATTTACACATCCGAAAGACATTGATTAAACATACATGTGTACCAAAAAATATCAGAATGTCAGAATATCCTATATCAGAATGTGCGTGGCTAACTTCGAAATCCTTACGGACAATTTCGTCCCCTTCGCCGTGGTGGTGGTGTCTTAATTGACGTTAGAGCGGACTTGTCATCTGAACTTATCTCATGTGAGTTTCAGGATGACACCGACATTGAGTTTATTGTTTAAAGTTCGTATTGAATCTGAATGTGTCTTTATATCATGCTCGTACAAAGCCCTTCATCTTTAATTTCTCATGCACTTTCACCGAGAAGTCTTCCCTAATCCTTGCGTTATCTCGGATTGATTGGCCTTTTTTTGATAATTTAGAAGATATAAATTTAGCAACAAGAGCATTTTATGGTGCGCTTTTTGCAGTTTTCGATGACTATGTCCCCTTAACCTCTCCCACTGCCTCTCGCTAGGGTAAACTTTGGTTTAACCCTAGATTATCCACTCTAAAAAATATGAAGTCTCGCCTTTATAAAAAGTTGAAAAGATATGGATCACCGTCAGATTTTTCTAAATACTCTATTGCTCGTTCTAAATTTTCTCTTTTGAATACTTCTTGCTATAACAATTACTTGTCTAAATGCAAAAACAACTTCTATCGTGACTCAAAGCAATTCTACCGCTTTGTTAATTCTAAGCGTAAATCTACCCAATTTCCCTCATCTTTATAATACTCTTTTTTAATTAAAAAAAAAAAAAAAAATGAGTATATTGGGTTTGTAAAATGTCCGTCTGTCTGTCTGTATGAACGCAGTTTTTTCCACAGTTTTGAAGCTAGAGCAACCAAACTTGGTATACATGTTGGTATATACCATAGGCAGACAAAGTGTCAAGATCTCACCCCTAACCCCCACCACTTCCCCCCCAAACCGCAAAAACCTATATCTTCCACAGTTCTATAGCAAGAGTAACCAAATTTAGCACTTATCACATCCTTGATTGATGTGACTAAAAAAAATTTGACACCCCTTCAGATAAAGTCCCAAAATTTGCAGGTTGAATTCTATAGCCCTATTAAAAAGATTGGATAAAAATATTTTTGCCACGCCCACCCCCGCCCTTGCAATCGAGCAATGTTTCTTTCTCCCAAATTGATTAAATTGATGGTAAAACTTGAAATATTTGAGCAAAAAAAAACAATTGCCACTTCTGACTCCGCAAAGAGGCTAAAAAAGAGTATATGGCAGTCGGGTGCATCCGACTGCAACGTTCTTACTGGTTTTTTAATTCAATTATTCTGATTCTGACTAAGAGATTGCCGATTTATTTGCCTCATTTTTTCAGCTTTGCTACTCCTCGTCTTCTAATGATTCTCTTTCGAATTTGTCATATCCTTTTGATTTAAGTGCTTCTAATTGTGTCCATCCCCCTATTATTGATTTATATTGTGTTTTATTAAATTTGAAATCTTGTAAATTTAAATTCTCGGTTGGTCCTAACAATATTCCTAGCGCCGTTCTTAAACTTTGTGCTGATTCCCTGTGCCTGCCCCTATTAAAACTTTTTAATCTTTCACTCGAGCTTGGTGAGTTTCTCTCTGACTGGAAGGAATCGTTTATTATTCCCATTCATAAGGGGTTTAAGGCTGACATCTCTAATTATCGTGGGATTTCAAATCTTTCTTCTATTCCTAAGCTTTTCGAAAAAATTATCACTTCTTAGCTTCAAAACTTTTGCCAACCCATTTTTTCTGAATCTCAACATGGTTCTATAAAAAGTCGCTCAGTTTCTACTAATCTTCTTGAATTCTCTACTATTGTCAATACGGGCTTTTTGAATCATTGTCAAGCTGATGTCGTTTACACTGATTTTAGTAAAGCCTTTGACTCAGTAAATCATTCCCTTCTCATTAGAAAACTAAATTTGCTTGGTCTCTCAACTAAACTTTGGATTAGTGTCTATCTTCGAAATCGGACCCAGCGTGTTCGTTTTAATTCGCCACTCTCCAAACCAGTTCTTGTCACGTCAGGGGTTCCTCAGGAGAGCCATTTAAGACTCTTACTTTTTAACTTATTTACCAACGATCTGCCTCATTTTTTATCTCATTGTCGTGCTCTTATGTATGCTGATGATGTTTAGCTAGCTTTCTCTCATAGCAATGCCAAAACCTGTGCAGCGCAAAGTTCCAAATGGGACACTGACTTTTTTTTTACAGATGCAACCTTGGATTTTGCGGGTAACAGATGCACTGATGTTCAACTCTAACATATAAGCAGCATCCACAGCAAAACCATGTATTTGACAATTCGTGCCTTTGATATGTCTTGCAATTTTTTGAGCAAGTGGTTGGGTATCACCCCATGCGATCTTTAGCAGCTACATTTCCTGCATTGGGCACAATAATCCAAGTGGATCGTACAGACGAAGGACAAGTGACAAAGTGGCACGTTTTTTATGCAATACGATAAATTGGATGTCGACTAGTTAAAATAGTCATCCCGTGGACTTCAAATGAGTCCTAACATCTTCGTATCCTCTTGACGGCCAATAAGAATTGACTCTGAGATTCGAAACGCTTACAATTTGTTGAACAGCGATTAGCTCCTTATGGGCCCCTTAGACGCTGCATCTAAGTTGTACAACCCTCGTATTTTACCGAGCGCTCGTACGCCTTCGTGCGCGTTCGTGTTGCGCGCTGTCGGGTTGTACGTTTGCAACAGACGTACAACTTGGTTGCACAACTTCACAAAATGGCGGCGGCTGGTGATCATTAAATAATGAAAAATAATTATTGCAGTGATTTTCATTATTTAAACACAGAACTTAAAGCAGGATAAATTTGAAATTAATTGAATATATTATATTATTAGAAATTAAAGTACATTTTGGGAAAAAATAGTCTAAGGTAAATTTAACATATAATTAATATTCAAATATAATCTTAATAATGAAAAGTTTTCTCTGTATTACAAATAAAGCAACTAAAACCAGCGAATTTTATTTGTACACAACTTCAAACAAAAAAGATCTCTATCCTACACAGATGTATTTATAATTGGGGACTTAAACAGTAACCTGCTAACTGAGAGTCATTTGCCAGAGGAAATACAAGCAGTGGGATTAAGTGTAGTCAATAAAACCTATCCCACGGACTTTACAAACACATGTGATACTACACGTAATTTTTGTTAGTGAAACCTCCAAGATTGTGCCCTACGACCAAATTTCTATATGAATTTAATATTGACTGTAGTGAATTTAAAATTAAATATAAGGACTTTAAGAACATTAACTATGACGAACTATCACATGAACTAACTTTATGCGACTGGACACCTATATATAACTCGCTCTCTGCTGACATTCAACTTGACTATTTATATAGTAATCAAAACTACTTTTATGATAAACTTGTGAAGCTTAAAGAAAAGAAGATTAAGCCGTCTCAATCAAGCTTTTTTAACAGTGACATAAAACGACATATTCGTCTGCGAGACAATGCGTACCTTCGCTGGAAGCGATACAAAACTAGTAGCCTACAAACGAATTTTAAGGAGCTTAGGACTACTGCCAAGTGCAACTACTACAGTCCCAAGTTCAATAGTGCAATAACATCTCAACAAACCTGGAAGGAGCTTTAAGATTTAGGAATAGGCAAAAACAAACCGCAATGAATGACGGATATTGACGTGTGTAAGTTAAACAACCAATTCGCTAATATTCAAGTACCTGAAGCTACTAATAATGTGTATCTTAATTCTGTGTCCATCTGTAATAATATTTTTAGTTTCATGTGTATTCGTCCTTGCGATGTATTAGCCAGTGTCCTCCAAATCAAATCTGACGCTGAAGGTCTGGGCAGTATGAATCCCAAATGTCTTAGAATTATTTTGCCTTTAATAATCGGACATATAACACACATTTTCAGTACTATTTTTACGACCTCTGTCTTTCCTGCGAAATGGAAGAAAGCTAAGATTTTCCCATTCCAAAACACAATGATGACTTTAGACCAATATCCATTCTGCCTTTTTTGTCAAAAGCATTCGAAAACCTGAATAAATAAATGAATACTTAGATACTAACGCACTACTTAGTCAAAAGCAATCAGGTTTTAGGAAATCCAGAAACTGTACTTCAGCTATCCTCAAGATAAGTGAAGACATACGTTCTCAAAAAGACAATAACAAAGTGACTCTTTTAGTTGTATTAGATCACACAAAGGCATTTGATGCAGTAAACCACAACATACTATGCACAAAACTTAACAAATTATTAAATTTTGACGATACTGCCACTAAACTAGTTAATTCATATCTCGTGTACAAGCAGTGATCTCTGGTCCCTTTATGTCAAGCATTCTTCCAATAAAACGTGGTGTTCCTCAGGGATCCGTCCTGGGTCCTTTGTTGTTTTCTGTTTATGTTAATGATCTTCCGAGTGTCATGTCCAATTGTGAAGTCCATATGTACGCAGATGATGTCCAGATTTATGTTAGTCGACCGTTAAATCAAATAAATGAATGTATTGATGTTTGTAATATGACAAAATAGTATTATGGGCAAAAGCTAATGGCATAAGTATAAACCCAAAGAAATCTAAGTGTTTAGTCATATATGAGAAAGTTATTGATATCGGCCAATTGCCTTATCTGCATATTTGTTGAGTATGTTCATAGAGCCGCTAATTTAGGGATACATTTTAATAATCTGCATACATGGAGCAACCATATATCCATTGTAACTGGTAAAACCTATTGACAGCTCAGGCAATTGGCTGAATCAAAAGCATTTCTGCCTATACAAATAAAGCTACTAATTACAAAATGTACCTGATTCCCACTCTCTCCTATTGCGACGAGGTTTTTAGCCATTGCAACGTAAATGACATGAGTAAACTCAGGGTTGCTTTTAATGCAATTGCTTGATATGTCTTTAACCGTAGACGCTATGACCACATCTCAACATATGCAAATAAAATTCGACCTAAGAGTTAAATTGTGGATGGACATTAGAGTCCTTATACTCCTACATAGCATACTAATGTTTAAAGAGCCTTCCTATCTGTACGATAAACTACAGTTTGTCACTTCTCAACGAACAAATAATATTAAATGCCCAAGAATTAGACTATCAAGTTCAGAAAATCATTTCTTTATATATGCTGCTCGTCTATGGCACGATCTGCCACATGCATTAAAGACAATCAGAAGCGCAACGCAGTTTAGTATTAAGGTTAAGCGACACCTACAGACATTAGATTCAACTTACCTTATACAATTAGTAATTAGATTTTAATATAACTATGTAATTACTATAAAATAATAACAATAATAATAAATTATTATTAAGAACTCCTAATAATCAAATCAAACACAAAACCTATAGTGACTAGCACATTAAATAATAAGTTTATACTTGTAGTGCTAGGAAGTAAACTTAATAAATAAATTGAAATTGAAAAACAATTACATAGCCGAACCAACAGAAAACTCGAACGTCAAATACGAACGCTGCACGAAGGCGAAAAATATCAAACTCATTTGATATTTTTGCAAAGTTGCATGAACTTTGTGATGCGCGCACGACGGCGATCGACAGCGTACGAGGGTGCACGAAGGCGTACGAGCGCTCTGGTAATAGTAAAACAAAAGGGTTGTACAAGATATTGTATTGCAGCGTACGAGCGCTCTGGTAGCAGTAAAACACGAGGGTCTTACAACTTAGATGCAGCGTCTAAGTGGCCCATTATACACAAGTCGTAATTCTGCCGCAGTATCTGCGACAGATATTAAATCAGTAACATAGAAGTTATTAAATATCGCCTTTGAAGCCAATGAATGTGACTTGGCGTGCAGATCACTCAAATGTTGTAAGCACCGCATTACCAAGAACGGGGCAGATGCTGTACCGTATATTACAGTATTCAGGTGATATATTTGAAGTGGGTCTGAGGGCTGTTTTTTCCAGAGAATTTGATGAAATTTGCGCTGTGTTTCATCGACTTCGACTTGTTGAAACATTTTGACAATGTCAGCGGACAATGCAAATGGTCGAAGGCAAAAACGCAGCAAAGTTTAGTAAAGACATGGCTGGAGAGTTTGGCCAACCATGAGAATGTCATTTAAATACATTTGTGATGACGTTTTGCAGGACGCATCAAAAACAACTTTCAACTTAGTGAACGTGCTTTGCGACCGGAGCAAGCATTGATACAGAAACCGTCTCTAAGCCGTTTTGTACGATGCATCAAGGCACCGTGGGCTCGATTTGAAAGGCAATGAGAGACTGAGACGACCAGTAGGTAGGCGAGTGATTGTTTCTGCAAACAACTTCTCGCAAAGCAAATTTGCATTCAAATTTGCATTGTTTACATTTTGAATTTCTTCCAACTCTCAGATCTTTTGAAAAGAGCATCCAAAGAATCAGATTCTTGGCTAGAAATTAAGTCATGACTCACAATCACAAGCGTTGTCGAACTAGTCTCTGATGATCTCGTGGTTCGTAATTGCCCAGTTACAATGTACATTTCAATGTACAATGTATGAAATGTCCTTCCTTCAGCAATTCGAACAAGTAAGAATAGCCTAGTCGAGTGTGCCCGACTACGAGACTCTCTGCTCCCAACTTGCATTTCAAGCAGTTCAGCGGCAACACAAGCAAGCAGTGCACTTAACTCGTAAACTGCTTGTCAAACTGTTGTTGCTGCCAGCTGAGACGGGAGTAATAGATTCTTCCATAACTTTGTGGCTATTTGTCCGATCGTGTTAAAATTTACACATCCGAAAGATATTGTGGATGTGGGAGTCTTTTGTGATTTGCGGGGGTGCATCCGAAATTTGAAATAAACTTGATCTGCGTATGGTATACAGGAACCTGCATGCCAAGTTTGGTGTCTCTAGCTCTTATAGTCTCTGAGATCGACGCGTTCATACAGACAAACAGACGGACAGACAGACGGACATGGCTAGTTCGTCTCGGCTGTTGATCCTGATCAAGAATATGTATAGTTTATATAGTCGGAAATGCCTCCTTCTGTCTGTTACACACATTTGCAGTACTTTATAACTCCCTTTTTCCCATTTTTAATGGGAACAGGGAGTAAAAATACATCGTCATCGACTCGAGATGCTATTGATGTGTCAGAACAACATGACGGATTGCGTACTTTCGTTTTCCAATACCTAACAAATGTATATCCTTGCGCTCCCTCCTTAGTAGGCTTTCTTCCCATTTAGAATGCGTCTTAGGGGCTACTTTGCTCATAATTAAATGTATAAGCAAAAGGTAAGAGATCGGCTTGTGATTGCCTAAGGATAGTAGCGACTCTCAACTAGCTCGAACATTATCGATCAGTGAGCGCAAAGAAGATGCTGAAGACCCTTGCATCTTTGGGAGTTCGAACAATTTTGCGATAGTATCCGATACTACTTATCAGACAACTATGGTCAGAGACATCCGAAACCTGATAGGCCTGTACTATTCCTAACGGATCCCATTGATTTCAAAATCAGCTCTAGATCAGCTAACGAGGGGTCCGCAGAGTCTAAATCCTTTTGAATATTAAAAGCATTGTTAATGTACAGAGTCAGAATATGTAGCCTACAGTCAAGCTCCAATGGCTCGATATTGCGTGGGTAGTCCTTGCCAAACTTTTTTATACGCAGAATGACCTTCACAAAATTTGTGGGAGACTGTAGCAATGCTACTGACTTGCGTGTATTGGCTTTTTGGCTATAACACTATGTAACAGCCAAGTGTAACAAGAACAGCCAGTATAATTATACCCTTGTAAAAAAGTTTTGCGTAAGAAAACTTAATTTTCAATAGATTGTTCCTATGGCAGCTACAATCCGATATACCTGCAATAAGAAGAAACAACTGTGCCAAGTTTCATCAAGAACAAAGTCTTGAAAAACGCATATAAACAGACGGACAGACAAACGGACATACGGACATGACTCGGTTGTTGATGCTGGTCACGAATATACAATTTTTTTTTTTGTGAGACGTCTGCATCAATGTGTTACACGCGAAAAAACTAAAATAAACTCTGCAAGGCTATAAAAATATATTGGCGGGCTCGTTTTCGAACTAAATGGAAAAAGCTAGATTTTCGATTTTTCAAAAAGGGAAACCAAGAGAATTGTCAAAATTTTCGAAACCAGATTTCGGATTCTTACAGAATTGCATTAAAATTTCACGTTTTTAAAAAAAAAGCTAGATTTTAAACGGAATTTTCTACTAAAACAAATCATTTGAAAATTTGTTTCTTTCTTTGTGTCTATAGCTCAATTCATTTAAAAACAAACAACTCAATATCCATGAAATAAAAATGAATTAATTAGCTCTGTAATAAAAAATGAGAACATTAATTTTTAGTATGACACGCCCTGTTTAGATGCGGCTGTGAGGTAATCATCAGAGAGGGTAGAAAAATTTCTAAATTGCTCGGTTCTGGACAATTTTAGAGTCATTATACAAGTAAAATCACCCGCTGATTTCGAAAATGAAGTCAAAATTCAAAAAAATGTTACCGTTTTCGAGATAAATTAAAATGACTGTTTTTCTAATAGCTTTGACTTTAGCTTTAGCTTTGACTTCGCAAGTGACTTTAGAAAAATGTTAATATCTGTGGATTGAGTTTCTTGATTTTAAATAAATTAACTTTTTAAGAAAGGCAAAAAGGAATGCTTTCAATCACTTACACATCATTATTAAATTGGACTATTAAAATAAATTTCTTTCTAAAGAAACTTTGTCAATAACAATGATTTGTAATGGTTTAGTAAATAATTATTTTTATACTCTTTTTTTAATTTTTTTTTTAAAAAAAAAAGGAAAAATGAGTATATTGGGTTTGTGAAATGTCCGTCTGTCCGTATGAACGCAGGTTTTTTCCACAGTTTTGAAGCTAGAGCAACCAAACTTGGTATACATGTTGGTAAGATCTCCACCCCACCCCCACCCCTTCCACCACAAACCGCAAAAACCTATATCTTCCACAGTTTTATAGCTAGAGTAACCAAATTTGGCACAAGGGCTACTCATCACATCCTTCATTGATCTGACAAAAAAAATTCGGCCACGCCCACCCCCGCCCCCACAAATAGGCAAAGTCTGTATCTCCCCCACCCCTTTAGCTAGAATCACCAAATTTTGCAGGTTGAATTCTGTTGCCCTATTTAATAGATTGGATAAAAATATTTTTGCCACGCCCACCCCCGCCCTTGCAATCAAGCAATGTTTGTTTCTCCCAAACCTGTAGAACAGGCCCAACCAAATTTTAATTGATGGCAAAACTTGAAAGATTTGAGCAGAAATTCAATTGCCACGCCCACTGACTCCGCAAAGAGGCGAAAAAAAGAGTATATCGCAGTCGGGTGCATCCGACTGCAACGTTCTTACTTGTTATTGTTGATATTATTAAATATAAAGCTAAGAAAGGACTAATTTAAAATTGAGTTAAGCTCGTCTTACATCTGTTAGGTAAACTGTTAGGTTTATTTCTGAGGAACCAACAATAGTCACCCATCATTGCTTCATTCCAAACTCCTTGATAGCGGCGCGGTTTTTAGTAGCTGGTGTAAACGTTCACCATGCTAGTCCCTTCCATCGCTGTTATTCGGAAAGAAATCCAAAATCGAGTGTAAAAATTTAATTTACAGAGATATGTTCACACCCATTTATTTGTAGCTGTCAATTAAGGTTTCTACCATTTTCTTGTATTCTGTATTCTGAAGTTTCCCAAAAAACAGGTGACCACTTTACAAAATACGTCCCAAGCCTTAGACTCAATGTGATAGAGATAATCTGAATTGGGAGTCTCTAAGAAGTCGAAAAGAAAAGTATATCGCAGTTGGGCCTCGATAAGGACACTCGTCTGTGTGCAATTTACGGGAGTTAACATGCACCCCATGCGGTCGCAAGAAGTCCACATAGGCGATCGTTTGTCTCTTCGTAAGTCACTTTCTTTCATGTGCCTCAGCAGATTGATCTGCTTCTTCAAATTGATGCGTAGTGGTCAGATTGAGCTTGCACTATGGGGAATATGACCGGTTTTTGAGGCCAAAATTAATAACTCAAAGATTAAGCGTATAATTGGTTTCTGGTATATTGACTGAAGCTTCAAATATCGTTACAAAGTGTTTTGAAAACATGGGTGTGGTACAACATTTTACCACCCACAAAAATTTGTTTTTGTATGAACATCTTTTTTGTTTGTTAACCTACTTCAACCAAACTCTTTTATTATAAGTTTCAGTATGATTTTGGCATTTTCACCAAATTTTATAAAAATCGGATGACAAAATCTTATAGCTGGCAAAGTAATAGTCTGTTTGAATTTCAAAATATGAGTTGTTGTATGAAAAACTTTTGTATTTATTAAGATAGCTCAACTTTACTAATTATTTCTTAATATTCTTATGTTTCACATATGTATGTTGCTATATCATGTAGCTTTTAAGCAAATGAATTAAATTTGCTGACATTTAGGTTATTTTCTAAAAATGGATTTTCAAGGAAAGTTGGTAAAAGAACCCTATTCATCTGATTAGACTTGAATCGGTCCAAAAGAAATTTTTGTTATTTGTCCTGCGTAGCTTTAGATGGGTTTCTGGCATTGACTTACCACCTTACACTTGAACATCAAAATTTAATTTCAATTCTTTATATTTAAAAAAAAAAAAATTTAATTTCTATTATTATTTTTTAATTCTTTATAATCGTTTTAATCGTTTTAATTGGGCTCATGTCAACAAATTTATAAATAAAGCACTTAAGATAAATAATAACAACAATTGTTTCCAATCCTTTTTTATATATATATAATATATGCCTTATTTAAACAATGCTGGCTCTATGTCCAGACGGGTGTTTTCAATCCTGTTTGGATAGTTGCCCTGGCTGTCGCAGACTCGCCTCCGTTGCTGCAGGCTTTTTTTGATGACTTTTGCAGGTCGAAATAACTCGATAGAAACCCATCGAATGAAGGATCACCCATTAACGTTCTCTGTGGCAACAAGGCTTGCTAGATACTTTGTACTCAGAAAAGAGAGTTCCCTCAAATTTTTCTGGTGTTAAAAAAATTCGAAAGCTAAAGTCGATAAAGATCATTGATGTCCCAGGTGGTGCCGATGAGCTTGCGCTTTGCTTACGATATGTCCCGTACGCTGCAATCGTACTTTGTTGGCTATCCTGTTCATGAAAGGCCTTCTTTACTTAACTATAGTGGTCGCAATCGGCTATACTCGTATACTAACTGTTAAACTGGTGTATTGCCCTACTTTCGATTTCTTCTATTTACTAGGGATAAAAAAACGTCGACACATCGACTCGATGTTTATTAATGATTTGACGAAATCTTCTATAACTAACTTGGTTTCTAATCACCATCTTAAGAATCTTGATATCGACGGCGACATATATAGAAGAATATAACATTTTCTTAATAAATGAAAGTGCAAAATAGGTCAGTGCATTAATATAAAAACAACTTTCACCATACGACAGCAATCCCTTGAAGATCTGGAATGAATTCAATCGAAACGTCTACAGTGCCACTCTCAAATTTTTGTGCGTCGTAGGTACGATGGTGAGTTGATAAGTACCCAACCTAGCCAAGAAATCACGATTTTTATTCAATGACCATTCCATTTGACTGAGATCTTTTCCTAAAGAGTTTTTAAGTTTGGAAAAAGATTATACTCAAAGGGGGCTGAATCCGGACTGGGGGGTGTGAAGCAATTTGTATCGCAATTCGCTAAATTTTGACATGGCGACTAGGCTCTTCTGTGCCGGTGCATTGCCATTTCTTTTTGCCATATACGGTCTTTTCTTGCTTTAAATCCGCATCGAATCGGTCCAATTGCTCATCATAGTATATGCTGGTTATCGTCATGCCTTGTTCACGGTAATCGATATGGGTATTAAACCGGCATCCCAAAAAACCATCGCCATCAACTTGTTGGGTGACTGGCCTACCTTGAACTTTATGGGTGTCGATTTCCTATCATAAAAACTTTGCTTCGAGTGTTCCTTGGTCTCTGAAGATTTGTAATGGATTCATAGTCCTTCCTATTGCAATTAAACATCGCCAAACCCTTCCTTGATATGGTTAAACGATCGCGTTTGTTGTCATCTGAAATCTTAATGCAAACTTCTTCATTTTCAAATATTTTTGCAAGATTTTTTCCACTTGATCGCGTGAGATACCCACGACTTCAGCAATCTTGTGCACTTTCATCCGTCGATCGTCCAAAAGTATTTCGTTTCATTTCTGGTGTGGTGACGTCTTTTGGCGGTCATCCGCACATATATATCGAAGAATTTTATAGTTCGTAGCACATATATATAAGTAGTCTTTAAAAGAATTTAGTTTAATGTAAGTACAGAAAACAGAGTATATTGCTCTTACTTGTTTTTTTTTACATTTTTTAAAAATACCCAACAAAATATGTGTACGGAATGGATGCTAACGTTGTTTCTTAGCTTGACCGGGTACTTATAAGCCAACACTAGTACGTCCGTGCCTGCAAAGCGAACGTTTTCTCAGGCTGGCCTCATTACAATAGGGTATAAGAGGCATCTCCGTCTATATTAGTACTAGCATTTCCCGGCATGCGGTGCTACGCCCCGTATAAAATCCTATTCGCACGAAAATATAACTTCGCTCTTACAACTTTAACCAACAGTTTTCTACCCAACAGGGTAAATTTTCCGGAAAATAGGTATGCAGTTTTAAATGAATTTTCATATTGATCTTTGAAAATGAGTTTGAAGCAAATCGCACAAAAACTCAACTTTGGCATTTTTACCACCCACTTTCCACCCGGAAACGTGAATTTTCCGGAAAATTGGTATGTAGTTTTTAATGAACTTTCATATTGATCTTTGCAAATGAGTTTGGAACAAATCGCATAAGAACTCAACTTTGGCCCTGCTTACCACCCAGTTTCCACCCGGGAATGTTAATTTTCCAGAAAATTGGTATGTAGTTTTAAATGAATTTTCATAAAGATCTTTGAAAATGAGTTTGAAGCAAATCGCATAAAAACTCAACTTTCGCCCATACAACCTTGACTACCCATTTTCCACCCAGGGGGGTGAATTTTCCGGAAAATTGGTATGCAGTCAAAAATTATTTTTTATATAGATCATTGAAATCAAGTTTGAAGCTTATCGGATGATAAACAAAAAAGTTGCATACAACGGTTTTCCGCGAATTTTCCACGTTTCCAAGATCCGGTCTTAGGGCTCACTTTCGGTACATGCCTAAGCTACTGTGAAAATTTCAGACATCTAGCTCTTATGGTTTGGGCCTTGCGTTGATTGCCAATCGCCAATCGCCAGTAAGGACAAACTCTTTTATATATATAGATATGTGCCGGCGAAGTTGAGGCAAATTTATAACGACTTTTTAGAGCAAGTTTACTATTTATTAAAAACCAAAGTCAAATATATTTTGTTGTACGTTTAAACAATTTATTATAGTTTATTTCAGTAGCGAAGCGCGCTTAAAAAACATTTCGTGTTTTTCCCTCTCTTCTCTTTTTCCGACTGGCGATGGAACTTTTAGTAGTCGATATATACTATATGTATTAACAGAGTTATCGAGCTGTGTATGTTAACAGACCTATCGAGTTAATAATTACATGATTCGATAATAAATTATAAGATTTTAAGATTAAAATGAAACTTTGAAATTGGCGGCAACAGTATATATATTCCTGATCAGCATCAATAACTGAGACGAACTATCCATGTCCGTCTGTCCGTCCTTCTGTTAGCGACTATAAGAGCTAGAGACATCATACTTGACATGTACGTTTTTGTATATCATACTCAGATCAAGTTTATTTCGAATTTTGGATCCAACCGCCACACCTCCGTAAATTGCAAAAAAAACTCTCACAGCCACAATTTTAAAGATACGGATACAGCCTCAGTGGGCAAAAGCACCAGTTTTGCAGGCATTACACACGTTATGTGCGCTGCTTGCTTGCGTTGCCACAAAACTGATCAGTTTAAGGGATCCGGAAATCCTTCTAATCTTTCTCGTTATATGATCGCTAAATCTAATTTCATTACGCATAATTCGCAATGCTATAAAGATTATCTGTTTCGCTATAAGCTGCAGTTTGCTCAGGATCCTAGACAGTTTTATAATTTTGTAAATCCTAAACGTAAATCTTCTTCTTTGCCACAGTCTGTATCTTTCGAAAATACAAAAGCAAACTCTGATCAGGCGTCTGCTGATTTGTTTGCTGAGTTTTTTCAGTCTACTTACTCTCGTTCTAATTACTCATCTAACACAACTTATCCTTTTCCTTTGTAAAGGTCTAATTGCATTTTTGATCCTGTGATCACGGAAAGTTCGTTACTTAGCGATCTTAATTTAATTAAGCCTGGGTACTCACCAGGTCGTGATGGTATTCCAGGATGTGTATTAAGGTACTGTGGTAGTACTCTTTATAAACCTTTACATAAATAATTTTCATTATCTATTTCTTCTTGCTCTTTTCCTGTCATTTGGAAGGAATCTTTTATCATTCCACTTCATAAACATGGTTCTAAGACTGATGTTAAAAATTATAGGGGTATATCCAAATTGTCTGCTATTCCTAAAGTGTTGGAGAAAATTATTACTTCTCAATTGCAGCACTTATGTAGTTCAATCATTTCACCTTCCCAGCATGGTTTTGTGAAACGTAGGTCTACCACAACTAACCTTCTAGAATTCACTTCCCTTGTGATAAAGGGATGTTAAAATAATGCAAACTGATGTTATTTATACTGAATTCAGTAAGGCTTTTGATTCTGTTAACCACTGTCTCTTACTTTACAAACTAAACCTTCTAGGATTTTCTTCTAACCTTCTTGCATGGATTTCTGAGTATCTGTTTAACAGAACTCAAAAAGTTATTTTTAAAACTTCACGATCTTCTCCTATCTATATAACCTCGGGTCTTCCCCAGGGCAGTCACCTTGGTCCTCTGCTTTTTAATCTTTTTATTAATGATCTTCCCTCTATCTTATCTCAATATATTATATTATTATCAATTAACGCTGATGATGTGAAACTGTGTTTAACATATAACGACTTAGCCTCTCATTCCCTCCTGCAATTTGATCTTGACTCTTTTTTTGCTACAACTAAATTTCTCTAAATGTAAGGTCATGTCATTTTATCGTAGTTTGCCTCATCTACTTAGTTATTCGTTCGACGTGATGGTCCTGGATAGATTAAATGAAGTTAATGATTAAGGCTTGCTTCTTGATCATAAATTAAAATTCGACAATCACATCACTCTACAAGTTAATAAGCTTTTCAAGCTCTTGGTTTCATCAAGCGATGGTCAAAGGAATTTGATGACCCTTATACAACTAAGACACTTTATACTTCTCTTGTTCGCCCTATTCTTGAATATGGGTCTTGTGTTTGGTCTCCACAACACCCTATTCATCAGATTAGACTTGAATCGGTCCAAAAGAAATTTTTGTTATTTGTCCTGCGTAGCTTCAGATGGGTTTCTGGTACTGACTTACCACCTTACGCTAGTAGACTTCTTTTAATTAACCTTCATTCTCTATTACACCGTCGTATTATGCTTGCAGTAATGTTTGTAGTTAAATTATTACATGGTGAAATAGACTCCTTTATGTTGATGAGCCAATTTAACTTTTCTGTTCCTTGTAGACCTACGCGTACTTTTGTTCCACTAACTCTTACCCGTTGTACTAACAACTATTCTTTGCATGAACCTTTCCGAGTACTCTGTGCTGATTATAATAGACTTTCTGGAGTAATCAATTCAGATTCCTCTTTTCCCATAATTAAAAACTCTATTTGAACTTTTTTAGCTCGTACCACGAGACTCTTAGTTAAACATTTTTGCCTACTAATTTCAAATAAAGAAATTAAGATGTCGGCTGTGTCTGAAATTTCTTGAGCGTATAGTTGTTCGTCTTCGTAACTTTCTTCGTATAAATTTACTGGTCCCCCTTGTTCCCAACTTTCGAAATAGGCTTGCTCGGAGACTTCAGTAGGATGTAACGAATCATGCTCTCTTTCCTCTGCAATTGGCTCTACTTCGCCTGTGGTGACGTGAAACTGTCTCTGGTATTTCTGTGGTGGTCCAGATTGCGTTTGAGAGGGGGGACGCTTGCCTGCCATATCATTGGTTTGTAGTCGGTTCATGTAATTCATGTGTTTTGATCGGACAGAAGGGTCAATTTCCATTTAAACTGGTCTAAGTTCCGGCTTAGGAGCAAATGAACGCGGAAGTGCACCCTGATATGGCCCATTCATAGGGGGCTAATGCTGGTAAGGTCGGGACACCATTTGTTGAGGATGCCTGTATGGTTGGAGTGCGTGAGGGTATGTGGTCTGATGACTAACTATCGGACGACTACTTGGTGGATAGTTAAGTCAAGGCTCTAAGTTTTCCCACTGATTTGGTGTTGTAAAGTAGTTCTATGGCTGAGGTTGCGCTGAGTCGACCCCAGGGTCAATTTACAGCAAAATTTACAAATTACCGAGGTTCCGAGATTTAAGGAGGCAAAGGGAGCGACATCTTTGATGATCCCAGAGGTGCCGTGTAGCTCACTGCACAACCCTTGGGGCTCTCGGATGACCCGATCGGCCGGGATCCCACCGAACGCACAGAGTAAACGCTCGGAACAAGCACGGGAGGATTCGGGCCAAGCAGGGTGTGCCGGGCAGGCGTGGGGAAAAATGGACGGGACACTGAAAAACTGGAACAATATACAAAACACTAAACTCAACAAACTGAGGATCATTTTAACTTCCCATTTTATTTATTACCGTAGTCTCGGCTCGGCCACCGTCACAAACAAGTCTTAATGGCACTTTAAAGGCCATAGGGCCAGCTTACCCCCACTCCTTCTCTTAATCTGCGTCGAGATGTGTCGGTGCAACTGGTCGCTTTTGCTGCTGGCAAGTCGCGGGCGCACGTGGTCGGGATGCCGAACTCGGCACTGGCGAAAAAAAACCCAAAAAAAAAGCGATCTGAACTGCACGGATTGTGCTTTGCAGTTCCCACTGTGCGGGCGTGCTTGTCCTGCTGGCCGATGAAACGTTTCCTATCCTCTCCCACTCCTGTCCTTCGCACTGGTAATCCTTTTATTTTCCACGTGGTTAACCGAATTGCTCACGCGAGCCGGAGCGTCCGATCGTCAGTCCATTCGCTCGCTAACTCACCAACTAACTGACTCCCGCATTTTACATCAGTCTCGCTGAAAGACCTCTGCCCGGACCATACTTTTCTTGATCGCAGTCGGCGTCGCTGCTCTTCGCACGCATTCTATCGGTGGCAGCTTACTCACTCCTTTTTGGTTGCGCTCTGCTGGCTACGCTGTTCACATCTTGCAGGTGTTGTCGCTTGGCCACTTGCTCTGCTGGAGCCTGCTGCTGCTGTCTCGCTCGCCGTGGTGTATCTAGGCTCTGCCGGCCGCCACTCTGTTCTCTTGTGTATCTGCTCTCTTACGCGCGCTCTGCTCTCTGGTCGTTTTGTATGTGGAGCTGCATCAAAGATGAGTACCAGTGATGAGCCCGCTGGCTGTAGCTTTTTCTCTGTTTTTATATTTGTGTTTATTTATTTAAGCCCTGGTATTTGTGGAGGGCAGAATGGCACTTCACAGTGTAGTATTATTGAAAGGCTTCGATACTTGAAATCTCGTGTTCATCTGTCTGGGTGGCAAAGGTGGAGTTTGTTGTTTTTCCTTAGGAATCCAAAGAAGTTTCGATGCTCTGGGTTTTCCAATAAATTACACAAATGGAGAGCATGGCTCAAATCCCTTGGCTCTTTTATTCCTTAATGGCGTGTTAGATCGCCGTTTAGACCCCTTATAAAAATTTCGATGGCTTTTCCGCGGTAGTTATCAGTTAAAGCCCAAATGGTTTCTGGAGTATCTCCCTGTGCTCCTATCTGATTTAAGATGAATGACAATTGGTGGTACATTGCTTGGTAAAATTCATTAAAAGTCAGGCGTCCTTGTGTCAATGTGAACATCTGATATTCGAGAGTTTTTAAGTCTCGTTTATCAGAAAAATGTGTAGTAAGACATTTCAACATAGCCTTCTAATTCATTGGAGTGTTGTAAGACTCCAAGACTGTCTCGGCTTCACCGACTATCTTATTACGAACGGCTAAGTTTACCAAGTAATATTTGTACGTTCCCTCTTGACCTGCGAAGATAACTATAATTCGTTCAACATTCTTTTTCCGCTCTGTCCCTGGAAATTTCTTTAATTAAGCGGCAAGTATCGGGAACTTCCTCAGATTCTTCGCGTGATTTAGGTCTATTAAACGATATGTCGCTGAACTGCTCGTACGCATGAGCTACTATTTCTTTGGAAATTGCTTCTATAATCAAACCAAAACAAGTAAGAATGCTCTAGTCGAGTGTGCCCGACTTCGAGACTCCCTGCTCCCAACTTGCATTTCAAGCAGTTCAGCGGCAACACAAGCAAGCAGCGTACTTAACTTGTGCAGTGCCTGTCAAACTGTTGTTTCTGTCTGCTGAGACGGGGGTAATAGCTTCTCCATAACTTTGCTGCTATTTATCCGATTGTGATGAAACTTTCACAGCTGATCAAAGTTGACTTAAAATATATGTATACCAAAAATCAAAGCTTTATCTTTAAAATTGTAGCTGTGGGAGTCTTTGCGATTTGCGTGGGTGCGAGGGGGTGCATCCGAAATTTGAAATAAACTTGATCTGCGTATGGTATACAGGAACCTGCATGCCAAGTTTGGTGTCTCTAGCTCTTATAGTCTCTGAGATCGACGCGTTCATACAGACGGACAGACTGACAGACGGACAGACAGACGGACATAGCTAGTTCGTCTCAGCTGTTGATCCTGATCAAGAATATATATGGTTTATATAGTCGGAAATGCCTCCTTCTGTCTGTTAAACACATTTGCAGTACTTTATAACTGCCTTTTTCCCATTTTTAATGGGAACAGGGAGTAAAAAGTTCTTGCAAGGACGAAAATTCGGGCTTAAGGACAATTTCACCTTTTGTTTCATGGCATTCTAAAAGACTTGATCCTAACAAGTGTATTGATACCAATCTGGTCAGGATTGGACCAAAAACGTCAGAGATATGTTGATAACAGAAAATGTAAGGAACAAAAATTTTATCAGCTCAAAAAGCGGGGACCAGGATTTGATTTGAAATCTAGGGTTCCTTGGTGAAAATATCTTAGAATTGATCACAGAAAATTTGGGGTTCCTTTTTTTTTGCCCATACAAATATTTTTTTTACCTTATGTTGATAACAGTAAATTATTCTATTAAGATCCCAAAAATATTATTACCACACCCACTTCCACAAAGAGGGTGAAAAAATAGTATATCGCAGTCGGGAGCATTCGACTGCACCGTTCGAACTTGTTTTTATGAAATTTCAAAATGAATTTATAAAGAAACCGCAAGTAACCGCGAAGACATTTTAACAAGAATATTAATGATAGTTTGCGGTCCATCGACGGTTACATTATGTTCAAGAATTTTTACCATACATTTACCAAGAATGCTTAGTTGGGTCTCAAATGACCAGAATTGAATACATTTTTTGGTCAATATTTATGAATTATAGCTATGTTAGATCGGTGCAGTAACCGATATTTAACCGTTAAGTATTATACTTAAACTAAGATAATATAAATACTTTAGTTTAGTTTAAGTTTTATAGCGCTTTAACGGTAGGTACATTAAGATGAATTATGACATAAGTTTGAAAATTATTTCAAAACAATCTTTTCAAACAAATTTATTAAAATGCTTGTTATATGCTATTATTTCAAAATATATATATTTTAATACAAAACTTTAAAAACGATAGTTGTTAAATTCACTATTCAAAACTTAATGATTAAAAATTTAAAAAATTAATTTTATTTGTACGAATAACTATTGAAAAAAATAATGATATTGTGTAGTGCCGATGGTAACTTCGAAGTGACTCTTGCAACAAAAGCTACAATTTACTCTGAAGGATTAGTTGAATGGAAACCACCAGCTATATACAAGTCATCCTGTGAGATAGACGTAGAATATTTCCCATTTGACGAACAGACATGTGTTCTAAAATTTGGCAGTTGGACTTATGACGGGTTCAAGGTAGGTTTGTCACAACTCTCGCACGCTCTATATAACGACTACCTCTTTATTTTACTATCACATAAAATCATGTTTGTTTTCTAATTATAACTTAATTTTTACATACACTGGTAACAGTCATTAATATGCAGATTAGAATGTGTGACATAAAAATAAACAGGCACAATAAACCCTTAAATAACACGGTACCCGTTTTGCACTATCAATAGTTTGTAAGGTTTTGAGATTGCTAAAATATCTTTAATTAAAAAATACGTATATAAAAACTTATTTATTCAATGGGGTGTTTGAATGATTATACTAATTAATTCAGCAATTTTAAAGTTCTCTTTATAATTGTGTTCTTATATTAGATTAGGCTCTTACATCACAAGTAAAATTTGTTGTTTTAAACTAAAAATTATAAAATGATACGACAATTTGCATTTTGATCAGCTACTAATAATTTGAACTCAGTAAAATAAAAATAACATATGAAAATTGTGAAACTTTAAACAAACGGAAAAAAATTATGTTTCTGCATATCAAGTAACAAGAAAGAAATGTTATCTTCGGAGTGCCGGAGATATATACGATTGCTGAAAAGATTCGCATAAGAAAACTTACTTTTCAACCGATCGTTCGTATTGCAGCTATACGATAAAGTTGTCCGATTTCGCTGAAATTTGTCAACATGTGTAGAACGTGCTTAAATTTAGTTGTAGCGAATTTGGTCGAGATATTTTGAACTTTTGAAAAGTTTTCATACAAAAGCTTATTTATCAACCGATCGTTCCTATGTCAGCTATAAGATATAGTGGTCCGATCTGGCCGAATCTGATATATGTATTGCTTGCAGAAGTAATAGCTGTAAAACTGAGGGACTAGTTCACAGATAAACAGACAGACAGACGGACATGACTCGGCTTTGGATGCTGATCACGAATTTACAAATATTTTTTCTGAAACGTCTCCTTCAATGCGTTTCATATTTCGTTACAAAATTATAATACCCTCTGCAAGGGTATAAAAACACCTCTACGCGAGGTTAAAGTCAAAGCCAAGCCACAAAACTTCTGATAAAAGATTTTGTGACGAAATATTTTCTGATTAATATAAGAACTTCTTTAAGTATTAAAATGAATTTTGTGTTCCGCACGTTGCGCAAAAAGATTGAGCTTATTTGTGGTGTATCTAAGTAACTTTTGCAGGTGCCGATTGCAAAATAACATATGTATATGCTATGATAGGTAACAACTCCACAAAATTCTAGACAGCTACGTCAAAGCCTTAACACAAACAAACAAACAGACACAGTGATAACCTTTTCATCTCAATTTGGAAAAGCCACTCTAATTATAAAATGTTCATAATTTTTGCACGAATTGTGTTGAACAAGGTGTCAAACGACGCGAATTCAGAGCTAGAATATTTGTACTTTTATTTTTTGTACATTATTTTTATTATTGGTTTTGATTATCTTATATTCTTATACTCTTTTCTCAAAAATTAAAAAAAAAGAACGAAAGAAATGTTATCTTCGGCGTGCCGAAGACATAAACCCTTGCAGAAAAGATTTGCATAAGAAAACTTATTTTTCAACGGATTGTTCCTATGGCAGCTATAAGATATAGAGATCCGAATTTGATAAAATTTGGTCAACATATGTAGAACGTGCTTTAATTTACTTATAGTGAGTTTGGTCTAGATATTTTAAAAAACCATCGTTTCTATGGCGGCTGTTTTTTATAGTGGTCCGATCTGGCCAATTCAACTTTAGGTACTACCTGCATAAAGAAGAAGCATCTGTGCCAAGTTTCCGAGCGCAACAAAAAAGACGCGCGCACACGTATGTGAGCGAAGCGAAGCGACAGCCATTTGCTTCGTTCTTTTTGTAGCGCCCGAAGTAGCAAGCTACACATCGTTCGTGTACCGAATGCCAGCAAAGCCTTGTGCGCGTGTTCAGTTGTTCGCCGATTTTTGACAAAGCAACAACTTACAGCGGCCTCACAGAAACTAGCACTGAGAAAAACTTTCCTTTTATTCATATATTACATTTATATTTTATTATAAGATATTTTATATTATTATTAGATTATCATTTTAATAATGCTCTCAATGTTTGGGTCCACCTATTTGTGCGAATCAACCTTTTCTATTTTTAAATTTATACAAAACAGTTATAGAATCTCGTTGGCTAATAGGCAACTTGAAAATTTAGTTAGAATTAAGTGTTGCTCACTAAATATTAATCTTGAAAATATTGACTAGATGTTAGTAGCTTAATTTTGCACTGTTTTTTCTTGTTTTTATCATATTTTTTTTATTTTTATTTTTTTATTTTTTTTTTAAATGATTTCAATTTTGTACTGTGAAATATACAAACAAATTTCTCTCAGTGAAATCGCTTTGTCACGCAACTAATGAGAGTCACCAATACAAACATAGTGTAGTCTTACGCATACATCGGCAGCATTTTTGAAGCTGTGCACCGCTGCTCTAGAACAAAGTTTTGTAAAACTCATATAAACAGACAGACGGACATGACGGACATGACTCGGCTGTTGATGCTGATCACGAATATACAAACTTTTTTTTTTTTGAGACGTCTTCTTTAATGCTATACACACTCACAGCAAATCTTCACTCTTGCTGTGTATAATGATAGTTGTTTTTCGCACTCTTCATGGTGCTTCGTCCCCAGCATACACACCTCATGTTTGACTGCAAAGTTTAGTTCAATTTAACTATTTCCAAATAAAATCGATTGACAACATTGATTCTCAGTACAGCCGGTTCATAGCTTCCATTTCATCTACTTAATAATAATGACAAAAAACAGCGAATTAATAGGGAGCAGTGACTATGCCGCGCTGCAGCATAACGTATGAAAAAGAAAGTTATGATCAAATGGTTCACCAATTAATAGCTACGTACTCATATTTTCACTTGACTTGTTTTTTGTCACTGAGACATTTCTTAAAAGTGTGTCTGTCTGTCCGTCCGTCCGTCCGTATGAACACAAAGATCTCGGAGACTATACTAGCTGGAGACACCAAACTTGGCATGCAGGTTCCTGTATACCATACGCAGATCAAGCTTATTTCAAATTTTGGGTACACCTCCTCTCCCCCTTCAGCGACGCAAGTTGAATATAATATTACGATACGCACTCCCAAAGCCACCATTTTGAAGGTACAGCTTTAATTTTTGGTGCACATACATATATGTTGTATCAATGTTGATCAGCTGTGTAAATTTCATCACGATCGAATAAATAACACCAAAGTTATGGAAGAATCTATTACCCCCGTCTCAGCAGGCAGAAACAACAGTTTGACAGGATATGGGCACGTTAAGTGCGCTGCTTGCTTGTGTTGCCGCTGAAGTTCTTGAAGAAGAAGTTGGAGCAGGGAGTCTCGTAGGCGGGCACACTCGACTAGAGCATTCCTACTTGTTTATATTCGGAATACTTAAACTGGAAAAAGAGTTTGTTCGGCTTGTGAAATGTTTGCCTTTCTGTAATTCTTGTAATTTCTTACTCAGTTTTTAAGCTAGAGCTACTAAATTTGGCATCCATGTTTATATTTGAAAGCAAATTTTTGCTGATAAAAAAAAGTTGTTGTATAGAGAACTTATGTTCTTCTATCAGATATGTCAATTGAACATCAATTAACACTATATTCTTTCATCAAATTTGCTCCAAAACGCACAGTCCCATTAAAATGAATTAAAATAAAAAGTGTGACAAAAAATGGTTGCACTATACACGAAAACTTTTTTAAACAAAAAATAACGCTCTTGTCGAGTGTGCCCGACTACGAGACTCCCTGCTCCCACTTTGCATTTCAAGCAGTTCAGCGGCAACACAAGCAAGGAGTGCATTTAACGTGCCCAGTTCCTGTCAAACTGTTGTTTCTGCCTGCTGAGACGGGGGTATTAGATTCTTCTATAACTTTTGTGCTATTTATTTGAACGTGACGAAATTAAAGCAACTAATTAACATTGATAAAAGAAATATGTGTACCAAAAACCAAAGCTTTATCTTAAAAATTGTGGCTGTGAGAGTTTTTTGAGATTTGCGTGGGTGCGGGCGGGTGCATCCGAAATTTGAAATAAACTTGATCTGCGTATTGTATACAGCAACCCACATGCCAAGTTTGGTGTCTCTAGCTCTTAAAGTCTCTTAGATCGACGCGTTCATACGGACAGATAGACAGACGGACATGACTATATCGACTCGGCTGTTGATGCTGATCAAGAATATATATAGTTTATATATTCGGAAATGCCATTTTCTGCCTGTTACACCCATTTGCAGTTCTTTATAACTCCCTTTTTGCCATTTTTAATGGGAACAGGGAGTAAAGAGTATTTTGGGCTTGTGAAATGTCCGTCTGTCCGTCAGTCCGTATGAACGCAGATTGTTTCCACAGTTTTGAAGCTGGAGCAACCATACTTGGTGTACATGTTGATTTATACCATGGTCAGACAAAGTGTCAAGATCTTCCACCCTACCGCCACACCTTTCCCAACAAACGGCAAAAAACTACATCTTCCAAAGTTTTACAGCTAGAGTAACCAAATTAAGCACACGGGCTACTAATCACTTCCATGATTCATTTGACTAAACACAAGAAAGAAATGTTATCTTCGGCGTGCCGAAGATATATACCCTTGCAGAAAAGATTTGCATGAGAAAACTTATTTTTTAACCGATCGTTCCTATGGCATCTATAAGATATAGTAGTCCGATTTCGCTGAAATTTTGTCAACATATGTGAAAAGTGCTAAAACTTAGACATAGTGAGTTTGGTTGAGTTATTTTGAAAAACAAAAAAGTTTTTCATACAAAAACTTATTTTTCAACCGATCGTTCCTATGGCAGCTATATGTTATAGTGATCCGATCTGGCCGATTCTGACATATGCACTCCTTGCAGAAAGAGTAATCACCTGTTCTAAGTTTCATAACGATAGCTATAAAACTGAGGGACTAGTTTGCATATAAACAGACGGACAGACGGACATGACTCGGCTGTTGATGCTGATCCGAATATATTATTTTTTTTTCTGAGACGTTACACATTTCGTGACAAAATTATAATACCCTCTGCAAGGGTATAAAAGATTTGTGCACGCCCACCCCCGCCCTCACAAATGAGCAAAGTCTGTATCTCCCACACCCCTTTAGCTAGAATCACCAAATTTTTCAGGTTTAATTTTGTTGCCCTTTTAAATAGATTGGATAAATATAATTTTTCCAGGCCCACCCTCGCCCTTGCAGTCGAGCAAAGTTTGTTTCTCCCAAACCTGTAGAACTGGCCCAACCAAATATAAATTGATGGCAAAACTTGAAAGACTTTAGCAAAAATACAACTACTACGCCATCTTCTGACTCTGCAAAGAGGCGGGAAAAAGAGTATATCGCAGTCGGGTACATCCGACTGCAACGTTATTACTTGTTTTTTATGCTGATGATGACTGAAAACTTGTTTGACTCCTTAAAAATTTGTCTTTATGATCCTCTATGATGAGTTATTTCGACTTTTGGACACACCCACCTCTTCCTCCGCAAATTAACAGCGTCAGTATCTCAAAAGAGAAGGCTGACTCCTATTTACCTTGAAACTAGATTGGATAAAAAAATTTCACCACGCCCACCCGCACACTTAATCGAGCCACGTTTCAATCTGTAACACCTGTATAGCTGGAGCATAAAAATGTATTTTAAAACAAAACTGTGTTATTTAAGGGTGTACCGTATAAATATTACAGTGTTTTAGTTATCGTAAAATTTTTTAGTATATATACATAAATCATTTTAAGTTGTGTGCATATTTTGATATATATTATTTTAAATATTTATATTATTGTTGTCAACAAATTTACTTCATAACTTCCACTTTCTTCAATGACTATCTTTAAAAGAAAACAAAAAGAAGAAAATAAAAAAATACCTCGACAATCGTTTTTTCGATATTATCAAATAATTTTATACCCGCAATACATAATTCCTTAAGTTAGACATGACAAATTTATTTTGTATATAATTTAAATATATGTATATAACTTTTTATTGATTCTATATATACAAAAATTAATTAAATTTATAGTAGATTTGGATTTTTTATTTCAAATAATTTTGCATTCTTGAATTAAACAAATACAATCAAAAAACACTATTACTTGAATACTTCACACTTCAGATTTATTTAAGGCGCAGCTAAAAATTATACTTTAATATAAAAGAGTTACACACGACATTAAGTTTATTTGATTCAGTTTTGGATATTTGCAAAAACGCACAGATTAAAAAAAAGTTGCTTGCACATACATGCGAACAACTCCATCAGTCATGAATTCTAAATAGTTCCCAAAAATACATGATTAAATTAATTTTTTTTTATCTTATTAATAATGAAATTCTATATAAAAACATTAATATTTGAAAATATCGTCTTGAAGTTATGAACACTCTGTCACATATTGTTAAAAATATGTTTATACATATGAATTTGAACATTCATATCTTTACTTAAGAATCAAATAATTTACCGACTAAGAAATTAAAGCCATTTTTCTCGCCCATTGAATGTTTGGACCAAAACCATAATTTATGTATGTATACAAGTACTTAATAAATACGATAATTTCTCCATAATGTGTATGTTACAAATTCGCCAATGTTTTTTGTTCCTAACGCAGAGAAAAATTAATGTTAAGTGTTCATTAATGTACGGACTAATTAAAACAATTTAATTAGCAGTATACTTAGTTGAATTGTTTTGAACTATATTGAATTTTTAATGGCTTAACCACATCTTACAAAAATTATTAATTAAGATCTAAAAGAATTTGTGTTCTTGTTCTAAGCAAAATGTTGTGACAAAAATGAGTGGTCGTTTTATAGCAGAGCTATAATGTGTATGTATGCAAACGTCTCCTTTATATTTTGTAAATGTGTCGACAGCGCTGTGGCAGAATTTTTGTTGCATCGGCACATGTGCCGAGAAATTGAAAAAATGTCCGGCTCTGTTTTAAAGTGACAATTAAGACCTTATAAACATAAATACATAAACATGTATCCATACCAAAATAATTTATTTAACCTAATGAAATTATTTTTATAAGCCCTTTAAGTAAACTTAAATATGATACACACAGACATAAATGTACATAAAAATAGTCAGTATAACTTGAAAAACAATTTATTGGTAACAGGAGCTGTGTTCAAAATATATATTTTTCAGTGCTGATGGTCATTATGAAGTGACACTTATGACAAAAGCAATAGTCTATAGTAATGGATTGGTTATATGGCAACCACCTGCCGTCTATAAATCGTCTTGTTCAATCGATGTTGAATATTTTCCTTATGACGTGCAGACGTGCATCTTAAAATTAGGAAGTTGGACCTATGATGGTTTTAAGGTGCTAAATAAATCTTTATTAATTCAGAATCATTTCAAAAATATTTTTGGTTATATTACATTAATATGTACTTCAATATGTAATCACTAAGACATATACGTTTTTACATATGTAATTGTTAATTAATTGGAATGACACGAAATAAGTTTTATTTTCCGTTTTATCCGTTGGACAGTAAAATTAAATTAAATGTTCAACTATAAAGTTTTACACGTTTAAAGTAGCATTGGTGTTAGCCAAAAAGTAATATTTAAACTTTTTGCGAGAAGTATGCTTATAAGTAAGTAGTTGAAATTAAATATTTAATGATATGAAGCCTGTATTGCATGAAGTACATAAAGTATGCTTGAATGCATGTGCATACTATGTGAATTCTAATTTTAAATAATTTGGTTACTTTATATCTATAAGAAGCTTTATTTTGTTATTTTTTATGCTCAATGTTCAATGTTCAATGTTCAATGTTCAATGTTCAATGTTCAATGTTCAATGTTCAATGTTCAATGTTCAATGTTCAATGTTCAATGTTCAATGTTCAATGTTCAATGTTCAATGTTCAATGTTCAATGTTCAATGTTCAATGTTCAATGTTCAATGTTCAATGTTCAATGTTCAATGTTCAATGTTCAATGTTCAATGCTCAATGTTCAATGTTCAATGTTCAATGTTCAATGTTCAATGTTCAATGTTCAATGTTCAATGTTCAATGTTCAATGTTCAATGTTCAATGTTCAATGTTCAATGTTCAATGTTCAATGTTCAATGTTCAATGTTCAATGTTCAATGTCCAATGTTCACTGTTGAATGTGTATGCATGATAAAGTTGCGAAATCATTTTCTAAATTAAATACTTTAATATTTTAATACACAAAAACTTACTTACAAGTTGTTAAGATTTATGAGTTCGCGCACAATAAATGTCATCAGCTAATTTAATTAAATGTCTTGTATTGATAACTGTTAATTTTAATTGACAGCATGATGTTAAAATTTTCAGTAGGTTTTTTTTTCTATACTCTTACAAAGCGTAGTTTAATTTTCAAACGAAATGTGTAACGTAAAAAAAACAAGAAAGAAATTTTATCTTCGGCGTGCCGCAGCTATATACCCTTGCAGAAAAGATTTGCTGTATGTTATAGTGATCCGATCCGGCCGATTCTGACATATGTACGGCTTGTAGAAAGAATAAGCATCTGTGCCAAATTTTTTCATCACGATAGCTCTAAAACTGAAGGACTAGTTCGCATATAAACAGACGGACAGACAGACGGACATGAGTCGGCTGTTGATGCTGATCCGAATATATCATTTTTTTTTCTTAGACGTCTCCTTTAATGCGTTACACATTTAGTGACAAAATTATAATACCGTCTGCAAGGGTATGAAAAACCAATATGTTATTGGGCCTGTTAAATTTCATTCCATTTGTCTTTTTGTCCGTATAAACGAAATTTTTTCTACAGTTTTAAAGTTTTTCCACAGCTTAAAAAGAAGACACTGTATAACATAAGTATTTATTGTATTCTTTTACACATACATACATATATATACATATATGTATATATATGTATATATACGTTGCAAATGTATATATTTGTTAATCGGCTTGTGTACGTCTGTTATAATGCCTTGTTGCATGTAAATTTGATTATGAAACACCACAAAGGTTTGTTTAGAAAAACAAAAAAGTGCATATGTATATGTAAGAATAAACTGACGGATATGGTTTTGTGAATTTTATTGATTAGAAGAATGTATTTTGACAAAAACAAGTAAAAATGCTCTAGTCGAGTGTGCCCGACTACGAGACTCCCTGCTCCCAACTTGCATTTCAAGCAGTTCAGCGGCAACACAAGCAACCAGCGCACTCAACTTGTCCAGTGCATGTCAAACTGTTGTTTCTGCCTGCTGAGAGGCGTCTAATAGATTCTTCCATAACTTTTGTGTTATTTATCCGATCTAAATGAAATTTACGCAACTGATAAATATTGATAAAAGAAATATGTGTACCAAAAATCAAAGCTTTATCTTTAAAATTGTGGCTGTGAGAGTTTTTTCGATTTGCGATGGTGAGAGGGGGTGTATCCAAAATTTAAAATAAACTTGACACCAGCTTGACAGTCACATTAAAGCACTAAATATAAATATTTGACCCTGACCACTTTTTTCCACCCGTGGTCGTTCATTTTTCTTACCCAGACGTAACGATTTGTTAAGTAGAGCTGTGAAGTAGAGATAAGAACGGGACGCAATTTCGATCTTATCCCGCCCGTCGTGCGTCCTGCAATTATACACGGATCCTGACCTTATTCACGGATTCCGACATTATTTATGGGTACCTTAAGTAAGTCGGGAACTTGAAGATATCCCGCTCAACTTGAACTTTTTAAAAATCGATCTTACTTTTCTGACTGGTTTTCCAAATTTTTAAAATAACCTTTTTGGCGGTCTCTGCCGATCGCTGCCTCTTGATTGCCAACAGCTCTTCGACCTTGTTTTTGAAGCTTCCACTAATGGCTTTTGAGGCTTCGACCCTCCTTCTCCTCTGCCCAGGCGAGTTTGCTCACCTCCTGGTCGGAGAGGCTACTTTTTCCGTGGAGCCGAGATTTGATCTTGAGGGCCGCCTTGTAGTGGGGTTTGCCTCTGAGCTCATCGATGGTGTGCTGATTGATTCCTTCGTTGTCTCCAAGACCAATCCACGTTTGGTTAGTTTTGTTCTTAAGGACCACTCCCTAGCGTTTTAAGTCTAGCCACCACATACCTCATACCATAAATCCGATTTCAGATACACCCAGCTTGCCGAAGCGGCTGGTAGTAAAAGTATCGGACTCTTAGCTAGGCACTGCACGGCCAAAGGGTCTGTCACACAGTAGATTAACTGCTGCCCGGCTGCTCTAAGGCCTTGCTGTCCCTACACAGCCGACACCCTCTTGGAGTGTTCAGTAGAGGATTTTTGTAACCCCAGGTGGTTGAATTGGTATGAAGCTCAAAATGAATGTTCATATAAGTGTTTGAAAATGAATTTGAAGCAAATCGTACAAAAAATCAACTTTCGACCTATTTACCACCTTCTTTCCACCCAGTTTGGTTTATGCAGAGCGTAGACACAAAAACAAAAGGCACTTTTGCCATTTGTGTGAATATATATGTATGTACGTATGCGAACGATTAAAGTATGCAAAGCACATGCAAAGAGCAGGTAATTCAGTTTTCAGTGTATGCGTACACACACACAATACAATTTCCCGCGAATTTTACGCAATTGATATATATATTTTTATGCCCTTGCAGAGGGTATTATATTTTGTCACGAAATGTGTAACGCACTGAAGGAGACGTCTCAGAAAAAAAATTTGTATATTCGCGATCAGCATCAACAGCCGAGTCATGTCAGTCTGTTTATATGCGAACTAGTCCCTCAGTTTTATAGCTTTCGTGATTAAACTTGGCACAGATGCTTATTCTTTCTGCAAGCAGTACATACGTCAGAATCGGCCAGATCGGACCACTATATCATATAGCTGCCATAGGAACAAACGGTTGAAAAATAAGTTTTTATATGAAAAACTGTTTTGTTTTTCAAAATAACTCAACCAAACTCACTTTGTCTAAGTTTAAAAACTATCCACATATATGGACAAAATTTTACCATAGGAACAAACTTTCACATCACATCGGCCTTATCGCCCGCCTTATCGGTGCAAACGTATATTGGATTTCTATGGGAATACACAGGCAGATGTCCAAAAAAGGTGTATTAATGTGATTAATGGTGGGAAAAGTTTTGTCTTTTCCAAAATTCGGACGGGAAATGCAGAATATTCCCTTAAAACTGTTGCATGTAATTTTTTTTGTTTTCCAATCAAAATCAATCAAAAAATTAATTTGTCGTTTAAACCAATCCCATACCAATTTGTCAGAATGACATTTCAATGACATCTAGCTTAGGGTAAGGTTGTTTGATTCTCTTATTAGTCTCGTACATTGAAAACTAAGCAGGAATGGCTGAATCCGGCTGAATCCACGCTTAAAGATCACCGGTGGACAAAATTTTGCCAAAATATATTCGTCAGTATCCATTACCATGCTCATCGACGAATAAGCATCTAGTTTGTCATTACTACTCTTTCCTATTGAAGCAGCCTGATCTCTACAACTGAATCTTACTTAAAGGAACTTCAGAGGATGGCCCTCTTATGTCCTGTTTCTTAATAGTTTTTGAGCAATGAATTATGAATAAAATGCCTGCGCAGTAAAAAACAATATAAAAGTTCAAATTTAAAACCATTTTGGAATGCAAATATATTTTTACTCCTTGTTCCCAATAAAAATGGGAAAAAGGAGTTATAAAGTACTGCAAATGTGTGTAACAGGCAGAAGGTGGCATTTCCGAATATATAAACTATATGTATTCTTGACCAGCATCAACAGCCGAGTCGATCTAGCCATGTCCGTCTGTCCGTCCGTCCGTCTGTTTGTATAAACACTGCGATCTCATAGACAAGAAGAGCTAGCGACACCAAACTTGGCATGGAGGTTCCTGTATGCCATACGCAGATCAAGTTTATTTCAAATTTCGAATGCACTCCCACATTCTTGCGAATCGAAAAAAACTCTCACAGCCACAATTTTAAAGATAAAGCTTTGATTTTTGGCACACATATATGTTTTATCAATGTTGATCGGTTGCGTAAATTTCATTACGATCGGATGAATAGCACCAGATTATGGAAGAATCTATTGCCCCCGTCTCATCAGGCTGAAACAACAGTTTGACATGCACTGGCCAAGTTAAGAGCGCTGCTTGTGTTGTCGCTGAACTGCTTGAAGTTGGGAGCAGGGAGTCTCGTAGTCGGACACACTCGACTAACGAATTCTTACTTGTTTTTTATATTTTTATTGATCTGTACTGAACTTTGTGTTTCATGAGCTACCACTCTACATTTAGGTTGTGCAATGTATTTAAAATAATGATTTTGCTTTAATTATGAATCCGAAAATCTTACATGAGAGGGTAAAATGTTATTACTCCAGTTTTTTATACTCCTTTTTAATTTTTTTGAAAAACAATATTAATTTTTTTTAAAAAAAAGAAAAAAGAGTATATTGTCTATAGTATATAAAAAAAAAATTAATTTTTTTGAAAAAAAAGAAAATAGAGTATATTGTCCCCCACCCCCACCCCTTCCCCCATAAGCCGCAAAAACCTGTATCTTCCACAGTTTTATACCTAGAGTTACCAAATTTGGCACAAGGGCTACTAATCACTTCCTTGATTGATTTGACCAAAATTTGGACACGCCCTCACTAATAAGCAAAGTCTGTATCTCCCTCACCACTTAACCTAGAGTCCCCAAATTTTGCATGTTGAATTCAATTGCCCTATTTAATAGATTGGATAAAAATAATTTTGCCACACCCACCCCCGCCCTTGCAATCGAGCAATGTTTGTTTTTCCCAAACCTGCAGAACGGGCCCAACCAAACATAAATTGATGGCATAACTTGAAAGACTTGAGCAAAAATACAATTGCCACGCCCACTTCTGACTCTGCAAAGAGGCGGAAAAAAGAGTATATCACAGTCGGGTACATCCGACTGCAACGTTCTTACTTGTTTTTTTATTGTTAGCCCGAACATCATAAATGAGATTGTAATACATAGTATGTTTTACATACCAATAGTTTTGAAAATAAAATATTTTCGACTCAAACTTTAATTAATCTCCTTAAAAATTTCATAATTAAAACCATAATGCTTTTACTTTTAAACTTTATTTTTACTATGTGGTCAAAAGCACAAAAAAAAAATGATATTAATACAGGAAACTTCAGAGAAAGGCTCAACATTTTTAGCCCCACGAAAAATATACCAATTATTTCAATAACAGTTTTGAAATAAACCAATTAAGAATCCTCTAGTCGCGTGTGTCCGATTACGAGACTCCCTGCACACAACTCTAAAAATCACAACATATTTGTATTTAATTACATATACACGAGCAAATACAAGCAGTGAATTTTTTTAAATTAATTATTTATTTATTTATTTATTGTCAACTAAGAACAGTCGAAACAATTAAAACGATTAAAACAGTGGTGCACAGCTACAAAAATGCTGCCGATGTATGCGTAAGTATACTGTGTTTGTACTGGTGACTCTCATATGTTGCGTGACAGAGCGATTTCACTAAAAAAAATAAAATAAAATATGATAAAAACAAGAAAAAAAAGTGCAAAATGAAGCAACTAACATCTAGTCAATATTTTCAAGATTAATATTTAGTGAGCAACACTTAATTATAACTAAATTTTCAAGTTACCTATTAGACAACGAGATTCTATAGCTGTTTTGTATAAATTTAAAAATAGAAAAATGAAAAATGATTCGCACAAATAGGTCGACCCAAACATTGAGATCATTATTAAAATGATAACCTAAGAATAATATAAAATATCTTATAATAAAATATAAATGTAATATATGAATAAGAGGAAAGTTTTTCTCAGTGCTGGTTTCTGCGCGGCCGCTGTAAGTTGTTGCTTTGAAAAAAAATCACAACTGAACGCGCGCCAAAAGAAATCGCTCAGCTTTGCGTCTTTTTTTGTTGCGCTCGGAAGCTATGGGGCTGTGCACCACTGGATTAAAACGATTATAAAGAATTTAAAAATAATAATACAAATTAAATTTTTTAAATATAAAGAGTTAAAATTTTGATTTTAATTTACAATTAAAATTAACTGGGATAAAAATAAGAAAAAAAAATCTTTTTTAAAAGGTCAAAAAATTGATTGGCAAATCCTAGAAAAACCCAATCAGACCAAAAAATAATAAAAAGCAAATAGTCAGTAATAATTAGTAGGCAAAAATGTTTAACTACTAAAAAAGTTAAAATAGAGTTTTTAATTATGGGAAAAGAGGACTCTGAATTGATTACTCGAGAAATTCTATTATAATCAGCACAGAGTACTCGGAAAGGTTCATGCAAAGAATTTGTTAGTACAACGGGTAAGAGTTAGTGGAACAAAATTAAGCGTAGGTCTTTAAGGAACAGAAAAGTTAAGTTGGCTCATCAACATAAAGGAGTCTATTTCACCATTTAATAATTTTACTACGAACATTACACCAAGCATAATACGACGGTTTAATAGGGAAGGAAGGTTTATTAAAAGGAGTCTACTAGCGAAAGGTGGTAAGTCAATGCCAGAAACCCAGGGGCAAATAACAAAAATTTCTTTTGGACCGATTCAAGTCTAATCTGATGAATAGGGTATTGTGGAGACCAAACACAAGACCCATATTCAAGAATAGGGAATATAATGTATTGAGATAAGATAGAGGGAAGATCATTAATAAAAAGATTAAAAAGCAGAGGACCAAGGTGACTGCCCTGGGGAAGACCCGAGGTTATATAGATAGGAGAAGATCGTGAAGTTACAGACAGATACTCAGAAATCCATGCAAGAAGGTTAGAAGAAAATCCTAGAAGGTTTAGTTTGTAAAGTAAGAGACAGTGGTTAACAGAATCAAAAGCCTTACTGAATTCAGTATAAATAACATCAGCTTGCATTTTATTTTAACATCCCTTTATCACAAGGGAAGTGAATTCTAGAAGGTTAGTTGTGGTAGACCTACGTTTCACAAAACCATGCTGGGAAGGTGAAATGATTGAACTACATAAGTGCTGCAATTGAGAAGTAATAATTTTCTCCAACACTTTAGGAATAGCAGACAATTTGGGTATACCCCTATAATTTTTAACATCAGTCTTAGAACCATGTTTATGAAGTGGAATGATAAAAGATTCCTTCCAAATGACAGGAAAAGAGCAAGAAGAAATAGATAATGAAAATTATTTATGTAAAGGTTTATAAAGAGTACTACCACAGTACCTTAATACACATCCTGGAATACCATCACGACCTGGTGAGTACCCAGGCTTAATTAAATTAAGATCGCTAAGTAACGAACTTTCCGTGATCACAGGATCAAAAATGCAATTAGACCTTTACAAAGGAAAAGGATAAGTTGTGTTAGATGAGTAATTAGAACGAGAGTAAGTAGACTGAAAAAACTCAGCAAACAAATCAGCAGACGCCTGATCAGAGTTTGCTTTTGTATTTTCGAAAGATACAGACTGTGGCAAAGAAGAAGATTTACGTTTAGGATTTACAAAATTATAAAACTGTCTAGGATCCTGAGCAAACTGCAGCTTATAGCGAAACAGATAATCTTTATAGCATTGCGAATTATGCGTAATGAAATTAGATTTAGCGATCATATAACGAGAAAGATTAGAAGGATTTCCGGATCCCTTAAACTGATCAGTTTTGTGGCAACGCAAGCAAGCAGCGCACATAACGTGTGTAATGCCTGCAAAACTGGTGCTTTTGCCCACTGAGGCTGTATCCGTATCTTTAAAATTGTGGCTGTGAGAGTTTTTTTTGCAATTTACGGAGGTGTGGCGGTTGGATCCAAAATTCGAAATAAACTTGATCTGAGTATGATATACAAAAACGTACATGTCAAGTATGATGTCTCTAGCTCTTATAGTCGCTAACAGAAGGACGGACAGACGGACATGGATAGTTCGTCTCAGTTATTGATGCTGATCAGGAATATATATACTGTTGCCGCCAATTTCAAAGTTTCATTTTAATCTTAAAATCTTATAATTTATTATCGAATCATGTAATTATTAACTCGATAGGTCTGTTAACATACACAGCTCGATAACTCTGTTAATACATATAGTATATATCGACTACTAAAAGTTCCATCGCCAGTCGGAAAAAGAGAAGAGAGGGAAAAACACGAAATGTTTTTTAAGCGCGCTTCGCTACTGAAATAAACTATAATAAATTGTTTAAACGTACAACAAAATATATTTGACTTTGGTTTTTAATAAATAGTAAACTTGCTCTAAAAAGTCGTTATAAATTTGCCTCAACTTCGCCGGCACATATCTATATATATAAAAGAGTTTGTCCTTACTGGCGATTGGCGATTGGCAATCAACGCAAGGCCCAAACCATAAGAGCTAGATGTCTGAAATTTTCACAGTAGCTTAGGCATGTACCGAAAGTGAGCCCTAAGACCGGATCTTGGAAACGTGGAAAATTCGCGGAAAACCGTTGTATGCAACTTTTTTGTTTATCATCCGATAAGCTTCAAACTTGATTTCAATGATCTATATAAAAAATAATTTATGACTGCATACCAATTTTCCGGAAAATTCACCCCCCTGGGTGGAAAATGGGTAGTCAAGGTTGTATGGGCGAAAGTTGAGTTTTTATGCGATTTGCTTCAAACTCATTTTCAAAGATCTTTATGAAAATTCATTTAAAACTACATACCAATTTTCTGGAAAATTAACATTCCCGGGTGGAAACTGGGTGGTAAGCAGGGCCAAAGTTGAGTTCTTATGCGATTTGTTCCAAACTCATTTGCAAAGATCAATATGAAAGTTCATTAAAAACTACATACCAATTTTCCGGAAAATTCACGTTTCCGGGTGGAAAGTGGGTGGTAAAAATGCCAAAGTTGAGTTTTTGTGCGATTTGCTTCAAACTCATTTTCAAAGATCAATATGAAAATTCATTAAAAACTGCATACCTATTTTCCGGAAAATTTACCCTGTTGGGTAGAAAACTGTTGGTTAAAGTTGTAGGAGCGAAGTTATATTTTCGTGCGAATAGGATTTTATACGGGGCGTAGCACCGCATGCTGGGAAATGCTAGTACTAATATAGACGGAGATGCCTCTTATACCCTATTGTAATGAGGCCAGCCTGAGAAAACGTTCGCTTTGCAGGCACGGACGTACTAGTGTTGGGTTATAAGTACCCGGTCAAGCCAAGAAACAACGTTAGCATCCATTCCGTACACATATTTTGTTGGGTATTAAATATATATATAAAAAATGTAAAAAAAAGCAAGTAAGAGCGATATACTCTGTTTTCTGTACTTACATTAAATTAAATTCTTTTAAAGACTACTTATATATATGTGCTACGAACTATAAAATTCTTCGATATATATGTGCGGATGACCGCCAAAAGACGTCACCACACCAGAAATGAAACGAAATACTTTTGGACGATCGACGGATGAAAGTGCACAAGATTGCTGAAGTCGTGGGTATCTCACGCGATCAAGTGGAAAAAATCTTGCAAAAATATTTGAAAATGAAGAAGTTTGCATTAAGATTTCAGATGACAACAAACGCGATCGTTTAACCATATCAAGGAAGGGTTTGGCGATGTTTAATTGCAATAGGAAGGACTATGAATCCATTACAAATCTTCAGAGACCAAGGAACACTCGAAGCAAAGTTTTTATGATAGGAAATCGACACCCATAAAGTTCAAGGTAGGCCAGTCACCCAACAAGTTGATGGCGATGGTTTTTTGGGATGCCGGTTTAATATCCATATCGATTACCGTGAACAAGGCATGACGATAACCAGCATATACTATGAAGAGCAATTGGACCGATTCGATGCGGATTTAAAGTAAAAATAAGTCCGTATATGGCAAAAAGAAATGGCAGTGCACCGGCACAGAAGAGCCTAGTCGCCATTTTAAAATTAAGCAAATTGCGATACAAATTGCTTCCACACCCCCCATTCCGGATTCAGCCCCCTTTGAGTATAATCTTTTTCCAAGCTTAAAAACTCTTTAGGAAGAGATCTCAGTCAAATGGAATGGTCATTGAATAAAAATCGTGATTTCTTGGCTAGGTTGGGTACTTATCAACTCACCATCGTACCTACGACGCACAAAAATTTGAGAGTGGCACTGTAGACGTTTCGATTGAATCCATTCCAGATCTTCAAGGGATTGCTGTCGTATGGTGAAAGTTGTTTTTATATTAATGCACTGACCTATTTTGCACTTTCATTTATTAAGAAAATGTTATATTCTTCTATATATGTCGCCGTCGATATCAAGATTCTTAAGATGGTGATTAGAAACCAAGTTAGTTATAGAAGATTTCGTCAAATCATTAATAAACATCGAGTCGATGTGTCGACGTTTTTTTATCCCTAGTAAATAGAAGAAATCGAAAGTAGGGCAATACACCAGTTTAACAGTTAGTATACATAGCAAGATTGAGGAGGGCCTAGCCGATTGCGACCACTATAGTTAAGTAAAGAAGGCCTTTCATGAACAGGATAGCCAACAAAGTACGATTGCAGCGTACGGGACATATCGTAAGCAAAGAGCAAGCCCATCGGCACCACCTGGGACATCAATGATCTTTATCGACTTTAGCTTTCGAATTTTTTTAACACCAGAAAAATTTGAGGGAACTCTCTTCCCTCTTGGGTGATCCTTCATTGGATGGGGATCTATCGAGTTATTTCGACCTGCAAAAGTCATCAAAAAAAGCCTGCAGCAACGGAGGCGAGTCTGCGACAGCCAGGGCAACTATCCAAAAAGGATTGAAAACACCCGTCTGGACATAAAGCCAGCATTGTTTAAATAAGGCATATATTATATTTATATAAGTTAAGGATTGAAAACAATTTTTGTTATTATTTATCTTAAGTGCTTTATTTATAGATTTGTTGACATGAGCCCAGGTCACATAAGTTTAATCTTTTTAAGCTACACCGCAGGTGTTAGTGTATTTTTTAATAGGAAATTATATATGTTGATCAGCATTAACATTCTGACTAAGCACTAAATGTCAGTGAGAGATAGTTTTTAATCAAAGATATAAAAGCTGGTTACAGGTTCAGATAGCTAGAACAATATAAAACATTAACAATTTACAAATTTTTAAATCTATTATTTTACACGTCCTCCCAGTTTACCGTTTAGCTGTCAATATTTTTTGTGAAAGATAGTGTCTATAAATTTGTGCACTCTTCTATCTGTTGTAGTGTAGTCTCTTATGTATATGCTGGTATGTTTGTTATATGTGTATGTACTACACTTTCAAAGTAAAAGTAATATTGTTGTTATCAATTGTTGATTTTTCAAACTTCTTTTGTGATTTTTGTGCTTGGTGTCTTGTTTTTTATTTTAGATTTCTTGTTCCAACGTATATTTTTTTGCATGTGTTAATTTTGCCCTTTTGGCAAAAATGTCTATAAATGACATACTTTTTTATCATCTGAATCTTAAACACTTAGATTTCTTAAAATTGTTTTTCATTGTGTTTATGGCAGTCCGACTTTGTGCATCGTTCTTACAGTACATATTTTTTTTAAACTTTTTAATTTCAACTTTGTATACCAGTCAAAAGGAATTTTTATTTAGTCACGAAAAATATTACTAATTGAAAGATGCCTTTTCAACCTTTTAGGGAAGATTAATATACAGGTATCAAAATGATGCTTCGTGGTAAGTGTGCGTAAAACTGTCAACTTTCCAACATGAATGACAAAATGTGAGCTCGTTAAGCCAATACATCATGGTTGACATAAATGGAAAAGAGTCCTCATAGCCAAGTTCGCTTTTATGTTGTCGCATGTCAGATTACCAACTGAAAAGCGTAAATTGTTGTATGAAACTATGTTGATTTATATCCTATTAGATTCAAGATCATTCTAAAACAAGTAAGAACGTTGCAGTCGGATGCACCCGGCTGCGATATACTCTTTTTCCCGCCTCTTTGCAGAGTATGAAGTGGGCGTGGCAATTGTATTTTTGCTCAAATCTTTCAAGTTTTGCCATCAATTTAAGTTTGGTTGGGCTAGTTCTACAGGTTTTGGAGAAACAAACATTGCTCGATTGCAAGGGCCGGGGTGGGCGTGGCAAAATTATTTGTATCCAATCCATTTAATAGGGCAACAGAATTCAACCTGCAAAATTTGGTGACTCTAGGTTAAGTGGTGAGGGAGATACAGACTTTGCTTATTAGTGAGGGCGTGTCCAAATTTTGGTCAAATCAATCAAGGAAGTGATTAGTAGCCCTTGTGCCAAATTTGGTAACTCTAGGTATAAAACTGTGGAAGATACAGGTTTTTGCGGCTTATGGGGGAAGGGGTGGGGGTGGGGGACAATATACTCTATTTTCTTTTCTTATCTCGGGCTGGTTTTTCATTCAACGTGGCTAAATGTTCTTTCTTAAAATCAAGCGTTGAATATCTTGGATTTCAAGTTGGGGACGGTGAAATTCGACCAAATCCACGTATAACAAGTAAGAACGTTGCAGTCGGATGCACCCGACTGCGATATACTCTTCTTTTCGCATCTTTGCGGAGTTAGTGGGCGTGGCATTGTATTTATGCTCAAATCTTTCAAGTTTTGCCATCAATTTAAGCTTGGTTGGTCTGTTCTACAGGTTTGGGAGAAACATTGCTTGATTGAAAGGGCGGGGGTGGGCGTGGAAAAAATATTCTTAACCAATCTATTCAATAGCTCAACAGAATTCAACTTGCTAAATTTGGTTATTATAGCTAAGGGGGTGTGGGAAATACAGACTCTGCTCATTTGTGGGGGCGGGGGTGGGCGTGGCCAATTTTTTTTTTACAGATCGATCAAGGATGTCATAAGTAGCTCTTGTGCTAATTTTGGTTACTCTATCTATAAAACTGTGGAAGATATAGGTTTTTGCGGTTTGTTGGGGAAGGGGTGGGGGTGTAATAATAATATGTACGTATACTATACCAAACTGAAAATCTGGTCCAAATAAATTTTTGTTCCCGACAAAAAATGTTGTGAGAACAATTGTTGTCAAACTTTCCAAAGTTTAGTTGCTTTGCAACTAGAATAATACTTATTGGACAACAACCAATTGCAGGACTATTTGTTACTTCTAGAAAATTTCTAGACCGATTTTAATTTATTTGATAGTTCAACAGAAGTCAACCTGGGAAATCTGATGATACTGGCTAAAGAGGTGTGGTGGATTATTATTTGCGGGGGCCGGAGGAGGTGTGGCAAACTTTGTTGAGTTAGGTCGGTCAAGGAGGTGATCTGCCCTTGCAATCGAGCAAAGTTTGTTTCTCCTATACCTGTAGAAATGGCCCAACCAAATTTAAATTGATGGCAAAACTTGAAATATTTGAGCAATTCGCCCACTTCTGACTCCACAAAGAGGCGAAAAAGAAATATATCGCAGTCGGGTGTATCCGACTTCAACGGATTTAATTGTTTTGGTTTAGAAACATTGTTCAGTGCTGCCATGTGTACACATGCAGTTGAGTACATAAAAGGTGGCAGCGCTGCACTCTGAAGATGGCGAGTTTGAAACTCGTAGGGATGAAGTACATTGCGATCAGAGACGGCCATTTTCAAAGACGTGAACATGAGAAAACCAAATTCAGTAAAGACGCGTAGATTTGCAAAAACAGCAACATATATAATAATAATAATATCGTTCCAACCGGGTAATAAGCATCAAAGATATTCAAAGACCTGTTGCATAGTAGGTAGAAGCAGCAGCGCTGCTTTCTTGCGATGCCGACAGGTACAAGTTATGCACTGCTTGTTTAATGCGATTGTATTGGTAATTAAATACAAAAATGTTTTTGTGATTTTCAGAGTTCGGTGCAAGGAGTCTTGAAGTTGGGCACACTCGAATAGAGAAATAAATATTGTTTGTCTAATATATTTTTACTCCCTGTTCCCATTAAAAATGGGAAAAAGAGAGTTATAAAGTACTGCAAATGTGTGTAACAGGCAGAAGAAGGCATTTCCGACCATATAAACTATATATATTCTTGATCTGTATCAACAGCCGAGACGAACTAGCCATGTCCGTCTGTCCGTATGAACACACAGATCTCGGTGACTATAAGAGCTAGAGCCACCAAACTTGGCATGCAGGTTCCTGTATACCATACGCAGATCAAGTTTATTTCAAATTTCGAATGCACACCACCGCAACCCCGCAAATCGTAAAAAACTCCCACAGCCACAATTTTAAAGATGCAGCTTTGATTTTTGGTACACAAATATGTTTAATTAAAGTTGATCGGATAACTAGCACAAAAGTTATGGAAGAATCTATTTCGCCCGTCTCAGCAGGCCGAAACAACAGTTTGACAGGCACCGCACAAGTTAAGTAAGCTTGAAATGCAAGTTGGGAGCAGCGCTCAACTATAGCATTCTTACTTGTTTTTACCTTTTTTCAAACAACAAGCTAAATGTTGTTTCTTTCGGTATTCATTGTTTGCGAAGTCATGAGGTGCAGAAAGCAATCAGGGGTTTTACGGTAAGCAAAACAACCGCGTAGGTGTTACGGAAAGCGTCAAGAGTTTTGGGCAAATACAGCACTAAAAAATTCTTTTAAAATTGAAACAATCTATAATACAATAAATATAAGCTAAATTATTTTTTCATATTATTATATCTATGTACATATATCTCAAGTTCAATAGTCAGTGCAAAGAAACCGAACATAGAGCTGCGTACCTGCTCTAGTTAGACTGAAAACCATCTGAAGTTTTGTTTCATTGAATAGTTTTTATACTTTTTTGTATACCCTTGCAGAGGGTATTATAATTTTGTCACGAAATGTGTAACGCATTGAAGGAGACGTCTCAGAAAAATTTATATTTTCGTGATCAGCATTATCAGTCGAGTCATGTCCGTCTGTCCATCTGTTTATATGCGAACTAGTCCCTCAGTTTTAGAGCTATCGTGATGAAACTTGGCACAGATGCTTATTCTTTCTGCAACCAGTACATATGTCAGAATCGGCCAGATAGGACCACTATATCATGTAGCTGCCATAGGAACTATCGGTTGAAAAATAAGTTTTTATATGAAAAACTTTTTTTTTTCAAGATAACTCAACCAAACTCACTATGTCTCAGTTTAAACACAATCCACATATGTTGGCCAAATTTCATCGAAATCGAACCACCATATCTTATAGCTGCCATAGGAACTATCGTTTGAAAAATAAGTTTTTGTATGAAAAACTTTTTCGCTTTTTAAAATAACTCAACCAAACTCACTATGTCTAAGTTTTAGCGTTTTTGACATATGTTGACAAAATTTCAGCGAAATCCGACTACTATATCTTATAGCTGCCATATTAACAGTCGGTAAAATAAGTTTACTTATGCAAATATTTTCTGCAAGGGTATATATCGTCGGCACGCTGAAGATAACATTTCTTTCTTTTTTTTTAAATTTATTTAAAATGTATCCGTCTGTCTGTATGAACGCAGTTGTTTTCTTCAGTTGTGAAGGTACAGCAACAAAATTTGGTATATGTTGATATATACCAAAGGCAGACAAAGTGTCATTAGTTTAACATTTAAATAAGTTGGAAAGCTTGAAAGATTTGACAGATAATATAATTACCACGACCACTTCCGAGTCCACTAAGAGTCTAAAAAATAGTATTTCGCAGTCGGGACTATCCGGCTGCATCGTTCTTACTTGTTAATAATAATTTCTGCCTTTTAAAAGTGTAAATTTTTTTTAATTATAAAAAGATATGTGAAATTAAAATAAAAATTTATTTTTAAGACGATTGCTGAGGCTCTAAAAATTCAGCAAAGAAATGCGTGTACGACTTGTAGGTTTTTCTCAAAAAAAACTTGAACATATTTCAAAAGCAGTCAACTTTTGTAATTTCAAAAATTATCGACTAAATGTTTGAATTATGTCTTAGCAATGAAATATGATATGTATAGATCAAGCTAATGGCGACAACATATAATGGTGGCAACACATAGTTTTCTTCGAGTTTACTACAAAATAACCTGGGTTCAACCCAGTACAGAACTTTTTATTTATTTTTTGTCTGTTTTCCAAACTATTTTTTTTTAAACACAGGTAGACAAATTGTAAAGCCCTACACACCCCTACCATCACCATGCAATTCTGCAAAAACCTATAAACCCAAAACCAGACATTTTGGCTTGGTGTTTTTTTGGAGGACCTTTAACGAAGATTTACCCTAAATAGCTTTAGATCAGTGGTTGGTACTTCTGGCAGACGGCTTTATGTGTGTTAGTACGCGAGCAGCGAAAAATGATTAGGATATCATTGTATAAGGATATGCATTGCATGCATTGCCCACTGAGAGACTCTCTCTGCTTATAATTTACACTCTTTTCTTCGTTCGTCGCCCTCTCTCTCCGACCACTGCTATTGATGCACACAGTGGCTTTATCTATTGTTCATTTTCATTGGTTGATACATAACAAATGCATACAGTGGCTCTATCTATTGTTCATTTTCATTGGTTGATACATAACAAATGCATACAGTGGCTCTATCTATTGTTCATTTTCATTGGCTGTTAAACACACTGTCCTAAGAAAAGACTATAACCACAGTCTACTTTTAATTACGACACCTATTTTAAAATGTCACTGCCAATTTGCCAAATTTTACAGCACTGAAAACACTGATATGGAATTTTGTACGATATTATTCATGTGTGCAATTTCGTGTCATGTAGTTGGTCATCATATCTCGTCGTGCACGTTTGTGTGTTGCAGTTGCTGGGATATGTGTGTTGAAGGAAAAAGAAAAAGAAAGACAATTTAAAGAGGATGAAAAAAGGAAAAATTGAAATCGTTTTTTTGATATTTTCCACAGACACTTTTTATTTAATATAAAGGTCAAAGAGAAAAAAAAATTCGAAATGAAATCTAACCACACCGCGTTGAAACTAAATTTCATATGGCAATAGTTAAAATGTATGTTAAATACTTTAACATATCGATTTATATGTCGTTTGTAATGCCACATACGTCAAAAAAATTACATATCGTGTGAGTGAATCATTGATTTCATTTTGTCTATGAGATAGATTTTTTTTTGTAAGACTTTTTTCCATGAACGTAGACGGACTTAGTTCGACTCGGCTGTAATGCTAATTACGAACATAATATATTTATAATATATTTTTATTTTATTATGTAGCTTATGGTTATATTAGCATGCCCGAGATTTTCGTCGCGACAAATACAACAACAACTGTTTTTTTGGTGCAGCCGAAAAAAGATGCAACAACAAACACACACGATTTTCTGCGCGCCGCGGACCGTCATAAAAGTGATCAATTTGCTATGATTTATGACTTCTGCCGCGTCTTTTACACTGAGTAAAAAAGTGAAGTAAATTTTGATTTGCTATGATTTTTACTCCCTGTTCCCATTAAAAATGGGAAAAAGGGAGTTATAAAGTACTGCAAATGTGTGTAACAGACAGAAGGAGGCATTTCCGACTATATAAACTATATATATTCTTGATCAGGATCAACAGCCGAGACGAACTAGCCATGTCCGTCTGTCTGTCCGTCTGTTTGTCTGTATGAACGCGTCGATCTCAGAGACTACAAGAGCTAGAGACACCAAACTTGGCATGGAGGTTCCTATATACCATACGCAGATCAAGTTTATTTCAAATTTCGGATGCACCCCCCCGCACCCCCGCAAATCGCAAAAGACTCCCACAGCCACAATTTTAAAGATAAAGCTTTAATTTTTGGTACACATGTATGTTTAATCAATGTCTTTCGGATGTGTAAATTTCTACACGAACGGATAAATAGCACCAAAGTTGTAGAAGAATCTATTTCCCCCGACTCAGCAGGCAGCAACAACAGTTTGACAAGCAGTTTACGAGTTAAGTGCACTGCTTGCTTGTGTTACGCCCGTATCAGATGGCAGCAACAACAGTTTGACAAGCAGTTTACGAGTTAAGTGCACTGCTTGCTTGTGTTGCCGCTGAACTGCTTGAAATGCAAGTTGGGAGCAGGGAGTCTCGTAGTCGGGCACACTCGACTAGAGTATTCTTACTTGTTACTAATTGCTATTGGCAAAATTTTCAAAGTAAATTTAATAATGTCTGAAAATAATTTTTTTTAGTGTAGACTTTTTTTTATTTTTTAAAATCGTACAACAACAATACAGCGATGGATTGAGATGCTTCTCGACGCATAGAACCCTTAAAGTGTTAATTTTTCTTTAATTTACGACTTCAAAACCGGTGTTTGTTGTAGATGTTGTTGTGCTGCTCTGGATTCAAAATTTCGTGCCCACCGCTGCTCTATGTGGCAAAACTCTGGTCAAAATTGGTTTACCCTTTTAAAAATTTTTAAGTATTAAATATGTATAAATTCAAGTCAACGCCGCCATTTTAAAAATTTAGTATATAAACCAACCCAGCGAATGAGTGCTATACAAGACGTTAGAGTCTCCGCGAACATCCTGTGCACTAAAATGCAACGGATGAGAGGGCGACAATATGACCTGAAAAATGTAGGTCAGAAAATTTATAATAAAAAATTTACCATAAATTCATTTTGATTATTTTGTTAAGGTAAATAATTTTTTAACATTGAGGAATTAATTATAAATATTTGTTAGCTTTATTCTGTTGCTTATTTATACATTTATTATTAAGATCCAATTCGGTTTTCCAATTATATGCTCATCACCTGAATTGGTAAAGCAAAAATTTTGATAATTGCGATTTCCGGAAAGACTTTCCTTGCGATTTTCAAAGTAATTCGCAAAAATTTTGCGATACCGAATACAGGAGCATGGCTGATTTATTATTTATATACAGGAAACGTTTTAAGATAAAGTATTTTTCTAACTCAGACTTGTTTTTAACGAGGACATTGACGCGAATCTTGTATGTCGATTTTAAATATAAACAAGAAAGAAATGTTATCTTCGGCGTGCCGAAGATATATACCCTTGCAGAAAAGATTTGCATAAGAAAACTTATTTTTCAACCGATCGTTCCTATCCCTCTGATTTCGCTGAAATGTTGTCAACATATGTGAAAAGTTTGTTTGAAAAACAAAAAAGTTTTTCATGCAAAAACTTATTTTTCAACCGATCGTTCCTATGGCAGCTATATGTTATAGTTGTCCGATCTGGCCGATTCTGACATATGTACTGGTTGCAGAAAGAATAAGCATCTGTGCCAAGTTTCATCACGATAGCTGTAAAAGTGACGGAGAGACGGACATGACTCAGCTGATGATGCTGATCACGATTACAAAGATTACAAATTTTTTACTACCTGTTCCCATTAAAAATGGGATAAAGGGAGTTTTAAAGTACTGCAAATGTGTGTAACAGGCAGAAGAAGGCATTTCCGTCTGTCTGTCCGTCTGTCTGTCCGTCTGTCCGTATGAACACACAGATCTCGAAGACTATAAGAGCTAGAGACACCAAACTTGGCATGCAGGTTCATGTATACCATACGCAGATCGAGTTTATTTCATATTTCGGATGCTCCCCCGCAAATCGTAAAAAACTTAAAATTGATTTTTGGTACACATATATGTTTAATGAATGTTGATCGGTTGCGTAAATTTCATCACGATCGGATAAATAGCACCAAAGTTATGGAAGAATCTATAACCCCCGTCTCAGCAGGCCGAAACAACAGTTTGACAGGCACCGCACAAGTTAAGTGCACTGCTTAGTTGTGTTGCCGCTGAACTGCTTGAAATGCAAGTTGGGAGCAGGGAGTCTCGTAGTCGGGCACACTCGACTAGAGCATTCTTACTTGTTTTTTCTGAGACGTCTCCTTCAATGCGTTACACATTTCGTGACAAAATTATAATACACTCTGCAAGGCCATAATAAGTATAAAGACTAAGAATCAAACAAATTTTAAGACTTCGAATATTTAACTTACAGCTAATAGGTCACGCAAAACTATTAGCGTTTATAATTGCAACACTGCGTCTATGTAATCGGAATTGCAGCACAGTCAAAGACTTCATGCCTTTACCCTGTTTTCTACCTCCCCCTTGCCTAAAAGCAAAAATTAACGAGGAGCGCAAATTCCTCGTAAAATAACGTATCCACATAATTCAAATTAATATTGAAAATCAACTGACTTTTCTCAAATTTTAAAATAAATAGATTATTTTTATTTAATTTGATTTCAATTTATTTAATTTGTAAGCCCGAATCAAAATTTTTTGATTCAAAAATGGAAGTATGCCTGATTGTAAATTTCATATACACGGAATTCATTTTTACTTGAATTGCATGTAATGACTAATTAATATTTTATAGCTAGTTATTTTAATGATGCATGGTAATTACCAATACAGCCTTACATATTTTGGTAATATATTTTTTGAAATAATTTATTTTAAACATATATATGTTTTTTAACAAAAGCCTACATGAATGCATTTTTGTTTTTGAAATAAAACACATAGATTATAACTTCATGTTTTACTTTATTATTGTGATTGGCTCAATAGATAAAGGAAGATGGCAATGTTATGAGGCAAATTCTTAAAAATGTTTATTCGTTGTAAAATCGGCTAAAAACAAAAGTAAAAACATTTGAATTGTTACTTTGTTTTAAATTAAATGCATGATATTTGTTCACTAATGTATTCAAATTATTGCTAAATTATTTGGATTAATAAATTCAAATTTCATAAAGAGGCATTTTGTTATTGGAAAGTTTTTCTTTAAAAGCTTTAATTAAATACATACACGCATACATACAGTAAGTAAAACAGTGGTGCATAGCAAAAACTTGTTTAATAAACACATATATACAATTTGTATACAATTGTGCATCAGTGAAGGGCAACTCACATTCTATTAATAATTTCCACGTACTGTGCATATGTGGGTAGCTGCAGAACGAATCTGAAAACGCTGTGTGCTTTACACTTTAAAAAAAAATATAAATTGTCAAAAATAAACGACGTTGACTTTATTTTGCATTGATAATTTTGATCATAACGGCACCGAGCGTTGCACCATGTCTTCCAATACAGACTATTACGGAGCATGTCATGTCACGTTCACTAGAGCAATGTCTTTTTATGTCAAACATACTTTTTTCATTAACAATACGATAAGAACAGCCACATCACCATCCATATTTTTAATGAAAATAAAAATCAACCTCCCAATTTACCAGAAATATTATTTCCGAGCACGGGTAGTTACACAGCGTGACCTTGAATTGATTACGCTTTACCAAAGTTTCATAAAGGCAAAAGCCGATTGCTATTTTCGGTAGCCACACAAAGCAGATTTGTGTCTATGTCGGCAAGCGGATCACAACTATTGTGTATGTGTGTCGTCAGCGCTGCTCCATAATTTTAGTAAATCGACAGATGTAAAGGGAATTGAAAAAAACAATTAGATTGCTTACTGCAATACCTTCATAGCAAAAAATGTTCTATTTCAAGAAAAACGCTTTTGAGTTTTCAAGTTTGGCTCTCTTTCTTAAAACAATTAAAAACTTAAACATTTCTCATTGTGAAACATGAAATTTGACACAATATAAAGCTTTATTAAGTGATCATTCCCGCTTAATTAACTAAAAAATCTAATTTTTCGAGCTGTGACGGTCTAGCAGTAAGCAAACGATATGTGCATGCACACTTACATATGTATGTCTATTCTAATTAACATACTCGTTGGTGAGACTATGCGCACATGCCCACGATTGACGATCTATAAACCTATGCACCACTGATCTACTTGCATAAATGTATTATTTATCCCATATAAATGTACCGTCTTTTCTACAGTAGATATTTTAATATAGATAAAATTGTTTTACTTTATTGGCTCCTTAGGTGGACTTAAGGCACATGGACGAACAACAAGGAAGCAATATTGTTGACGTTGGCGTAGATTTATCTGAGTTTTACATGTCCGTTGAATGGGACATTCTTGAAGTACCAGCTGTTAGGTGAGTTGTAGAAATCTACGCTTATTATTATTAACTGATCGATAGTTCAAAATGAATTTTCTTAATCCACATATTTTTTATACTCTGTTTTCCAAAATGGAAAAAAAGAGTATATTGGGTTTGTGAAATGTTTGTCCGTCCATCTGACTGTCCGTCCGTCTGTATGAACTTAGTTTTTATCCACAGTTTTGAAGCTAGAGAAACCAAACTTGGTATACATATTGGTATATACCATACGCAGACAAAGTGTCAAAAACTGGCCCAACCAAATCTCAATTGATGGCTAAACTTGAAAGATTTGAGCAAAAATACAATTACCACGTACACTTCTGACTCCGCAAAGAGAAAAAAAGAGTATATCGCAGTCGGGTGTATCCGACTTGTTTTTTTTATTTTGTGGCTATTGTGGCATTGTGGCTGTGGGATCTTTTTGCGATTTGCAAGGTGTAGTTTGTGTGTCCGAGATTTTAAATTAGCTTGGTCTGTTTATGGTATACACATGCCAAGTTTGGTGCTAGCTCCTATAGTGTCTGAGATTGAAACTTTCATACAGATGGACACGGCTACTTCGACTCGTGTGTTGACCCTGATCAAGAATTTATTTACTTTTCTAGCATATATCCGCGGTTTCGCTCGCCAAATTGAAAATGAATTTGAGCCCGATTTGTTGTAAAATATAAAAAATGCGTGCAATAGGTTTCCAAAAATTTTCCAACCTTTCGGGCGGATTTTCAAAAATTTTAAAAGAACGTAGTTTATATTTTGGTTGTGTGGCTTTTAAAGTGAGATTGAAGCAAATGGCACAAAAACTAAACTTTCAACATTTTCATAACCCATTTCCTAGCCAGGGGGCTGAATTTTCTGGAAAATTGGTGTGCAGTCATTGTTGAATTATATAAAATATCTTTGAACAAGTAAGAACGTTGCAGTCAGATGCACCCGACTGCGATATACTCTTTTTTCCACCTCTTTGCAGAGTCAGAAGTGGGCGTGGCAATTATATTTTATCTCAAATCATTCAAGTTTTGCCATCAATTTAAGTTTGGTTGGACTAGTTCTACAGGTTTGGGAGAAACAAACATTGCTCGATTGCAAGGGCGGGGGTGGGCGTGGCAAAATTATTTTAATACAATCTATTTAATAGGACAATCGCATTCAGCCTGCAAAATTTGGGGACTCTAGCTAAAGGGGTGGGGAGATACAGACTTTGCTCATTTGTGGGGGCGGGGGTGGGCGTGGTAAAATTTTTTTTACCAGATCGATCAAGGAAGTGATTAGTAGCCCTTGTGCAATTTGGTTACTCTAGCTCTAAAACTGTGGACGATATAGTTTTTTGTCGTTTGTGGGGGAATTGGTGGGGATGGGGGGGGGGGGAGATCTTGACACTTTTTCTGCCTATGGTATATACCAACATGTATACCAAGCTTGGTTGCTCTAGCTTCAAAACTGTGGAGAAAACTTGAGTTCATAGACGGACATGGCTAGTTCATCTCGGCTGTTGATCCTGATAAAGAATATATATGGTTTATATACTCGGAAATGCCTCCTTCTGTCTGTTACACACATTTGCAGTACTTTATAACTCCCTTTTTCCCATTTTTAATGGGAACAGGGAGTAAAAACAAAAAAGTTTCTCATACAGAAATTTATTGTCATCCGACCGTTCCCATGGCAGCTATAAGATATAGTGATCCGAATTTGATAAAATTTTGTCAACTTACATGCAAAAAACTTAAATTTAGGTAAAGTGCGTTTGGTTAAGTTATTTTGAAAAACAAAATTATAATGCCTTCCTCAAGGGTTAAAAAAGTTGCGTACAATAGTTTTCCGAAAATTGTTCATCTTTTCCGACACCTTTTAAGCATAAGAAGAAACAACTGTGCCTTCTGGCTATTATGGATTGGGCTTAATGGGTACTGTAAGTAGTTATTGGGAGCGCGTGCAGTGTTTTTTAAATCTTCGTACACAATAAAAATGGGTAAACGGGAGTCAATAATTCTGCAAATGTATATAGCAGGTTGAAAGAGAGGTCTCAGAATCAAGAGACACCAAACTTGGCATTCAGTTTTCTGTAGATCTTAGACCGGCGCAAAGTACGGTTCCAAAAATGTGAAAGTTTTGGTGCTCTGTTCTGCTTGCATGCACTGCGCAAAAATAAAATGACCATGTTGACCAAATTTTATCAAATTCGAATCTCTATATCTTATAGCTGCAATAGGAACAATCAGCTGAAAAATAAGTTTTCTTATGCAAATCCTTGCTGCAAGGGTATATATCTTCGGCACACCGAAGTATAGTATTAAGATCGGTTTCGTAGTTTGTTTTCAAAAAGCTCGACCTTGTGCAAGTAGAAACATATGTAATCTTCTCGTCAATGGGCACACTTTTCAGTTGCCAAATATTTAAATTTGTAATCTGTGCAATACCCGGTTAACTTCAATCGGCTTGTTATGTGCTTAATTTAATGAGCCCGGATTGCTTTGATGTCGGCGGAAACTGTTAACCGAAACATGTCCGCTAATGCTATACTATTACGGGCCATCTTACATTTAGAAACAATTTTAAAAAATCATGTCGAGTTATGTTTATGCATCTATAGATACATGTATAATGTATATCAAATATCAGTAGTTTCAAAGATTAACCAAAATCTGACTTAAAATATCTCTAATAATACCACTGATATTCGGTGAAAATTACACAGTGTCACAAAATTAGCTTAAAGATATAGTGGTCCGATTTCGATGAAATTTTGTCAACATATGTGAAAAGCGCTAAGACTTAGACACAGTGAGATTGGTTGAGGTATCTTGAAAAAAAAAAGTTTTTCATACAAAAACTTATTTTTCAACCGATCGTTCTATAATTTAATATTGGTCCGATCTGGCCGATTCTGACATATGTACTGCTTGCAGAAAGAATAAGAATAATATGAATAACACTGTGCCAAGTTTCACCACGATTGCTCTAAAACTGAGGGACTAGTTCGCATATAAGCAGACGGACAGCCGGACTGACAGAAATGACGGACATGACTCGGCTGTTGCTGCTGATCACGAATATACCAATTTTTTTTTTCTGAAATGTCTCCTTCAATGCGTTACACATTTCGTGACTAAATTATAATACGCTTTGCAAGGATTTAAGATGAAAACTGGGTGTACATGTTGGTATATATCAAAACCCCCATTCCAAACGGCAAATACCTACAACTTCCACAGTTTAAAAGCAAGAGTAACCAAATTTAGCACAAGGGTTACTTACAACTTCCTTGATTGATCTGACTAAAAAAAATTTTGACACGCACACCCCCACCCCACCCCACCACAAATGATCAAAGTCTGTATATCCTACACCCCTTAAGCTAGAATCACTAAATTTTGCAGGTTGAATTCTGTTGCCCTACAAAATAGATTGGATGAAAATACTTTGTTTCTCCCAAACCTGTAGAACTGTCCCAGCCAAATATAAATTGATGGCAAAACTTGAGCAAAAATACAATTGCGCCCACTTCTGACTCCACAGGGAGGCTAAAAAAATAGTATATTGCAGTCGGGTGCATCCGACTGCAACGTTCTTACTTTTTTTTTTCTGCAGTAAGGCTGAAATTGATATTTATGATTCATTTGAGGCCGCTAATTAAATTTTTTACTCTCTTTTCCCATTAAAAATGGGAAAAAAGGGATAATGAAAGTACAGTTAAACCTCCTACAACGTTGTTTCCTATAACGCGGTTTCGCTACAACGCGGCTCCCAAAATGCGGACATTTTCTTACAACGCTACTCTTACAACGCGATTTTTACGAAATTTTTTTCAAATATTTACTATTTTAATTTGAAAAAGGTTTTCTTGCCCAAATAAAATTCTTTGCATTTTGTTCATACTTTTATACCTATCTTTTTTATAGCATTGCCACCCTACACTTGAACATGTGTTAACAAAGTGACAAACAAATACGTAATTGTGTGTCAACAACAAAATTAAAAAAAAGGGCTTTCCTCGCGGTTCTAACATCACACAACGCTTTATGCTACTTTCACTTGATGTTATAATTTTTTTGTTAGTTTGTTGTCGGCATTGCAAACAAAAGCATCAATCTAAAGCGTGTTAAAAATTGGGAAAAAATATTCAGTCTAATTCCAGTTAAATTATAAAAAAATTGTGAAACAGTTGCAGTTTTTTTCGTAAAAGAGTTTTGATAAAATTATTTTAACGTGAATAAGTTAGTTTCTTTTAAACCTAATTTATATGTATGTAACTTTATTTAAATGCAAATAAATTTTTAAATTTAGACTCAAAAATGCTGATTGAAAAAAAAAACTCATTTATGTTCTTATGACTCAACTAATAAATACACAAAATTATATTAAGCACATATTTTTACCATACCAATTCCATTATTTTATTGAACATTTTTTTACTTTGGAACCAAACTCTGATTTTTTATGGAGTTAGAGTCTCCTACAACGCGATTTCCTATAACGCGGAGTTTTTCAGGAACCTATTCACCGCGTTGTAGGAGGTTTAACTGTACTACAAATGTATGTAACAGGCAGATGGAGGCATTTCCGACTATATAAAGTATATATATACCTGATCAGTATTAACAGTCGAGTTGATCTGGCCATGTTTTCGAAAAAACCTCCCAAACCAGGAAAAAACGAAAACTATTTCAAAAATGTTGAATTGCTTGAATCGCTATAGCTTGGAATTCTTGCACAAATTTTAACGAGTGGTGACTTTTGCCATACAGTATAAATGAATCTGAATGCCCAAAAGAGAATTTAGGCTACTGTGATTTTTCCGACTTGTCCTTGAATTTTCAAATTGAATTCCTGCTAAAAATTTGTGCAAAAAAAAGTGTTCGTTATGTCAAATTCAATACCTTCAAAATTGTAAGATATATGTATATATCAAATAAAAACACCTCTGCACGAGGTTTAAGTCACAAATCTTCTGATATCTAGTTTAGTATTTTCTGTTTAATATAAGAAATATTTTAAATAATAAAATTAATTATGCATTCCGCACATTGCGCAAAAAGATTCAGCTTCTTTTTGTTGTGCCCAAGTAACTTTTACCTTGTGCCGAATACAAAACTAATTTTATTAATTTCTGAGTGAAGTTGATACGTTTCAGGGGCGGAGGTGGGCGTGGCAATACTTTCTGTTATTCAATGTAACCAAAAGTTCAACATAAGTCATTCTCCAAAATCGTATGATTCTAGTTATCTACAGATCTTGCTCATTTTCCGGGGCGGGCGTGAACGTGGCAAAATGTATTTTAGTTCCGTTTGTCAAGAAGCTACTCAGTAGTCACAATGTCAAATTTAGTGATTGTATCTAAAAAACTGTGGAAGATATGTGACTTTGGCGAATTGCTTGGGTGGTAGTATGGTGTGGGTGAGGAAGGGTGGGGGGGGGGGGGGGGGGGTTGGCAATTAGCATTTTGTCTGGCTGGGCGAAAAAAAAAAACAAAATATGAAATCAACAAAAAAAATCGACTTCCTGCACTGCACTTATTTCATTTTGCAAAAAGAAGCACACTCGGACTTCTCGTTAAGGCCTTTTGTAGTAGTAGAAGTTGAAGTAGAAGTAGGTGCACTAAACGGGCAATATCTCGCGAAGACGAATTATGCCAGAAATAAGTTATATATCAAAAGTTCGGAATTTCAATAGTTACAACATTTATAAGTTTTAATAAAATTGGTTAGGCCATTTTCACTTAAATTGCCAAAATATACAAAAAATGTATGTTATTTCACCTGTAGTTTTAGTTTTTTAGTGTTTTACGAAAAAACTGTCAAGATAAGCTTAAAAGCTCTTAAAAATACCATTCCAATGATATATAGAACGTATCTGTAGCTTCTTTGGTTTGGAAACTGTGGGCGTGTCATTTCTGGTGGTTTTTAGCGTTTTCCCCCTAAGCTAACTGGGTTATGAAAGGGGGCAAGTCCTCAAAAATCTAGGTAGCTACCTCAACAAACATACAAATAGACAAACTGACAACCTTTTTATCTCAATTTAGAAAGGCCACTCTAATTTTAAAATGTTCATATTTTTTGAATGAATCAGATTGGGATGAACGAGGTGTCATTGAAAGCGTATTCAGAATTAAAGCACTTCTGCGTTAAAAAAAAGACCAAAAAGCCTTAACGGCCCCATTAGCTCTAGTCTTAAAATTTTTCCCTTCTCACCTGCTTGCCTATATCTCATGAGCCAGGTGAGTTACCAAAAGTATTAATATTTACTTTTCTTAGTTAAAATAATACCTTTCGATCGATATATAGCTCGATCTGATCGGACATTCACAGCAAATCTTTCATTCTTGCTGTATATAATGCTGCGTTTGCACACTTCGTGCTGTTTCGTCCCTAGCGTGGATTGCCGTCCAAAGTGATGAGTCAGTCAATCACACAGGTCGAACACTTTTATATATATATACAGATTACAAATGTTAGCCCATAATGTTTTTACACTATCCATTCTAAGTGCCATGTCTCCAGAATCCAATTTTTTTTATTTTTTTTTTAAAGATAAAAAGAGTATATTGGGCTTGTGAAATGTTTGTCTTTCCGTCCCTTGTCTGTCTGTATGAACGCAGTTTTTTCCACATTGTTGAAGCTAGAGCAACCAAACTTGGCTTAAAAACAAAGTCTGTATCTCCCACACCCCTATAGCTAGAATCACCAAATTTTGCAAATTGACTTCAGTTGCCCTATAAAATAGATTGGATGAAAATAATTTTCCCAAACCCACGCCCACTCTTGCAATTGAATAAAGTTTGTTTCTCCCTAGCTGTTAAATTGATAGCAAAACTTGAATTATTTTACCACATATACAATTGCCTCGACCACTTCTCCACTAAGAGGAGAAAAAAGATTTGTATCGCAGTAGGGTGTATCCGACTGCAACGTTCTTACTTATTTACAATACTTTAATGACTTGTTTGAAACACGATAAAAATTGCAGGATTGCAATTTTATCGAAAATATTTATTTTCTTCAACAAAATATTCGACAAACTAAATAAGAAACAATCTAAATCAATAATAGGAGGAAAGATACAATTAAAGGAACTTAAGGCACCGGGATATGAAAAATTCGATAGAGAGATGGAGAAAAGCAATGCTCGAAAATGAGGCAAATAAATCGGCAATGTCTAATTTAGAGTCAGCTGAGTGATTTGAATTAAAAAACAAGTAAGAACATTGCAGTTGAGTTTTCCCGACTGCGATTTACTCTGTTTTCTGTACGTTTAATAAATTAAATTTTTGTGAAGACTTCTTATATACTTATAAAGTGTCCTTAAATTTAGGTAAAGGGAGTTTGGCTTAATTATCTTGAAAAACAAAAAAGTTTTTCATCCAAATATAAAATATAAGATATAGTCGTCCGATTTTGATGCAATTTTATCAGCATGCATTAACTGTTCTTAAGCTTAGGTAAAGTGAGTTTGGTTGAGCTATCTTGAAAAACAAAACAGTTTTTCAAACAAAAACTTATTTTTCAACAGATCTATTGCAGCTTTATGTTATAGTGACCCGATCTAGCCGATCTTAACACTTTGTCTGCCTATGGTATATACCAACATGTATACCAAGTCTGGTTGGTCTAGCTTTAAAACTGTGGAAAAAACCTGAGTTCAAACAGAGGGACGGACGGACAAACATTTCACTAGCCCAATATTCTCTTTTTTTCCATTTTGGAAAACAAAGTATAATAAAGATGAGAGAAATTGGGTAGATTTACGCTTAGAATTAACAAAACGGTAAAATTGTGTATGGTCACGAAGAAATATTCAGAAGAGAAAATTAAGAGCGAACAATGAAATATTTAGAAAAGTCAGAAAGTGAACCAGATTTTTAAAACTTTTTACAAAGGCGGGATTAAATATTTTTAAGATTAGATAATCTAGTAGTGAACCAAAGCAGACCATGACGAGAGGCAATAGGAAAAGCTAAAGGGACATAGTCATCGAAAACTGCAAAAAGCGCACCATAAAGTGCTCATGATGCTAAGTTATTTGTTGGCACCGAAACCATGCCGCTCTGAAAACGCCTTTTACTCCAAATACAATTTTTCGAGCTCCTGCTTGGTGCATTTTCAGTGCAAAGAGTAAACACCGCTTACAAAGCAAGACAAGAAAATGATTAGGTATTAGCGCCTCGGATTCGGCTGACTCCAATGGGACGTAAGTGAGCGGCCTAGAATTAAGCACACTTTCTACATCGGCTAATGCTGTGCGTAGCACCTCCTCTCGTAGCTCGGTTTGCGGAAGAATTTCGGTCAATATGAATTTTGTGGAAGGAACCATTCGCTCGCAGGCTCCGCCCATGTGCGATGATCCTTGTGGGACTTTCAGGATCCTACTTGCGCCCCTGAAGTTTGTTCCATTGTCCAACAGCAAGCGGAGTGGGCAGCCGCTCCTGACTACGAATGACCTTAGAACGAATAGTAATGGATCGGTTGATAGCGACGTAACTATTTCCAGCTGCATGGCGCGCACCGCCACTGGCAGCAATTTCTGCAAATCTGACCCGCAAGCCTTCTTGATAAAAATCCGCAGGAAGTCTAGTATCCGTAATTGCACACCTCTCAATTTCTCCAGTTTTTCTGAACCGCTGCAGGTCTGGCAAAATACAACTCCAAGGAGACGTGCGCTTAGGTTGTTCTTCAATGTGGTACATCATATTAATCGCAGGCCCTATATCCATGTGTGGCCATTGCGATTCCTCCTGATACAAAAATGGTGGACCATTGAACCGCCTGATCGAGCCGTGAATATCGGGTGACTTCGCCCATTTTGTGCCGTCGTCTGCCACGTTCTGTGCTGATGGGACCCAGAGCCAACAGTCCACATCAGATCCTTCCAAAATCTCTCCGATGCGCATCGCCACAAATTGCTGAAACTTTTTAGCATCGGATCGTATCCAGTAGAGTACATCCTTCGAGTCTGTCCAGAATGTGCGCCTGTCTATGCGCTTATACGCCTGTCCAGAACTTCACTGTCATCCTCCAGCACCTCAACGACGCAAGTGTGTCTGGGCCCTTCAGCAAACAATCGTTCAGCGACATGCCACTAGCTTTGGCAGCCGCAACCCACAATAAGCATGTCTTCTTCATGTTCGGTTTGGTAACTGTAAAGATAGGAAGGAACCATGATTTTCGTTAAACGACAACTTGCTATTCTCCAGTCTCTTTCAACTCTTTCAACTGCAGGTCCTTTGACAACTTTGCCTACAAACATTTCAGGCGCTTAGGGGCCACCTGATCAGAGTCGTCTTCTTTGGACCTTAAAGGCTTTTACGAAACGCTTACATCCAGTGACTCCAGTGAAAAGTAGTTCTTCAGGGCCTCATCCATTTCACGCGCCTCGCTGCACTGACAAATATGTAGCAGGCGCGGCGTATTAATATCGCCCACGGCAGAGCGACCATACACGGCCCATCCTAGTCTGCAACGTGCAGCGATGACGTCATCACCCTAAGCTTCACGCAGCTCCAGAGGTGCAGATCCAAATTTGCCACAGTTCGTACACTTCTTAAAACATGGTGCACCGCATTATGTTCCCGAGCTGATACACCCACATCTACAGAAATTGACTAAGCCTCGTTCTTACACAGCTGTGTTGCGGGACTATCCAATTTCAGCTCCTCTGCAAGCGCTTTCTCCATAAGGGAACACGCAGCTCCCTCATCCAGTTGTGCCTACGTGTGACCGCTTTTCGCATTACTGTAGAGCGTGATTGGAACATATCGAAGCAGTGCCTTAGCAGCAGACTTGCCGTAGAACTTAAGCGTAGACTCATCGTTCTTGGCTTGGCTAATGCTACCTTGGTTTATATAATCGCTGTCACCACCATCGATTCATCGTCGGCAATTTGGTTGTCCTTCTCCTTGAGGTACTCTACTGTAAAGTCATACTCTTTTAATTCTAATCTCTTACGTGTGAGTTGGAGTTGGAGCTTGGATTTTTCATTGAAAATAAGTATGATAGTGGCCTGTGATCGCTTGTTACTAAAAAATGTCGTCCATATTCGTACGGTTAAAAAAATGATTAATTGCCCAATGTATAGCTGCGAGTTCTTGTTCAATTGTTGATTCATTACTTTCTCCCTTTGTGACAGTTCTTGATGCATATGCAACGGGTAGCTGCATGCCATCGTACTCTTGACTGAGCACTGCACCGCATGCTTGCTTGCTAGCATCGGTGGTTGAAAATTCCGTAAGCGTTTTTACGGGCCAATATAATTATCAAAAAGTTGGACGCCGGCTTAGAATAGCTATTTGGCTAGTTCGATAAAAATAAAAACGCTTGTGCTAAGGAGCCACGTTCTCGATCGCACGCAGAGTTTTTTATTACTAACTGGCTGCTGCCAGAGCTATTTTTCATCCACCATAAATTCATATATTATCAGAGCGAGCTTTGTCGTTGCTAAATCAGCGAGCGACACTTATAAATAAGAGGGTACATAAGAGATCAGAGATAAGAGATAAGAGGGAACAGTGGTATGGGTACAATTAAACTTAATCTACATTAACATTCCGGCCCCGTTGAAGGCCTATGGCGCTTTGACCCGTGGCAGTACGGCAAGTTTGTGTACTGGCCGTTTTACAACTCCAGTTTGCGTGCGAATTTCGGCCACACGCACTTTATTGTCGTCGCCTGCGATTGTCGCCTCCACGCGTCCGGTTATACACTTTTGGGGTGGAGCGTTGTCGTCGTGCATCAGCACGATGCATCCCACCTCTAAATTGGGCACGTCCTTGGACCATTGAGTGCGCTGTTGCAGCCCGGTTAGGTAGTCCCTGAACCAGGTTAACCAAACTGCTGCTTGAACGCTAACAGCATTCGCGACTGCTTCAAATATCCAAAGCCTGCTTTGCTCCTGTTGCCGTCAAGCTCGGATTCATGCGGCAGCGAAAGAAGAGGCTGCCTGGTGCTAACGCTTTGTGTTAGCCTGTTTTAGCCTGGCGTTGCCGACGCCTCGCACCAGTCGATGCTGGGATGAAAATCCACTCGACGCCTCGCTCTGCCGCGTACTCCTCCACCCGGTGCAGGATAAACACGTCAACAACTTTTTGAAGAAAAATCTCAAGCTCTTTCAAACTATTCGCTCCAGTAAGCATGTCATCCAAAATCCAAAAATCGCTTTTTATGACATGAGATGCGGTGGAATGGGACTCAGCGTAAATATTTGCCAGCTCAAAAAGACAGCGTATAGCCAAAAAGGGTGCGGATGCAGTGCCATAAGTCAGCGTATTTAAACGAAAAGTCTGTAAAACTTGAATTGCGCCTTCCTTAAAATGATCAATTGAAAATTATGATCTTTTGCAACATCTACTTGCGATACATTTTCGATAAATCTGCCGTTAAGGCATACTTGTGAAACCTTAAACGTGCTAATGTTGCATAAAGATGCCTCTGAATAGTTGCACCCAACATTAAAGTCTCATTTAATGAGATTGATGATGACGTCTTGCTTGACGCATCAAACACAACACGCAATTTGGTGGTGCTACTTTCAGGACGCAGGACACATTGATGTGAAATGTAATAATCAATTACATCAAGTACATTTCTCTTAGAGCGTCATCCTTTGAAGGATGGCCAGAAATCTAAGTTTCGCAGCTTCCAAGGATAGACTTAACTAACCTTAACCTTAACCCAGAGGCTACCCTACGCACAGTTTGTTTGAAGTGTTTTTCACACTCTATTTGTTCAGCTGTATATGCGGCCTTCGACTTTTCTGGGATTTGTTCCATTTCCCAAAAACGTTCCACTAAATTTTCAAGAGAACTATTATCATTTTGAGCTGCTAGTTTACATGCTAAAGTTATACAGTGTGCACCTTGGGATTACTTGCCTGAAACAGCATCCATACCAACAACGTATTTTGAAATTTTGAATGCTCAGGAGACAATTTTATTTGACCAATGCAAAAGTAGCTCAAAAATCTTTTCTGCTCCTAACAGCAAATCCACTTTAGTAGGATTATAAAATCGAGGGTCGGCCAGTTCTATGTTTTGTGGGATATTCCACTGTGACGAAGATATTGTAGACGTTGGGCCAAGTCCTCGGAAATGAAACTGACTTGAGATTCAGAATCTAAAAGGGCTCTCGCATGCTGAAACTGGCCGAGTCTATCTTTCACTTTTACTACAGCAGTGGCCAAAATTATATGTTCAGCACTAAGAACATGGCTGACATATGTTTGTTGCTGTACAGCAGATGTAGAGGAAGAAGCACCATGAGCTTTGGTGATATTGACCTCATATCTGTGAAGCATAGTGTGATGTCGTTTTGAGCAAACTTGACACTTCGGACTTCTACATTTTGCAGCATTATGCCCTTGCTTAAAGCAGTTTATGCATAATCGACGTTGCATGACAGACATACTGCTAAACGACTGGCAATTCGCGATTGTATTCAATTTATATGATTCCTGTTTTGGTCTACTCTTGCTCTTAGTTGATTCTTCTGCAGCCAAGTGCTGATAGCGTCGATTCAACATGGAAGCACACTCTGACCACGATGTCAACTTTCATAGTTGAGATTTTGTTGTTTGATCAACTTTTGACATTGCTTAATGAATTAACATTGCATTTGCAATATCTGTGTCACGGCCCAATGCCTGCAACGACAATTACAAGGCAGATATGGTAGCAATAAGGCCCATCAGACTCGAAGCTGAAGGTTTTGAAATATGTGCAATTTCAAAAAACTGGGATGTTATACCAAAAAATATAAGGCATTTATTATCATAAACAGCCTTTAAGCTTGCTATTGCTTTTTCATATTTACTGTCTGTAATTTGAAATGCCTTCACTGTTTCTAACGCATCACTCGACAAGCAAGAAATTAAATTTTTTTTTTTATTTTTTTGTCTCTTTTTATTTACAATCTGTGTGTTTAAACAATAAGTAAATTGTATAATTAATATTAAATTAACAGAAATAGCAGTTTTCCAATGAGCCCTGCTATTATATATAAAATCTTTTCAGTTTTATGGATTTATCTATCGGGGAGATCGAGAATGTGGTATCTTTTCAGTCTTCTTACTGTTAAACTATTGTCTACTAGACTTAAGGCTAAATTATTTTCGTGGTTGTGGAGTCTGTCGATATATTTCTTACTAGTTTTATTTATTTCTTCTTTTATGGTTGGAATATTAAGATCTTTGTGAATATTTGCATTAGATACGTAAAAAGGAGCATTGACAATGAGTCTCAAAGTTTTTGATTGCTAACGCTGAAGTATCTCAATATTTGTGTTGCTAGCAGTTCCCCAGAGCTGTATAGCGTAGGTCCAAACAGGCTTCAGTATGGATTTTTAGAGGCGAATTTTGTTGTCCAAAGTGGTTTCGGATTTTCTACTTATCAACCAGGACATTTTTAGTGTTTTAAGTCTGAGTTGTTGACATTTTGCTCTAATGTGGTTTTTCCATGTTAACCTGCGGTCGAGATGCAAGATACTTCACACAGATACTTTGTGGAATTGGTGAGCCGTTAAGTGTAACATTTGGGCAGCTTCCTGGTCTTAATGATAAAGTTATTTGGACGGATTTCTGGGAGTTGATTCTAATTTTCCATCGAAGGAACCAGTCTTCAATTAGGCTTAGCTCACACTGCAGGACTTCGGAAGCTTCATTAATGTGCATGTTGCTAAAACAGCTGTATCATCAGCATATGTTGCAACAGTGCAGTTGTTTGTAACTGGCATGTCGGCCGTATATAGGGTGTAGAGAATTGGTCCCAATACGCTTCCTTGTGGGACGCCTGCGTTGATAAGAAGTAGTGTTGATGTCTCGTTTTTCTGCTGCACGTAAAAGCATCTTTTGGTCAGATATGATTTGATTAATAAATAGTACGGAGCAGGTAGCCATTTCTTTATTTTGTACAATAAACCATTGTGCCAGACTCGATCGAACGCTTGTTGAACATCAAGAAATGCAGCAGTGCAGTATTTCTTGTTTTCAAATGCTGAAACTATATCATTAATGACCCTGTGACATTGCTCAGGGGTCCCGTGACCTCTCCTGAATCCGAATTGGTATTTAGGAATGATGAAAAGTTCGTCCAAAATTGGCAACATTCTCTTCAATAGTATTTTTTCAAACACTTTCGAGAATATTGTCAACAGACTAATGGGACGGTATGAAGTCAATTCCGTTTCTACTTTGCTTGGCTTTAGGATCATAATGATCTCTGCACATTTCCATTAACTTGGAAAGTGGTCTAGTCTGAGAATCGCGTTAAATACAAGAGTGAGAAACCGAATGCATTTTGGTGGTAAATTTTTTAGGGTGATGCCGTCTATTTTATCAGGGCCTGGTGCTTTTTTATTGTTCAAGCATTTGATTTCTGTCACAACTTCTTCATATTTGATGCTTTTAATAGGCAAGCTCATTTGGCAGGGTGACTCAAGGAATTTTTCTACTTCAGTCTCTGTTATATAATTATTTATATCGTTTGGCTGAAACACAGAATGCAGATGTTGTGCAAATGCTTCCGCTTGTTCATTATTGGACCTACACCAAGTTCCATTGCTTTTGCGAATATTTATGTTTCTTTTTTAGCTGGTCTCTTTAAGTATTTAGTCGCCCTCCATAGGTTGTATTCATTGTTGCAGGAATTATGGTCTAAGTTTCTCAGATACGCAGCTAGAGATTCATTATGTAAGTTCGACAACAGTTGTCTAAGCTCAGATGCAGCCTTGTTGTATAATCTTTTGTCAGCAGGGTAGTGAGTTTCTTGCCAGCGTTTTCGCAGATAAGAAATTAAATGATTGAATTTTTCAACATTTGTTAATTACGCGTCAACATGCACCAAACTATTAAAAAGTGAATAAAGTTTGAACTTAGGCAACTAAGTCGTTCATTTGTTGCCGACAAAATAAAAGCTTTTGTGCTGATGCAAGCATCTTCCAGAGTTGTCCTGCACTCGTTGGTGGAATTCAGCACATAGTCAGACTGTATATCCATTATTTTTTCAATGTACCTTTTGAGTACTTCCAAGCGACATTGGAGTTGCATTTGATCGTAAGAAATAGTTTTTTGTTCAAATCCGGTTTTTAAACGCCTAATATCTTGTAAGGTTCTATCGTGCTTTTGCATTATCGCGACTAATTCTAATTAATTAATTAATTTTAATAATAATAATAAAAAAAAAGTAAGAACGTTGCAGTCGGATATACCCGACTGCGATATACTCTATTTCCGCCTCTTTACGGAGTAAGAAGTGGGCGTGGCCATTGGATTTTTGCTCAAATCTTTCAAGTTTTGCCATCAATTTAAGTTTGGTTGGTCCCGTTCTACAGGTTTGGGAGAAACAATCATTTCTCGATTCCAAGGGCGGGGGTGGGCGTGGTAAAATTATTTGTATACCATCTATTTAATAGGGCAACAGGATTCAACCTGCAAAATTTGGTGATTCTAGCTAAAGGGGTGTGGGAGATACAAACTTTGCTCCTTTGTGAGATTGGGGGTGGGCGTGCCCAAATTTGTATACTCTGATTTCCAAAATGGAAAAAAAGAGTATATTGGGCTTGTGAAATGTCCGTCCGTTCGTCCGTCCGTCTGTCCGTCCGTCCGTATCAACGCAGTTTTTTTCCACAGTTTTGAAGCTAGAGCATCCAAACTTGGCATACATGTTGGTATATACATACCAAAGGCAGAAAATCGGTCAAAAACAAGTAAAAAACAGCAAAAATGCACTGATCGATATTCTCACTAATCAAAATGCTTCTTTCGATATGGCAGCTCCAATGGAGTGCTTATCAGGTTGCGCAAAATAAAACAGCAATTGTACAAATAATATAACTCGACGATAAGCTTGAGGTGATAAAGCAACAACAACCAAAACTTAAGCTACACTCGCATATGCAGCTGCATAGGGCAATAAAAAATCAAAATTCAGCTTGGCAGCTAATTGCCAAAATATCAAACGAAATTAAATTAAAATTAGAACAACAACACATTCAACGTTACTGCAGCAATTGTACAAAAATTCAAAAGAGATTGACGATAATTCCAGGTGATTGACCAACATCTCATCAATGTTAAACCACGGTCATGCAATTGCCTTTGATGCTGCAGAAGGCAATAAACTTTGCTCAAAATTCAGCTTGGCAACCAATAGCCAAAGAAGTTAAAAGAAACGCGCCAAAAATTAACACAACAACACTTTCACAGTGATTGCTGCTGATGTGCAAGCTATAGAGGGCGACGAAAATTAACGGTTGTTGACAACTGTATGTGCTGCCGCTATACTGAGCACAGTGTTATCTCGCAGTATTGAACCGCGACAATAACTTATTTTCCATGCACCAATAATAAGATGCTACTTTTGTTTAAGCATGCAGTAGTTAAGTGCCAAAAATTGGTTTCACTGCACTTGCAGGCAAGACAACAATTACACAAATCACAATTGTGGATTCACAACAATTTTTGGCACTAATTACCTGATCTCCCATTATCGTTTTTCAAAAACTTTCCTTGATTTATCCGGTCAAGCGCAGTCCAGATCCACAAACAATGTCCAATCCAATTTCCAATATCCAATGTCCAAGCAAAAGCCAGCCAAAAGCAAAAGAAACTTGACAAATTTCTTGCTACATAAGATCGAGACATGAGAAACATTCAGCTCGACCTAACTGATCAAGACTATCGTCGGTTCTCAGAAGAGATAAATTTATCAGCTTTTTTTTTTTTTTTTTTTTTGGCGATAATCTACTATTAGATTTCATCGTGTTTCTTTTGAATTTGGCAGTGATTTCTTGGGAACCAAGAGAAGTGGGCTATAATATTCTGAAATGGATGATTCTACTATACCATCTTTAATCAGTTTTGAGACCGGTTTGTTTATTTCTAAATTATGTGATTCTGGTATTCAGTAGTTTTTAATGTACACTTATTTCAATTTCGTTACTTACACTTGTAAATGTATTATTATTACAAAGTTAATTAATTTTATTTTGTTTTTTATTTAGTTCATCTCGGTGGCGGTTTTTACGCCAAGTGCCGACAAGTTGTCCATATAGGCACTTTTTTTTATTTCTTCTTTATTGGCTTGCTGCTTCTACAGCTGCTGATGAGGCTGCCGATGCCGCAGAGTCTGCTGATGCTAATAAGGCTGCTTTCTTCATTTTCTGCCGTTGTTCTATCTATATCGACATCTACCAATTGGCAGTTGATGTTCCAAGGTGTTGGGAAATCGCTTCTTCTTTTCGGTACCTTGACAACCGGCATGAAGGTATACATTGATTATTAAGGCTTTGGTCCTGCTCCCGGGCACCCGTTCTTCGTGAGTGGTGTACATTGAAATTGCCGAAACTTTGGCAAAGTGAACGTTATATAAACGATTTATGAAGAATATTTGTATAAAATAAAATAAAAATATCTGCATATGTTTTTTCTTCTGCCAAATATTGGCAGGATCACTTGGATGGGACTTTCAGTTATGTTACGTCCTGTCACGGTCGCCATGTAGACGGCTATTATTTAATTCTTACCAGGATATTGTCGCACTCTGGGTACTTAATTGATGTTCTTATGGCTATTTATACCTAGAGTGGGAGTCTTGATGTTTACAAGATATACATATGTGTTGCAATGTGACACACATTTAGGCTAGCGCCATTCATTGCCCGGACGGTGACTGCGAAATGCAAGTGCAGCAAAACTCGGCAATAGCCAGTCATGGATTGGGTCAAGCTATAGCGTGTGTTCATGTTACATATTGCGCAATCGTAAATTGCAATGATTGTCGAATAAAGTAAGTTAAGTTAAGCACACAGCTTGTATACACTACACTAGAACAAAGTCATGAAAAACGCATATAAAAAGACAGACAAACGGACATGATGGATATGTCTCGGCTGTTTATGCTGATCCCGAATATAAAATTTTTTTTTCTGAGACGTCTCCTTTAATGCGTTAAACATTTCGAGACCAAATTATAATACCCTCTGCAAGGGTATAAATATGTAGCAGCTGGGTTATTAACGTGTGACATCGTAGTAGCGCAGCGAGTTTCGGCTTTACACACGCCAAGTTCTAAACGCAACTGCCCGCGTCTTCTTTCTGTGTTTACCACCGAACCACACTCGGCGACAGCGACGCTACGCTGTCGCCTCGCTAAAACGGCACTTCTTAAGCGACAACATGCAGACAACCTATCACAGCACGCTTAGAGGCTGATGCAATATAAACATACTTGTGAAATTAGTCTTCTAGTGAAATTCCGAGACTGCATACACATACACTAATACCAACATCCACACACTCTTAGTGTGCGCCGACACGGCCATCCTGACCATTACACGACCTCGTGCAATTTTACCAAAGATGCTTTGTTACCAAATAACCAACTTATAAAGTTTATTCAAGTATAACTTATAATTTCCATTACAATTTACATTTTCATTTTTACATTATCATTAACCATTCAGGTTTCTCACTATGTTATCTAATGCGCCACACGCCATGATCAAAACAATTGTTTTGCACTTGTGCTTATATTATTATTACAAATTTCATTATTAGCCCTTAAGGCACCTGTACTGTCTCTTTCAACAGTTTCTTTTTACATGCTTTCATTACTGTCTCTTTCAACAGTGTCTTTTTCAACTATTTCATTACTGTCTCTTTCAACAGTTTCTGTTTCAACTTTTTCATTATTTAAATCCTTTTCACAACTTTCAAACTCAACTGGTACATACTCATTTGGCATTTTTCTTAAGTCATCATGAGCATATTTATATTTTCTATTATTTGTCAAGGACCTAAGCATATATCTATCCCCCTCTAACAATTCAGTTATTTGAAACGGCCCCTTAAACTTTGGACTTAACTTTGTTTGATGCCTCTCTTCATTTTTTAACAATACGAAATCTCCAACCCTAAATCCAACAACTTTAGCCTTGTTTTTATCAAATTGCTCCTTGTTATATGCTGCTGCGGCTGAAATATTTTGACCTGCTCGTGCTCTCACTTCTGTCAAGTCGATCTCTTCTACCATATCGCAGGGTGGAAGCAATCCCAACGGGCGGGCAACTTTGCCGATAAACAATTCTAAGGGGCTTGCCTTTGTCACTCGACTAACCGTACAGTTCAAAGCTAATTGAACTTCTCCTAAAGCATCTTGCCAAGATCGATTGCTAGTTTCAACGGCGGTTAATAAGTTCTTTAAGGTGCTCATAATGCGTTCAACTTGTCCGTTTGCTCTACTTGCACCTGTCGCGATCAAATGCAAATTAATTTTTTGTTGTGAACAAAACTCACTAAATCTACTGCTGGCAAAACATCTGCCCTGATCCGCTATCACGCGATTTGGTACTCCAAACAGAGAAATAGCAGACGTGACAGCATTTATGCAATTTTCAGCATCAATTTTAAGCGTGTGGGTTAAATAAACAAATTTAGTAAAGGCGTCCACCTGAACAATGATATACTCTTTCTGATCAGACTTGCCACTCAACTTTCCGGTTATGTCGATGTGAATGGTGTGCCAAGGTGTATTTACTTTTGGTATTGGATGAAGACTTACTTGAACTTTACCCGAAGAAGACTTTGACATTTTACACGTAATGCAGTTCTCAACAAACTTCCGACTATACTTGGACATGTTATCGAACCAGTAATAGTCGTAAGCCTTATCTAAAGTCTTCTCCCATCCCAAATGCATGATGGACTCGTGGATCTGATTTATTACGGACCATCTAAATGGTCGAGGAACAATTGGTAAAGATCGAGTTCTGCCATTTCGCTGAATTTTTCGATATAATATTCCTGCTCGCAACTCGTAAGTTTTGGCAATGTCCTCAGCAAGAGAATTTTCTTTCATTTTATTTACAATATTAACTATTTCAAAATCTTGACGCTGTTCGGCCAAAAGCCAATTGTCAGATATTTCTGCCAAATTAACTCGTTTTTCTGGAATTTTACAAGTCAACTCTGCTGAAGGCAGATTTCTTGAATAGAAGTCAACATGAGACATTCGTTTACCTTCTTTATATTGTATGTCAAATGTAAAAGACTGTAAATACGCCCACCATCTTTGTACCCTGGGACATAGATCCTGTTTAAGTCTTGATGCTTTAAGTGAGTTACAATCAGTGAAGACAACAAAATTTCTACCCAATAAATAATGGCGAAAATGTTTTATAGACAAAACAACAGCAAGGGTTTCCAATTCATAGGAATGATACCGTGATTCAGCAGGAGAAGCAGCCTTACTAAAATATTCAATGACATGAGATTTGTTGTTGATTTTGTGTAACAAGATGGCACCGTATCCCCGAGAACTTGCATCGGTATGCAACTCAATAGGATGATTCGGATCAAAAATTACTAAGACTGGCTTTCGTGTAAGGATAGAAATAACTTTTTGTCTAATTTCTTCATGTTCCGATCTCCACACAAAATCATTCTTCCCCGAAGTTAAAAGATATAACGGTTTCATAAAACAGGAAAATCCTTGCATAAATTGCCTGAAGTAAGTCGCCAATCCAATGAATTGGCGTAAAGCAGAGACTGACTGAGGAGGTGGCAAGGTAGTTAACGCTGTAGCTTTAAGCGGATTCGGGCGGATTTCACCTGCACTCACCTCATATCCCAGATATTGAACTGTTGACTTGAGGAAAGAACATTTTTTTATATTAAATGAAAATCCAGCATTTGTGAGACAATCAAGAGTAATTTGCAACCTTTCCAAAGCCTCACTTTTTGTTGTAGCAGCCACCATTACGTCATCCATATAAACGACAACAAACGTATTTGCAAGGTCTCCAAGTGCTTGCATGACTGTGCGTTGAAATATTGAAGGTGCATTCTTGAGCCCAAAAGGCATTGCCAAAAATTCGTATTGCCCGTCTGGAGTGACAAATGCTGTACACTCTACCGATTCTTTGTGCATGGAAATTTGATAATACCCACTTGCCATGTCTAAACATGTGAAATATTTCGCTCCATAAAGTCTGGCTATCTGGTCTGATATAAGGGGCAAGGGATATCTATCTGCGACTGTATTAGAATTTAATTCACGGTAATCAACACACAAACGATGAGTACCGTCTTTTTTGTTGACCAACATTATGGGACTTGCGTAAGGTGAGCAACTCGGCCTTATAATTTTACATTGTAATAATTCATTAATCTTGTCTCTTACCAATTCTCTTTCATTTGGGCTAAGCCTATATGGTCTTCTTTGAACAATTTTTCTTGGGTCTACTAATTTAATTTTCATTTCACCCGAACTAACTCTATTCGAAGGAATTCCATTAATAAAAGATTTTGAATATTTTTCCAATAAGTCTTGTAATTTATCTCTATCTTCCCCAACAAGATCAGTATTTAATTTACAAAATTTCTCATCGTTTGAACAATAGTTTACAGTTTTTGATCTAATAATTTCGAATTTTCCTGGTGATATTATAACATTAAATCCAGGGGACAGTACTTCTCGACCAATAATAATATCATTCTTCAAATACTCATTGTCCACAACATGAAACAAAACTTCAATACAGTGTTGACCAATTTTTACGTTGCTAAGTATTTGCAATGTGCTACATATGCCGCCACTACCAATACCCTTTAACATCACTACATTGTTAATTCTTTTACCAACTAATTTAACACTTATCTTTTGTTTTATCAATGAACATTCCGCTCCAGAGTCGAATGTTGTTATAAACGTTTGACCATGATGAACCATCTCTCCTTTGGGCTCAACAACTTCGCATAACTCCACTCTTTTCATCTGGTGTGTATCCTTGACCTTATCCATTTTGGGCTTACTGCAATGTGTTGAAATATGACCAAGTTCACCACACTTAAAGCAGGTTACATTGGCTTTTTGCTGGTGGCCAAATACACTCCTGCCGCTACTGTTCATAGCCAGAGACGAGGGATGATTTTGCTGCTGTCTAGCTCGACATTCCATCATCTTGTGGCCTAATTTTCCACAGAAATGGCATTTGACTGTTGAAAATTTCGGACGCTTTATGTCAGGTGAAGACATTTCTTCTTGCAAATTTTTCTTCCTTTTGTTGAACGTGAATGCTTTAAGCTCGGTTTGCAATTCACTTCTGGTACGCATATTTGAAGTAAAGGTTAGGCGCTGCAGTCTGTTATCAACGTGAGCCATCTTCGCAAGCGTCACAGAAACTGCAATTTCCTCCACGTCCATGTCGCGCCATTTCGTGGTAAGTGACGTCACCATACGACTAGCATAATTGGAGAGGCATTCACCATCGGTCGGACAATTAGCTAACATTGACAGAAACATAGCCGCTGGCGTTTCTACACTGCCAAAACGCTGCATGAAAAGTTCTTTAAATTCGTCCCACGTTATGTCAGGATAACATATTTGTGAAAGCCACTGCGACGCACTACCTTCCAACGAAGCACTCAAGGCCATCACCAACGCGCTGCCTTTTATGGTATTTTCTGCCAAAATTATATTTACTGTTGAGCACCACGCCGATGCGTCGGCGCCATCAAGGTCTGCGTTGAATTTTGGTAGCACAATTGTTTTTTTATTTGTTGTTTCGGGTGTCGCGGATTGTACGACTTTGATAAGCTCGATCAAATTTTTATTTTGTAATTCCATTAAAATTCGCCATGGCCCATCTGATTCACTAGGTAGCGAGCCAGATCCCACTTCTGATGTAGCAGCTGGGTTATTAACGTGCGACATCGTAGTAGCGCAGCGAGTTTCGGCTTTACACACGCCAAGTTCTAAACGCAACTGCCCGCGTCTTCTTTCTGTGTTTACCACCGAACCACACTCGGCGACAGCGACGCTACGCTGTCGCCTCGCTAAAACGGCACTTCTTAAGCGACAACATGCAGACAACCTATCACAGCACGCTTAGAGGCTGATGCAATATAAACATACTTGTGAAATTAGTCTTCTAGTGAAATTCCGAGACTGCATACACATACACTAATACCAACATCCACACACTCTTAGTGTGCGCCGACAAATATATATATGTCGCATCGCTATTATTTTGTATTATTATTATTGTTTTCATTTATCATTAAGTACCTTCTTATGCGTAGCCTCGACCCAACAATGCATTAGAGCGAGAGAAATATAGTGCGTAACTGAAAAGCGTCAGGGAGACGCGTGCCAATACTGCGTGTATGTATTGTGCCAGCAAAATTGTGAAATTAGTGGCGAGGAAATGCAAGAGGAGGAGCTGGTGGAAATGGACAACCAATATACGACATCAGAAGTGAGATCGTCTCCACACCAAGCCATTTCCGACGACAGTTTGTGTTCACTTTTGGAAACGCAGCATCTTAATCTGATTGAAGCTATAAATGCAGTTAAAAGCGCACAGACAATTCCGACTCTGCCGGTGCTAGTGCAGCTGCTTGGTGCGCCACGGTGGACCTCATTCTATCAGAAAACTCTCTGGATGACAGTGCTTTGCTCATTGCTTTAAGTAAATCGCTGGAAGGCAGCACTTCTAACTAGCTGTCACCAATTTGTTTCTCTGGAATAACATGGGACGAATTCCAGGAATTGTTTTTGCAACAATTTGTAGGCAACGAAACTCCAGCAGATACTGTTTTTAACGTTCACAATGGTAGTCCAAAAGACGGCGAGTGTCTTTCTCTGTATGGAAGTCGTTTAATAACGACACTAATGGCAAAATGGAAGTCGATGACTACTGAACAGATCGCCGTGTCTGTTTTACTGACGCATGCTCCCCATATCGACACTAGACTGCAGCGTACGGTTTATACAACCACCATCTTGACACGTAACGAATTGCCAAAAAGAAGGAGCATCCCGTTGAGGAAAATTCTGCAAGCAAGAGACACGCACCAATTAAATGTCACTTCTGCGGAAGAATGGGTCATATATTTGCCGTCTGCCGGCAATATTTAGCCTTAGCAAATAACAAATCCAAATTCTGGTCGTTCATCCGACGCAAAGAGTAGACTGATTACGTCTTACAAGTGCGGAACTCCTGGAAATATTGCATCGGCTTGTACTGGACGTCAGGAATCAGCCACGAAACAATTCAGTAACAAGCACTTTACAAATTTTGTCAAATGTTATTATCAATGGATATCCTCTGAAGTTCTTTTTCATGTAGTTTTTTAGTAATTAGTAATTAGCCGAGTATTTTTTTGTTAAAATAACGATTAAAACGCTCGAACTATGTAAGACAAAATCTGTGTACAGCCTTTCTGCTTTGAATGATCGTGCCAGTCTTGCTAATATTGATACCGAGTTGTGTGGTGAAGATAAGTCAGATCGTTTGTAGATGGGATTCCGAAAAGCCGAGTCACAACTGGTGAGTTGGAAATGCGCTTGATTGATCCTAATAAGACTGTGCAAATACGACCATATTGGCTTAGTATTGAGGAAAAGGAAATTGTAAGAGACAAAATTAAAAAATTGTTGGCATTTAATATTATCCGCTCTAGCTGTTCTTGCAGCCCAATTCGGCTCGTGAAAATGAAGAATGGCTCTGATAGACTTTGCGTGGATTTCCGCGAATTAAATGCAAATACCGTATCTGAAAAATTTCCCTTATCGCTAACTAATGATCAAATCGCTAAGTTACGTGGCGCAAAGTATTTTTCGTGTTTGGATATGGCAAGCGGCTTCCACCAAATTCCTATTCACCCAAATTCAATAGAGAGAACAGCATTTGTTCCTCCAGAGGGCCAATTTTTAACCATGCCTTTCGTGTTTAAAAACGCACCCTCTGTATTCCAACGTGAATGAAAGCGCTAGGTGAGCTTGCCCACTCATATGTCATCTTCTACCTTACAAACAAAAGAAGAAGCATTTTCGAGATTGCAAACGGTGCTACAAGTCTTATCTCGGGCTGGTTTTTCATTCAACGTGGCTAAATGTTCTTTCTTAAAATCAAGCGTTGAATATCTTGGATTTCAAGTTGGGGACGGTGAAATTCGACCAAATCCACGTATAACAAGTAAGAACGTTGCAGTCGGATGCACCCGACTGCGATATACTCTTCTTTTCGCATCTTTGCGGAGTTAGTGGGCGTGGCATTGTATTTATGCTCAAATCTTTCAAGTTTTGTCATCAATTTAAGCTTGGTTGGTCTGTCTACAGGTTTGGGAAAAACAAACATTGCTTGATTCCAAGGGCGGGGGTGGGCGTGGCAAAATTATTTTTAACCAATCTTATTAATAGGGCAAAAGAATTCAACCTGCAAAATTGGTGATTATATCTAAAGCGGTGGGGGTGATACAGACTTTGCTTTTTTGTGGGCTTGGAGGTGGGCGTGGCCAAATTCAGTCAGATCGATCAAGGATGTGATGAGTAGCCCTTGTGCCAAATATGGTTACTCTAGCTATAAAACTGTGGAAGATATAGGTTTTTGCGGCTTGTGGGGGAAGGGGTGGGGGGAGATCTTGACACTTTGTCTGCCTATTGTATACACCAACATGTATACCAAGTTTGGTTGCTCTAGCTTCAAAACTGTGGAAAAAACCTGCGTTCATACGGACATACAGACGGACGGACAGACGGACATTTCACAATCCCAATAAACTCTTTTTTTTTTTTTTTTTCAAAAAAATTAAAAAAAGAGTATAAAGACCATTGCCACAATCGTGCCCGATTGGAGATGTTTGCCTCTTTTCAAATCAACCCATGCTAAAAATGGTGGTAGTTTTCCACAGGTTCAATGCCCGGTCATAACAAAAAAAAATTTTTTTTGTTTTCTGTTAATTAATTTTTATTCTTAAAAATATAAATAAAATCTTTTAACTAATTGTTTCAAATTTTTACAATCAAAATCGTTCAATACTGAAAAAATCAAAATTTGTGTTTGTTAATTTACGCCCTTTTCTGTGCCACGCCTATCTTTATTTTTCTTTGGAAGTATCAAGAATATTCAATGAAAATGCCAAATTGATATTGAATAAAGCGTTTGTTAAAAGGGACACAATGTGCTTAGACATCTGGCACAGAATATATTTGAAACAGTTACTAAAAGAACTTAAAGAAAACATATTTATTGTACAAGTTTCATTCTATTTAATATTTTGAAGAAAAAAAACAAGTAAGAACGTTGCAGTCGGATGCACCCGACTGCGATATACTCTTCTTTTCGCATCTTTGCGGAGTCAGTGAGCGTGGCATTGTATTTATGCTCAAATCTTTCAAGTTTTGCCATCAATTTAAGCTTGGTTGGTCTGTTCTACAGGTTTGGGAGAAACATTGCTTGATTGAAAGGGCGGGGGTGGGCGTGGAAAAAATATTCTTAACCAATCTATTCAATAGCTCAACAGAATTCAACTTGCTAAATTTGGTTATTATAGCTAAGGGGGTGGGGGAGATACAGACTTTGCTTATTTGTGGGGGCGGAGGTGGGCGTGGCCAAATTTTTTGGTCAGATCAATCAAGGATGTGGTAAGTAGCCGTTGTGCTAAATTTGGTTACTCTAGCTATAAAACTGTGGACAGACAGACAGACAAACGGACATTTCACAAACCCAATATACTCTTTTTTCTTTTTTATCAAAAAGAGTATAAAAAGATATCATAGTAATAGTAGTATCAAATAAAAACACCTTTACGCGAGGTAAAAGCCTAGGGACGATGCATATTAAAGCCACAAAACTTCTGATATCTAATTTTGTGACGAAGTATTTTTACTTCCTGTTCCAATTAAAAATGGGAAAAAGGGAGATATAAAGTACTGCAAATGTGTGTAACAGGAAGAAGGAGGCATTTCCGACCATATAAACTATATATATTCTTGATCAGCATCCACAGCCGAGACAAACTAGCCATGCCCGTCTGTCTGTCCGTCTGTCCGTATGAACACACAGATCTCGGAGACTATAAGAGCTAGAGACACCAAACTTGGCATGTAGGTTCCTGTTTACCATACGCAGATCAAGTTTATTTAAAATTTCGGAAGGACCTCCCAGCACCCCCGCAAATCGCAAAAAACTCCCACAGCCACAATTTTTAAGATAAAGCTTTGATTTTTGGTACACATGTATGTTTAAACAATGTCTTTTGGATGCGTAAATTTCATTACGATCGGATAAATAGCACCAAAGTTATGGAAGTCTCAGCAGGCAGAAACAACAGTTTGACATGCACTGGGCAAGTTAAAAACGCTGCCGCTGAACTGCTTGAAATGCAAGTTGGGAGCAGGGAGTCTCGTAGTCGGGCACACTCGAATAGAGCATTCTTACTTGTTTTTGATTTATATAAGAAATATTTTAAATAATAAAATTAATTATGCATTCCGCAAATTGCGCAAAAAGATTCAGCTTCTTTTTACTGTGCCTAACTAACTTTTACAGTGTGCCGACTACAAAATTAATTTTATTATTTTCTGAGTGTTGTTGGTGTGTACGTGAAGCTGATACGATTCAGGGGCGGAGGTGGGCGTGGCAGCACTTTCTGTCATTCAATGTAACCAAAAGTTCAACGTAAGTCATTCTCCAAAATCGTATGATTCTCGCTATCCACAGATCTTTCTTATTTACGGGGACGGGGGTGGGCGTTGCAAAATGTATTTTAGATACCACATTTTTCCGATCGTGGGCAAATTGGTTTTGTGTATCATACACACAAACATGTCATAAAATTGTGTCCATTTTAATATATCTCCATCGAATTCCGGAATAGTTATCCGCGATAGGTTTACGTCATTGCCGCTCGATGCGCTGACTTTACCTGCTAACGCCTTTCTTACAGCCATTTCTGCCTTTAGGTATTCCTTGGCCTCATATCCTGCCCTTTTTGGGTCATCGACTTCTCCGTGTATTAAGAAGTGCACTTTTTGCGTTTGGGTCCATAATGATTTGATGAGCTCAAATGCAGTGTTCTCAGTCGATTAGCTTAAGATCGGATTTAGAGATGCAATCATCGCCTTCTGTCTACGACAAAATGATTTAATATTCGAATCGATTGTTCCTTGTCGGGACAGGCTCATTGATAAATTTGTCATCTAACTGCTCCACTCCAATACTCGGTGGTGGTGGTGCAGGATCCTTGATGGTGAGCTTGCCATGTTGCTGCTCCACTCCGTTACTCGAGGCTTGCTCTGATTTATCAGTTTTTTGACCATAGCCTCGACGTCAATATAATATTGGACATATTTATTGTCGTCGGTTAGGCTGGCATTAGTATGGGTGGTTTCATTATTTGTTTGAAACATACTCCATTTTTCATTTAACACTGACGTTTTGCCTTGAAAGTATCCAGCCTTTGACTTTCTCTCAGCTGAATCCTTCTTGAAGTTTGTGATCAGTCTTTGAATATCCTGACCGATCTCTTGATGGGCATCTAACAGCTCCTCCATGGCGAGGTCTTTAGCTGTCATCTTTGTTGTTGATATCTCAACTGATTGACAACTTCTAAGGATGTGTTGGGTGTCCTTTGGTGTCGCCTAGTTGACAATGTCAAAGGAGTCAAGTGTTCTGTGGTGTCGCCTAGTTGACAATTACAGAAGATTCGTGTGTCCTGTGGCGACGCCCCTTTGACAACTTCAGAGGAGTCGGGTGTGCTGTGGTGTCGCCTAGTTGACAACTTCAAAGGAATCGGGGTCACCAAAATGTTTAACCAAATAGGATGCGCTCCGAATCCTTGATGGATTTGTCGGATTAAACCTAGCGTGATTATCAGCACATAAACTGTATTCTTGTAAGGCGTCGTAGCTAGCACTTAAACCAGTTAGGCAACGGAGAGATTGAGTAAAGAAGAATTACCACTGGTGTGGTTCTGTCAAGACTGATTTATTGAACGATCTTATGAGTATTTATATCTAAATCAATTGGTATAAAGTGCTTAATAATAAGTGCAGTGTGAGAAAATTGTATAATTATGTGTAGTAAGCGAATTTGAGTATGTGACAATAACTTACAGTATAATCAATAATGGTCAGCAGTTTTGGTGGTTATTGCTCCTGTAGTGTTTTTATTACCTACATATTATTGCAGGTGTCATGTTGACGTTATGATATTTGTCTTAACAGTGCTGGTAATCCGATCGTGATTAAATTTACGCAGCTGATCAACATTAATAAAACATACGGGTGCATCCGAAATTTGAAATAAACCTGCATGCCAAGTTTTGTGTCTCTAGCTCATATAGTCTCCGAGATCTGTGTGTTCATACGGACAGACGGACACGTCTAAATTGACTCGGCTGTTGATGCTGATCAAGAATATATATAGTTTATATAGTCGGAAATGCATCCTTCTGCCTGTTACCCACATTTGCAGTACTTTATAGCTCCCTTTTTCCCATTTTTAATGGGAACAGGGAGTAAAAATATGATTCACAACATGAATGCAAAGCTCAAATGAAATCAGCTGAGGCGCTTAAGCGGATCTGCAACAACCATTCAAATACAAATATGAATGATGCAGTTATCCAGTGCTTCCACTAAACCATGGTGTTTAGAATAGCCTCTTTGCTTTGAATAATTTTTCCCCATGACAACTAGAAGTTCTTTGTGGAACTAGAATGTTTTGGAATCTTTGCCTATATCGGCTAAATTGATCTTGAAAATCTATTGGTAAACCGCTCCCAAAGATACTTAAAAAAGGCGTTCAGAAATGGATTTTAAATTGTGCATAACAGACAAGTTATAAGGGAAATATCGATAGCGTTAAAAAAATATGGTTTACGATATAATTTCAAAGTAAAAATTCAAGTTTTAGAAATATACTTAGGGCCGTTTTCTCATATCTTTGCCTAAATCGTAATGTACCTACTTTTCAATAACTACTTTGCATAAAAAATAAAAGTTTAAATTTAAAACCATTTTGGATTGTATATATGACAGTGCCAAAAAAGTTTTAAATTTAAGCTAGTCAGGATTAAAAATTGAGAGGAGGAGCAAAATAGAAATTCGAAAAATTTAGTAAAACAACATGCCCAATTTTTTTTCATATTTGTATTGCTCACCACCCTAACATCATTCGCAGCAATGTAACATTGAAAAGAAGAAACTACAATTTAATAATGTTTATGCCATCCGGACTAGGACTCGATCTAGGGGCTTCGTGTTTCAGGTAGCACTCTACAATAGCAATCTAGATTTGATTTTAAACCAAAATTAAAAAGAAATAATTTTGTACTCCAATTTTGGTTTATTTAAAAAAAAAAAATCTTAAATTGAAAATAATATTTTTTATTCCAATTTTGGCTTTAATTTTAAACAAAAAATCTTAAATTGAGAGTAAGATTTATTCACTCCAGTTTTTATTTCATTTTTAAGCCAAAACATGCTACTAGTTCAATAAGAATACAAAATAACATGTCAATATCAAAATGCAGGGGTGTGCTGAGTCTCCGTAAATGAAACAGTTGTTTTTGTCAACTAAAATCTTTTCCCAAAATCCATGCCCACGAACGTTTCGAAAGGAATTGTAAAACAATAAGAAGAAGAGCAAAATGAGTGAGCAAAAAATACGAAAGCTGCGGCTGCTTGCCTTTTCAAATGAAGAAATAATAAAATAAAATAATGATGATATTAACTAAATGAATTTCACTATATTCATCATGCATTCATATCTATGAACTTCAGTGCATTAAGATAAATACTTGAATATCTATTTATGTAATTGCGTATCCATTATAAATATAATTTGACTTTCGTTTTGTTTAATATATGTATATATGTTTTCTTTATTATGGCTTCTGTAAACAGCTGATTTATTTTTTAACAGCAGAACAGCAGCGTAAGGGTGCCAGAATATTCGGTTTTCTTTTAATTAACAGCAACTTAGCAGAATGTTATTCTTTAGAGGAAATTACGTGCCGTAATTACAAGCCGAGTGAACTCCGCCCTTAAAACATGATTTCGGCTCGAAATGTTATCTTAAGAGCTCTGTTAAGCATAACGTAATTGACAACATAACGTATTGACATAACTGGCCTACTACGCGTCAAGTGACACTACTTATGGAATGGATTCCGCGCACAAATTACAAAGCTATTTATACGCTTTTTTTAATTTTTTTGAAAAAAGAAAAAATAAGAAAATATTGAGTTTGTGAAATGTCCGTCTGTCCGTCTGTATGAACGCAGGTTTTTTCCACAGTTTTGAAGCTAGAGCAAACAAACTTGGTATGCATGTTGGTATATACCATAGGCAGACAAAGTGTATAGATCTCCCCCACCCAACCCCTTAGCCCACAAACCGCAAAAACCTATATCTTCCACAGTTTTATAGCTAGAATAACCAAATTTAGCACAAGGGCTACTTTTCACATCCGTAATTGATCTGACTAAAAAATATTTGGTCACGCCCACCTCTGCCCCCACAAATAAGCAAAGTCTGTATCTCCCACACCCCTTTAGATTGAATCACCAAATTTTGCAGGTTGAATTCTATAGCCCTATTAAATAAATTGGATGAAAATAATTTTGCCACGCCCACCCCCGTCCTTGTAACCAAGCAATGTTTGTTTTTCCCAAACCTGTAGAACAGGCCCAACCAAATTTAAATTGATGCTAAAACTTGATAAATTTGAGCAAAAACTCAATTTTAGCTTCTTTCAAAAGAAAATTTGTAAATAAGAATGATTTGTAATGGTTTAATAAAAAATTTGTTTTTATTGTACATTTTATTAAGTATAAAGTAAAGAAGGGCTTTATTTAAAATTGAGCTAAGCTCGTAATTATAAAGTGAAAAACGCCTAAACAGTCTGTAACATACGGAATATACGGTGATTATTTATTGCATTTTCAAATTTATTCCTACATCCACTGACGAGCAGTAGTGTGTTTGGTGCAGCTAAATATTACATGTGAAACAACATATCAACAACGTTGCATGTATCTCACATGTCGGTATCGATGTTTTTAATAAATTATGAGCAACGTAATTATTTATTGTTCTCTTTTTGAAAACATTGCTCCACTTTTGCTGCCCGTGAGTATACAGATTCGAGAAAGATATCTGGCCTACTTAATGGCTTGTTTTATTACAATTTACTCTGCTGACACATTGTCTATTATATCTTCGTGCAGGTTAACTGCCCCACAGTGACTGTCCGAGACAGAGCCATCAGTATTTCGGATTATGTGTTAATTTGTCTTTTACTTCTAGCCGCCCATTTATAGAAGTCAAATCTTTATCAGGTGGTGTCTATTTGTGCATTGCAGCTGTTGATGAAATCCCTGAGGTCTACTAAAAATGCCAATGCTGGCGAATTCTTGGTTCCCAATTTGTTCCCTTAGAAATGAGGAGATCTTTGAGTTCAACACGTTGAGCCCCCTTTCCCCACAGCGACTTTCTGGCGTTTGAGCCCTACTAGGGGCCTTGGGTGGAAGCTGGTCCGGTGGATCTAGAGCCTCTTGCCATTCCCTCATGGCTGCTGCCAATTTAGCCGTCTCAGCTGAACTCTGTCCGATTCTGTAAGCAGGTTGTGGTGATTTTGCAGCTTTGGCATATGGAAAGCCTCTGCTTACGCTGGCTGCTGCCTCAGAGGAATTGGTGGCAGGGTGGCTCAGGTTCGGAAAAGCATTTCGATCACTCAGGTCTGCTGAAACTTGTGAAAAGAGGCTCGGGTACCTGATGCGTATAACGTGCCTAGTTCTCATATGACATACATTTGTTGATAGCATACGCTTTGTTTCTGGTAAGGTTGGAGGGGTACGTAGTCACGTGAGCCACAGTTTGCAGTTTGCAGAGCTAAGGTCAGAGCAGTGAACCGGGGGCTCATGCTTCAGTCCACACCTCTAACATTTTTCCCTTCCCTTACAATGCACAGCCATATGGCCAAACCTGTAACACCTGTGTAGCACTGTGTGAAATGCACGAAAGGCCGAACCTCCACCAAAGAATAGTAGATCCTCACATTCCTGGGCAGCTGCTGACCGTTGAAGCTGTTTAAAACAGCTGTTGCAATTGCAAAGCACGTGCTTTTAAATTCTAAAGTTTTCGTTCGCAATTTGAAAGTGCCAAAAAGTGAAAAATAAACAATATTTCTAAAATTTTTAAAATGAATTCGAATCAGTGTGGTTTGTATTATGTGTTTGTGTGTATCAACTGTAGAAATCACTCGTGCTGTCCGCTTTATAATGTAAAAGTGTAAGTAGTCTAATAAATAAACATTTTTCATTAAGTCTCATTTTTAAAAAGGTATTCAAAACGAGTCCAGAGGAGTCCATTGATGAAATATATTGTGTGTTGTAGAATATTTAATTCTTGTTCTAATGTTTGTTATTAAAAATAACACTTTTAGCCACTTTGCGTGAAATTTAAATTTTTAGGACATAACCTCAAGTTTGCCAATGCAGAATTGTTTGGCAATTGGAATGAAGCGACTGGAAAAAACGTGAAGGAAGACGTTGTTTTTAATATTATGCAAATATCACTGACATCGATGAACAGCTCATTGCAAATTTTAGAATTATTTTGATATGCCTTTTATGTCAGTTGCCAATATATGTTCAAAAATTTCCATCCTTTTGCTATGGTACTGCAGAGATAATCATCGACAAATATCCTTGGTTGCCAATGACCTCAACAGTACACAAGATTCTGGTTCACGCAAGTGACATTATTCAGAATACCATTCTTCCTATTGGATATTTTGGAGAGGAGGGAGCTGAATCGCGGATCAAGTATTATAAGTCTGATCGACTTCATCACGCAAGCAAATGTAGTAGGATGCAAAGCTTCACAGACGTGTTTCAACGGGCAATGGATATTTCCGATCCAGTCATATCTTCGGTGAATTCAGCGACAGAAGAGAATGAGTCTTCCTGTGGGGGATTTCAATTTATTAGAATGCTCTTCAAGTTCCGATGATACATCGGATAATTGAAGCAACTGTTTTGAAATTGATAATCTTCTAGAATTTCCATGTAGCATTGAATTGGAATCCGAAGAGCAATTCATGCTGGTGTGTAATCAATATATAGTTTTAATTATTTTTCATTGCCGGACTGCAGGACGAATGCGCTAATCATATGTTTTCTTAAAAAGTTATTGTTTAAGTTAACGACGTGCCACGCCCACTTTTTTCAAATAAATGCAGAAAAATACTACCTCAAAATTTGTTGTTCTATGTTAAAATATTGTTCAAAAAATGTTATAGAAATAAGTTCCTTTTTTACCAAAAGGGGCGGTGTCGCGTATACCTCTTTTCTAAATCTAACACCTACTGGTTACATAAACATAATGCGAACTTAAATATCTTGCTTCGTTTTTGAGTTATTAATTTTGGCCACAAAAACTGGTCAAATTCCCCATAGTGCAGTGGTGCACAGCTACAAAAATGCTGCCGATGTACATATGCGTCAGACTACACTGTGTTTGTATTGGTGAGAAAGCGATTTCACTGAGAGAAATTAGTTGTATATTTCACAGAACAAAATTAAAACCACTTAAAAAAAAAATAAAATAAATAAATAAAAAAAAAATAAAATAATATATGATAAAAACAAGAAAAAAAGTGCAAAATGAAGCTTATAACATCCAGTCAATATTTAGTGAGCAACACTTAATTATAACTAAATTTTCAAGTTGCCTATTAGACAACGAGTTTCTATAGCTGTTTTGTATAAATTTAAAAATAGAAAATAATAAAATATAAATGTAATATATGAATAAGAGGAAAGTTTTTCTCAGTGCTGCTTTAAGTTGTTGCTTTGTCAAAAATCAGCCAACAACTGATCGCGCACACAAAGAAATCGCTCAGCTTTGCTGGCATTCGGTACACGAACGATGTGTAGCTTGCTACTTCGGGCGCTACAAAGAGAACGAAGCAAATGGCTGTCGCTTCGCTTCGCTCACATACGTGTGCGCGCGTCTTTTTTGTTGCGCTCGGGAGCTATGGGGCTGTGCACCACTGCTGTAGCCTTTTCGACGTATACAATATATGGTCCGCTGTGTTCAGTATCATATGCATTAACCGTACTAGATTTGTACTCCGGTGCAACCTCACTTATTATGTTTGCATAACTATCCTTGCCAGTAGATACGTCTTTGGAAGACCATCTTACAGGCTCAATACTGTGTTTTAATACTACATTTTTAAGGTTACTCACAGTCATATTGTTATTTTTGGTTACAGTGTTACTTAGCTTTGCTGAAGCTATGTTTCTTGGTGTAGGTAACTTCTTCTTTTCCAGCAACTCTTCTGCTTCATTGATCATGCCCAGCTTTATACCCTTTGTTGCCGTATCTAACGACTGGGCTGATCCTGGCGCTGCTCCTGTTGTTGTGTACACTCTGTGCTCTGGTTAGCCTGCTTAACACGTTATCCGCCATACTGCTCCACTTCCAGTTCCTTTAATTAGTTCACACACTGCTCGGTTCCTCAACTCCAGCGTTCCCTTCATAAACGAGAAAACGAAGAAACGAAAAATTTCAGAGATAAATCTACTTGTCATAAATGAAGAGAATTCTTGTTTGCGGATTTCGGGCGCTTGCTTCCTTTTGTCCTCGCACTAGTGTCGTGCCGCGCATACACACACAAACACTCTCGAAAAAGGCTGCCGATGCTTGGCCGCACACGTGCATTTATAATTTTCTTTGGAGCCGCAGCCGTTTGGTTAATGTTCTTATTTCCAAATTGCTATCGATGTATGACAATTGAAGGTGTAGAACAAATCCTAAAGTTAAATTGATCCTCTAAGTTCGATGTGAAGTCCCCAAGGTTCCAAGAGCGAATGTGGCCATGGTCTTAAATCTATCAACTATGGTTGCTATGATTATTGTTGCTATGGTTACTGACTTACAAATATATACAAAATATGTATGCTTTTTATGTAAGTGAAAAACTGGGGCACGTAAGGATCATTATTTTAGACAGAATTGGCCTGAACGAACACACAATGTATGATTCCAGCCACTCGTTGAACAGCACAACATTATTCTGCCACCGTTACATATTAAACTAGGACTTTTCAAGAACTTTGTTAAAGCTCTACCAAAAGATTCAATTTGTTATTTGAAAAAACTATTTCCAAATTTTTCAGACGCTAAGATAAAATGATAGCAATCTTAATTGACACCTACAAAGAAATGGAAGTGAGCATGTCTTTAAAGATTCACTTTTTACACTCGAATTTGGATTTCTTCCCCAATAACCTTGGCGATGAAAGCGAGCGATGAAAGCGAGCATGGTGATCGTTTTCACTAGCAATTAAAAACCATGGAAAGTGGCTATCAAGGAGCTTGGAACGATGCTATGATGGGTGACTATTGTTTGTAGCATGCAACGTTCGTTGCTGAACGAGCGGATGGTAGTGTAGCTTCTTAGTGGAGCACGCGCTTGTGTCCTGGCTTATGGTCGTCGGCATTGGGGTGGGTTCTGTACCATATCACATAGCCACTATGCTAATCAGCAATATTAATTATATTTTAAATTCGCGTACTATGTTAATCGGTATACCTAGAAGACACTAGTTCAATTGTCGACTGAAACGGATAGTACAAAAACAATGAGAGGAAAAACAAAGTGAAAGGACATTGACTTACATATGCAGGCTGCCTTGATGTTGTCATAATATAATCTATATATGTATATAAAAGAGTTTGTCCTCACTGGCGATTGGCGATTGGTGATTGGCGATTGGCAATTGGCTAAAATTTCACAGTAGCTTAGGCATGTACCGAAAGTGAGCACTAAGACCGGATCTTCGAAAAGTCGGTCGGGAAATGTGGAAAATTCGCGGAAACCCGTTGTATGCAACTTTTTTGCTTATCATCCGATCAAACTTAATTTCAATGATCTATATAAAAAATGTATGACTGCATACTAATTTTCCGGAAAATTCACCCCCCTGGGTGGAAAATGGGTAGCCAAGGTTGTATGGCCGAAAGTTGAGTTCTTATGCGATTTGCTTCACATGGTGTCGTTGTATAGATTCTCCGGGCCGGTGCCAGCAATATTGCTTACCATCTGACTTGAATCTATTAAATTTGGATCCGTCTGACCAAATTGCCCGTTTCCAGTCATCTACGGTCCAATCTCGGTGCTGTCTAGCAAAATTCAAACCTAATATCACATTTTTTCCCAGACAAAGCAGTTTTTTTTTTTCACTGCTGAATTATATCCAATTTTTTGGAGCGCTCTTCTTGATGTCCATCGACTGACATTTTTATTAATGCTTAAAGAAGCACCATGAGGTGTTAGGAACATATCCTTTCTCATATTGGACATCATATTTCGAGCATACGCATCTGTTAAATCTCGAGGGCGGCCCCTTCGAGGGGGCAGCAGAAACATTATACCTTTTTTGGACTCGTAAAACCACCAACTGGCTTGCTTTCAGTTTAGTTGCAATTCAACGGAAAGAATAGAAACTCTCGGTGAGGATTACAATAGAATTTCGACTTCGCGCTGAAATTTCCTCATAACTTCGATATTTCAATAAAAATTGCTTCTACTACGGTGATGTTACCACTTTAGTACTTCAAATAAAAATAAGCACTTTGCTATTTAGTCAAAGAAATAGTATGAAAGCAATGGGATGATAATTAACTATAAATTTAGATCAGCTTACTAATAAGAAAATTGAAATGCCAAAGGTGCATAAATGAGTACATGCGAGTTGTTTTTGTTTTTAAAATTTATCTTTTTCCATGTTATTCAAACTGTATTATTATTTTTGGCTGATTTGTAGTGTATTAAATGTACAACAATATTCGCACCGAAATGCGCTTCATGCAAACATGTACTCACTTTTGCTCCCCTGTATCCGTAAGACTACACTGTGTTTGTATTGGTGACTCTCATTTGTTGCGTGAGAAAGCGATTTCACTCAGAGAAATTAGTTTGTATATTTCACAGTACAAAATTAAAACCACTTAAAAAAAAAATAAAATAAATAAATAAAAAAAAAATAAAATAATATATGATAAAAACAAAAAAAAAAATGCGCAATGAAGCTTATAACATCCAGTCAATATTTAGTGAGCAACACTTAATTATAACTAAATTTTCAAGTTGCCTATTAGACAACGAGTTTCTATTGCTGTTTTGTATAAATTTAAAAATAGAAAAGGTTGATTCGCACAAATAGGTGGAAACGGTTTAGGTGGTTTCACTCGACCTAACAATGCATTAGAGCGAGAGAAATATAGTGCGTAACTGAAAAGCGTCAGGGAGACGCGTGCCAATACTGCGTGTATGTATTGTGCCAGCAAAATTGTGAAATTAGTGGCGAGGAAATGCAAGAGGAGGAGCTGGTGGAAATGGACAACCAATATACGACATCAGAAGTGAGATCGTCTCCACACCAAGCCATTTCCGACGACAGTTTGTGTTCACTTTTAGAAACGCAGCATCTTAATCTGATTGAAGCTATAAATGCAGTTAAAAGCGCACAGACAATTCCGACTCTGCCGGTGCTAGTGCAGCTGCTTGGTGCGCCACGGTGGACCTCATTCTATCAGAAAACTCTCTGGATGACAGTGCTTTGCTCATTGCTTTAAGTAAATCGCTGGAAGGCAGCACTTCTAACTAGCTGTCACCAATTTGTTTCTCTGGAATAACATGGGACGAATTCCAGGAATTGTTTTTGCAACAATTTGTAGGCAACGAAACTCCAGCAGATACTGTTTTTAACGTTCACAATGGTAGTCCAAAAGACGGCGAGTGTCTTTCTCTGTATGGAAGTCGTTTAATAACGACACTAATGGCAAAATGGAAGTCGATGACTACTGAACAGATCGCCGTGTCTGTTTTACTGACGCATGCTCCCCATATCGACACTAGACTGCAGCGTACGGTTTATACAACCACCATCTTGACACGTAACGAATTGCCAAAAAGAAGGAGCATCCCGTTGAGGAAAATTCTGCAAGCAAGAGACACGCACCAATTAAATGTCACTTCTGCGGAAGAATGGGTCATATATTTGCCGTCTGCCGGCAATATTTAGCCTTAGCAAATAACAAATCCAAATTCTGGTCGTTCATCCGACGCAAAGAGTAGACTGATTACGTCTTACAAGTGCGGAACTCCTGGAAATATTGCATCGGCTTGTACTGGACGTCAGGAATCAGCCACGAAACAATTCAGTAACAAGCACTTTACAAATTTTGTCAAATGTTATTATCAATGGATATCCTCTGAAGTTCTTTTTCATGTAGTTTTTTAGTAATTAGTAATTAGCCGAGTATTTTTTTGTTAAAATAACGATTAAAACGCTCGAACTATGTAAGACAAAATCTGTGTACAGCCTTTCTGCTTTGAATGATCGTGCCAGTCTTGCTAATATTGATACCGAGTTGTGTGGTGAAGATAAGTCAGATCGTTTGTAGATGGGATTCCGAAAAGCCGAGTCACAACTGGTGAGTTGGAAATGCGCTTGATTGATCCTAATAAGACTGTGCAAATACGACCATATTGGCTTAGTATTGAGGAAAAGGAAATTGTAAGAGACAAAATTAAAAAATTGTTGGCATTTAATATTATCCGCTCTAGCTGTTCTTGCAGCCCAATTCGGCTCGTGAAAATGAAGAATGGCTCTGATAGACTTTGCGTGGATTTCCGCGAATTAAATGCAAATACCGTATCTGAAAAATTTCCCTTATCGCTAACTAATGATCAAATCGCTAAGTTACGTGGCGCAAAGTATTTTTCGTGTTTGGATATGGCAAGCGGCTTCCACCAAATTCCTATTCACCCAAATTCAATAGAGAGAACAGCATTTGTTCCTCCAGAGGGCCAATTTTTAACCATGCCTTTCGTGTTTAAAAACGCACCCTCTGTATTCCAACGTGAATGAAAGCGCTAGGTGAGCTTGCCCACTCATATGTCATCTTCTACCTTACAAACAAAAAAAGAAGCATTTTCGAGATTGCAAACGGTGCTACAAGTCTTATCTCGGGCTGGTTTTTCATTCAACGTGGCTAAATGTTCTTTCTTAAAATCAAGCGTTGAATATCTTGGATTTCAAGTTGGGGACGGTGAAATTCGACCAAATCCACGTATAACAAGTAAGAACGTTGCAGTCGGATGCACCCGACTGCGATATACTCTTCTTTTCGCATCTTTGCGGAGTTAGTGGGCGTGGCATTGTATTTATGCTCAAATCTTTCAAGTTTTGCCATCAATTTAAGCTTGGTTGGTCTGTTCTACAGGTTTGGGAGAAACATTGCTTGATTGAAAGGGCGGGGGTGGGCGTGGAAAAAATATTCTTAACCAATCTATTCAATAGCTCAACAGAATTCAACTTGCTAAATTTGGTTATTATAGCTAAGGGGGTGGGGGAGATACAGACTTTGCTTATTTGTGGGGGCGGAGGTGGGCGTGGCCAAATTTTTTGGTCAGATCAATCAAGGATGTGGTAAGTAGCCGTTGTGCTAAATTTGGTTACTCTAGCTATAAAACTGTGGACAGACAGACAGACAAACGGACATTTCACAAACCCAATATACTCTTTTTTCTTTTTTATCAAAAAGAGTATAAAAAGATATCATAGTAATAGTAGTATCAAATAAAAACACCTTTACGCGAGGTAAAAGCCTAGGGACGATGCATATTAAAGCCACAAAACTTCTGATATCTAATTTTGTGACGAAGTATTTTTACTTCCTGTTCCAATTAAAAATGGGAAAAAGGGAGATATAAAGTACTGCAAATGTGTGTAACAGGAAGAAGGAGGCATTTCCGACCATATAAACTATATATATTCTTGATCAGCATCCACAGCCGAGACAAACTAGCCATGCCCGTCTGTCTGTCCGTCTGTCCGTATGAACACACAGATCTCGGAGACTATAAGAGCTAGAGACACCAAACTTGGCATGTAGGTTCCTGTTTACCATACGCAGATCAAGTTTATTTAAAATTTCGGAAGGACCTCCCAGCACCCCCGCAAATCGCAAAAAACTCCCACAGCCACAATTTTTAAGATAAAGCTTTTTTTTTTTGGTACACATGTATGTTTAAACAATGTCTTTTGGATGCGTAAATTTCATTACGATCGGATAAATAGCACCAAAGTTATGGAAGTCTCAGCAGGCAGAAACAACAGTTTGACATGCACTGGGCAAGTTAAAAACGCTGCCGCTGAACTGCTTGAAATGCAAGTTGGGAGCAGGGAGTCTCGTAGTCGGGCACACTCGAATAGAGCATTCTTACTTGTTTTTGATTTATATAAGAAATATTTTAAATAATAAAATTAATTATGCATTCCGCAAATTGCGCAAAAAGATTCAGCTTCTTTTTACTGTGCCTAACTAACTTTTACAGTGTGCCGACTACAAAATTAATTTTATTATTTTCTGAGTGTTGTTGGTGTGTACGTGAAGCTGATACGATTCAGGGGCGGAGGTGGGCGTGGCAGCACTTTCTGTCATTCAATGTAACCAAAAGTTCAACGTAAGTCATTCTCCAAAATCGTATGATTCTCGCTATCCACAGATCTTTCTTATTTACGGGGACGGGGGTGGGCGTTGCAAAATGTATTTTAGATACCACATTTTTCCGATCGTGGGCAAATTGGTTTTGTGTATCATACACACAAACATGTCATAAAATTGTGTCCATTTTAATATATCTCCATCGAATTCCGGAATAGTTATCCGCGATAGGTTTACGTCATTGCCGCTCGATGCGCTGACTTTACCTGCTAACGCCTTTCTTACAGCCATTTCTGCCTTTAGGTATTCCTTGGCCTCATATCCTGCCCTTTTTGGGTCATCGACTTCTCCGTGTATTAAGAAGTGCACTTTTTGCGTTTGGGTCCATAATGATTTGATGAGCTCAAATGCAGTGTTCTCAGTCGATTAGCTTAAGATCGGATTTAGAGATGCAATCATCGCCTTCTGTCTACGACAAAATGATTTAAAATTCGAATCGATTGTTCCTTGTCGGGACAGGCTCATTGATAAATTTGTCATCTAACTGCTCCACTCCAATACTCGGTGGTGGTGGTGCAGGATCCTTGATGGTGAGCTTGCCATGTTGCTGCTCCACTCCGTTACTCGAGGCTTGCTCTGATTTATCAGTTTTTTGACCATAGCCTCGACGTCAATATAATATTGGACATATTTATTGTCGTCGGTTAGGCTGGCATTAGTATGGGTGGTTTCATTATTTGTTTGAAACATACTCCATTTTTCATTTAACACTGACGTTTTGCCTTGAAAGTATCCAGCCTTTGACTTTCTCTCAGCTGAATCCTTCTTGAAGTTTGTGATCAGTCTTTGAATATCCTGACCGATCTCTTGATGGGCATCTAACAGCTCCTCCATGGCGAGGTCTTTAGCTGTCATCTTTGTTGTTGATATCTCAACTGATTGACAACTTCTAAGGATGTGTTGGGTGTCCTTTGGTGTCGCCTAGTTGACAATGTCAAAGGAGTCAAGTGTTCTGTGGTGTCGCCTAGTTGACAATTACAGAAGATTCGTGTGTCCTGTGGCGACGCCCCTTTGACAACTTCAGAGGAGTCGGGTGTGCTGTGGTGTCGCCTAGTTGACAACTTCAAAGGAATCGGGGTCACCAAAATGTTTAACCAAATAGGATGCGCTCCGAATCCTTGATGGATTTGTCGGATTAAACCTAGCGTGATTATCAGCACATAAACTGTATTCTTGTAAGGCGTCGTAGCTAGCACTTAAACCAGTTAGGCAACGGAGAGATTGAGTAAAGAAGAATTACCACTGGTGTGGTTCTGTCAAGACTGATTTATTGAACGATCTTATGAGTATTTATATCTAAATCAATTGGTATAAAGTGCTTAATAATAAGTGCAGTGTGAGAAAATTGTATAATTATGTGTAGTAAGCGAATTTGAGTATGTGACAATAACTTACAGTATAATCAATAATGGTCAGCAGTTTTGGTGGTTATTGCTCTTGTAGTGTTTTTATTACCTACATATTATTGCAGGTGTCATGTTGACGTTATGATATTTGTCTTAACAGTGCTGGTAATCCGATCGTGATTAAATTTACGCAGCTGATCAACATTAATAAAACATACGGGTGCATCCGAAATTTGAAATAAACCTGCATGCCAAGTTTTGTGTCTCTAGCTCATATAGTCTCCGAGATCTGTGTGTTCATACGGACAGACGGACACGTCTAAATTGACTCGGCTGTTGATGCTGATCAAGAATATATATATATATAGTCGGAAATGCATCCTTCCGCCTGTTACCCACATTTGCAGTACTTTATAGCTCCCTTTTTCCCATTTTTAATGGGAACAGGGAGTAAAAATATGATTCACAACATGAATGCAAAGCTCAAATGAAATCAGCTGAGGCGCTTAAGCGGATCTGCAACAACCATTCAAATACAAATATGAATGATGCAGTTATCCAGTGCTTCCACTAAACCATGGTGTTTAGAATAGCCTCTTTGCTTTGAATAATTTTTCCCCATGACAACTAGAAGTTCTTTGTGGAACTAGAATGTTTTGGAATCTTTGCCTATATCGGCTAAATTGATCTTGAAAATCTATTGGTAAACCGCTCCCAAAGATACTTAAAAAAGGCGTTCAGAAATGGATTTTAAATTGTGCATAACAGACAAGTTATAAGGGAAATATCGATAGCGTTAAAAAAATATGGTTTACGATATAATTTCAAAGTAAAAATTCAAGTTTTAGAAATATACTTAGGGCCGTTTTCTCATATCTTTGCCTAAATCGTAATGTACCTACTTTTCAATAACTACTTTGCATAAAAAATAAAAGTTTAAATTTAAAACCATTTTGGATTGTATATATGACAGTGCCAAAAAAGTTTTAAATTTAAGCTAGTCAGGATTAAAAATTGAGAAGAGGAGCAAAATAGAAATTCGAAAAATTGAGTAAAACAACATGCCCAATTTTTTTTCATATTTGTATTGCTCACCACCCTAACATCATTCGCAGCAATGTAACATTGAAAAGAAGAAACTACAATTTAATAATGTTTATGCCATCCGGACTAGGACTCGATCTAGGGGCTTCGTGTTTCAGGTAGCACTCTACAATAGCAATCTAGATTTGATTTTAAACCAAAATTAAAAAGAAATAATTTTGTACTCCAATTTTGGTTTATTTAAAAAAAAAAAATCTTAAATTGAAAATAATATTTTTTATTCCAATTTTGGCTTTAATTTTAAACAAAAAATCTTAAATTGAGAGTAAGATTTATTCACTCCAGTTTTTATTTCATTTTTAAGCCAAAACATGCTACTAGTTCAATAAGAATACAAAATAACATGTCAATATCAAAATGCAGGGGTGTGCTGAGTCTCCGTAAATGAAACAGTTGTTTTTGTCAACTAAAATCTTTTCCCAAAATCCATGCCCACGAACGTTTCGAAAGGAATTGTAAAACAATAAGAAGAAGAGCAAAATGAGTGAGCAAAAAATACGAAAGCTGCGGCTGCTTGCCTTTTCAAATGAAGAAATAATAAAATAAAATAATGATGATATTAACTAAATGAATTTCACTATATTCATCATGCATTCATATCTATGAACTTCAGTGCATTAAGATAAATACTTGAATATCTATTTATGTAATTGCGTATCCATTATAAATATAATTTGACTTTCGTTTTGTTTAATATATGTATATATGTTTTCTTTATTATGGCTTCTGTAAACAGCTGATTTATTTTTTAACAGCAGAACAGCAGCGTAAGGGTGCCAGAATATTCGGTTTTCTTTTAATTAACAGCAACTTAGCAGAATGTTATTCTTTAGAGGAAATTACGTGCCGTAATTACAAGCCGAGTGAACTCCGCCCTTAAAACATGATTTCGGCTCGAAATGTTATCTTAAGAGCTCTGTTAAGCATAACGTAATTGACAACATAACGTATTGACATAACTGGCCTACTACGCGTCAAGTGACACTACTTATGGAATGGATTCCGCGCACAAATTACAAAGCTATTTATACGCTTTTTTTAATTTTTTTGAAAAAAGAAAAAATAAGAAAATATTGAGTTTGTGAAATGTCCGTCTGTCCGTCTGTATGAACGCAGGTTTTTTCCACAGTTTTGAAGCTAGAGCAAACAAACTTGGTATGCATGTTGGTATATACCATAGGCAGACAAAGTGTATAGATCTCCCCCACCCAACCCCTTAGCCCACAAACCGCAAAAACCTATATCTTCCACAGTTTTATAGCTAGAATAACCAAATTTAGCACAAGGGCTACTTTTCACATCCGTAATTGATCTGACTAAAAAATATTTGGTCACGCCCACCTCTGCCCCCACAAATAAGCAAAGTCTGTATCTCCCACACCCCTTTAGATTGAATCACCAAATTTTGCAGGTTGAATTCTATAGCCCTATTAAATAAATTGGATGAAAATAATTTTGCCACGCCCACCCCCGTCCTTGTAACCAAGCAATGTTTGTTTTCCCAAACCTGTAGAACAGGCCCAACCAAATTTAAATTGATGCTAAAACTTGATAAATTTGAGCAAAAACTCAATTTTAGCTTCTTTCAAAAGAAAATTTGTAAATAAGAATGATTTGTAATGGTTTAATAAAAAATTTGTTTTTATTGTACATTTTATTAAGTATAAAGTAAAGAAGGGCTTTATTTAAAATTGAGCTAAGCTCGTAATTATAAAGTGAAAAACGCCTAAACAGTCTGTAACATACGGAATATACGGTGATTATTTATTGCATTTTCAAATTTATTCCTACATCCACTGACGAGCAGTAGTGTGTTTGGTGCAGCTAAATATTACATGTGAAACAACATATCAACAACGTTGCATGTATCTCACATGTCGGTATCGATGTTTTTAATAAATTATGAGCAACGTAATTATTTATTGTTCTCTTTTTGAAAACATTGCTCCACTTTTGCTGCCCGTGAGTATACAGATTCGAGAAAGATATCTGGCCTACTTAATGGCTTGTTTTATTACAATTTACTCTGCTGACACATTGTCTATTATATCTTCGTGCAGGTTAACTGCCCCACAGTGACTGTCCGAGACAGAGCCATCAGTATTTCGGATTATGTGTTAATTTGTCTTTTACTTCTAGCCGCCCATTTATAGAAGTCAAATCTTTATCAGGTGGTGTCTATTTGTGCATTGCAGCTGTTGATGAAATCCCTGAGGTCTACTAAAAATGCCAATGCTGGCGAATTCTTGGTTCCCAATTTGTTCCCTTAGAAATGAGGAGATCTTTGAGTTCAACACGTTGAGCCCCCTTTCCCCACAGCGACTTTCTGGCGTTTGAGCCCTACTAGGGGCCTTGGGTGGAAGCTGGTCCGGTGGATCTAGAGCCTCTTGCCATTCCCTCATGGCTGCTGCCAATTTAGCCGTCTCAGCTGAACTCTGTCCGATTCTGTAAGCAGGTTGTGGTGATTTTGCAGCTTTGGCATATGGAAAGCCTCTGCTTACGCTGGTAACTGCCTCAGAGGAATTGGTGGCAGGGTGGCTCAGGTTCGGAAAAGCATTTCGATCACTCAGGTCTGCTGAAACTTGTGAAAAGAGGCTCGGGTACCTGATGCGTATAACGTGCCTAGTTCTCATATGACATACATTTGTTGATAGCATACGCTTTGTTTCTGGTAAGGTTGGAGGGGTACGTAGTCACGTGAGCCACAGTTTGCAGTTTGCAGAGCTAAGGTCAGAGCAGTGAACCGGGGGCTCATGCTTCAGTCCACACCTCTAACATTTTTCCCTTCCCTTACAATGCACAGCCATATGGCCAAACCTGTAACACCTGTGTAGCACTGTGTGAAATGCACGAAAGGCCGAACCTCCACCAAAGAATAGTAGATCCTCACATTCCTGGGCAGCTGCTGACCGTTGAAGCTGTTTAAAACAGCTGTTGCAATTGCAAAGCACGTGCTTTTAAATTCTAAAGTTTTCGTTCGCAATTTGAAAGTGCCAAAAAGTGAAAAATAAACAATATTTCTAAAATTTTTAAAATGAATTCGAATCAGTGTGGTTTGTATTATGTGTTTGTGTGTATCAACTGTAGAAATCACTCGTGCTGTCCGCTTTATAATGTAAAAGTGTAAGTAGTCTAATAAATAAACATTTTTCATTAAGTCTCATTTTTAAAAAGGTATTCAAAACGAGTCCAGAGGAGTCCATTGATGAAATATATTGTGTGTTGTAGAATATTTAATTCTTGTTCTAATGTTTGTTATTAAAAATAACACTTTTAGCCACTTTGCGTGAAATTTAAATTTTTAGGACATAACCTCAAGTTTGCCAATGCAGAATTGTTTGGCAATTGGAATGAAGCGACTGGAAAAAACGTGAAGGAAGACGTTGTTTTTAATATTATGCAAATATCACTGACATCGATGAACAGCTCATTGCAAATTTTAGAATTATTTTGATATGCCTTTTATGTCAGTTGCCAATATATGTTCAAAAATTTCCATCCTTTTGCTATGGTACTGCAGAGATAATCATCGACAAATATCCTTGGTTGCCAATGACCTCAACAGTACACAAGATTCTGGTTCACGCAAGTGACATTATTCAGAATACCATTCTTCCTATTGGATATTTTGGAGGGGAGGGAGCTGAATCGCGGATCAAGTATTATAAGTCTGATCGACTTCATCACGCAAGCAAATGTAGTAGGATGCAAAGCTTCACAGACGTGTTTCAACGGGCAATGGATATTTCCGATCCAGTCATATCTTCGGTGAATTCAGCGACAGAAGAGAATGAGTCTTCCTGTGGGGGATTTCAATTTATTAGAATGCTCTTCAAGTTCCGATGATACATCGGATAATTGAAGCAACTGTTTTGAAATTGATAATCTTCTAGAATTTCCATGTAGCATTGAATTGGAATCCGAAGAGCAATTCATGCTGGTGTGTAATCAATATATAGTTTTAATTATTTTTCATTGCCGGACTGCAGGACGAATGCGCTAATCATATGTTTTCTTAAAAAGTTATTGTTTAAGTTAACGACGTGCCACGCCCACTTTTTTCAAATAAATGCAGAAAAATACTACCTCAAAATTTGTTGTTCTATGTTAAAATATTGTTCAAAAAATGTTATAGAAATAAGTTCCTTTTTTACCAAAAGGGGCGGTGTCGCGTATACCTCTTTTCTAAATCTAACACCTACTGGTTACATAAACATAATGCGAACTTAAATATCTTGCTTCGTTTTTGAGCTATTAATTTTGGCCACAAAAACTGGTCAAATTCCCCATAGTGCAGTGGTGCACAGCTACAAAAATGCTGCCGATGTACATATGCGTAAGACTACACTGTGTTTGTATTGGTGAGAAAGCGATTTCACTGAGAGAAATTAGTTGTATATTTCACAGAACAAAATTAAAACCACTTAAAAAAAAATAAAATAAATAAATAAAAAAATAAAATAATATATGATAAAAACAAGAAAAAAAGTGCAAAATGAAGCTTATAACATCCAGTCAATATTTAGTGAGCAACACTTAATTATAACTAAATTTTCAAGTTGCCTATTAGACAACGAGTTTCTATAGCTGTTTTGTATAAATTTAAAAATAGAAAATAATAAAATATAAATGTAATATATGAATAAGAGGAAAGTTTTTCTCAGTGCTGCTTTAAGTTGTTGCTTTGTCAAAAATCAGCCAACAACTGATCGCGCACACAAAGAAATCGCTCAGCTTTGCTGGCATTCGGTACACGAACGATGTGTAGCTTGCTACTTCGGGCGCTACAAAGAGAACGAAGCAAATGGCTGTCGCTTCGCTTCGCTCACATACGTGTGCGCGCGTCTTTTTTGTTGCGCTCGGGAGCTATGGGGCTGTGCACCACTGCTGTAGCCTTTTCGACGTATACAATATATGGTCCGCTGTGTTCAGTATCATATGCATTAACCGTACTAGATTTGTACTCCGGTGCAACCTCACTTATTATGTTTGCATAACTATCCTTGCCAGTAGATACGTCTTTGGAAGACCATCTTACAGGCTCAATACTGTGTTTTAATACTACATTTTTAAGGTTACTCACAGTCATATTGTTATTTTTGGTTACAGTGTTACTTAGCTTTGCTGAAGCTATGTTTCTTGGTGTAGGTAACTTCTTCTTTTCCAGCAACTCTTCTGCTTCATTGATCATGCCCAGCTTTATACCCTTTGTTGCCGTATCTAACGACTGGGCTGATCCTGGCGCTGCTCCTGTTGTTGTGTACACTCTGTGCTCTGGTTAGCCTGCTTAACACGTTATCCGCCATACTGCTCCACTTCCAGTTCCTTTAATTAGTTCACACACTGCTCGGTTCCTCAACTCCAGCGTTCCCTTCATAAACGAGAAAACGAAGAAACGAAAAATTTCAGAGATAAATCTACTTGTCATTAATGAAGAGAATTCTTGTTTGCGGATTTCGGGCGCTTGCTTCCTTTTGTCCTCGCACTAGTGTCGTGCCGCGCATACACACACAAACACTCTCGAAAAAGGCTGCCGATGCTTGGCCGCACACGTGCATTTATAATTTTCTTTGGAGCCGCAGCCGTTTGGTTAATGTTCTTATTTCCAAATTGCTATCGATGTATGACAATTGAAGGTGTAGAACAAATCCTAAAGTTAAATTGATCCTCTAAGTTCGATGTGAAGTCCCCAAGGTTCCAAGAGCGAATGTGGCCATGGTCTTAAATCTATCAACTATGGTTGCTATGATTATTGTTGCTATGGTTACTGACTTACAAATATATACAAAATATGTATGCTTTTTATGTAAGTGAAAAACTGGGGCACGTAAGGATCATTATTTTAGACAGAATTGGCCTGAACGAACACACAATGTATGATTCCAGCCACTCGTTGAACAGCACAACATTATTCTGCCACCGTTACATATTAAACTAGGACTTTTCAAGAACTTTGTTAAAGCTCTACCAAAAGATTCAATTTGTTATTTGAAAAAACTATTTCCAAATTTTTCAGACGCTAAGATAAAATGATAGCAATCTTAATTGACACCTACAAAGAAATGGAAGTGAGCATGTCTTTAAAGATTCACTTTTTACACTCGAATTTGGATTTCTTCCCCAATAACCTTGGCGATGAAAGCGAGCGATGAAAGCGAGCATGGTGATCGTTTTCACTAGCAATTAAAAACCATGGAAAGTGGCTATCAAGGAGCTTGGAACGATGCTATGATGGGTGACTATTGTTTGTAGCATGCAACGTACGTTGCTGAACGAGCGGATGGTAGTGTAGCTTCTTAGTGGAGCACGCGCTTGTGTCCTGGCTTATGGTCGTCGGCATTGGGGTGGGTTCTGTACCATATCACATAGCCACTATGCTAATCAGCAATATTAATTATATTTTAAATTCGCGTGCTATGTTAATCGGTATACCTAGAAGACACTAGTTCAATTGTCGACTGAAACGGATAGTACAAAAACAATGAGAGGAAAAACAAAGTGAAAGGACATTGACTTACATATGCAGGCTGCCTTGATGTTGTCATAATATAATCTATATATGTATATAAAAGAGTTTGTCCTCACTGGCGATTGGCGATTGGTGATTGGCGATTGGCAATTGGCTAAAATTTCACAGTAGCTTAGGCATGTACCGAAAGTGAGCACTAAGACCGGATCTTCGAAAAGTCGGTCGGGAAATGTGGAAAATTCGCGGAAACCCGTTGTATGCAACTTTTTTGCTTATCATCCGATCAAACTTAATTTCAATGATCTATATAAAAAATGTATGACTGCATACTAATTTTCCGGAAAATTCACCCCCCTGGGTGGAAAATGGGTAGCCAAGGTTGTATGGCCGAAAGTTGAGTTTTTATGCGATTTGCTTCACATGGTGTCGTTGTATAGATTCTCCGGGCCGGTGCCAGCAATATTGCTTACCATCTGACTTGAATCTATTAAATTTGGATCCGTCTGACCAAATTGCCCGTTTCCAGTCATCTACGGTCCAATCTCGGTGCTGTCTAGCAAAATTCAAACCTAATATCACATTTTTTCCCAGACAAAGCAGTTTTTTTTTTTCACTGCTGAATTATATCCAATTTTTTGGAGCGCTCTTCTTGATGTCCATCGACTGACATTTTTATTAATGCTTAAAGAAGCACCATGAGGTGTTAGGAACATATCCTTTCTCATATTGGACATCATATTTCGAGCATACGCATCTGTTAAATCTCGAGGGCGGCCCCTTCGAGGGGGCAGCAGAAACATTATGCCTTTTTTGGACTCGTAAAACCACCAACTGGCTTGCTTTCAGTTTAGTTGCAATTCAACGGAAAGAATAGAAACTCTCGGTGAGGATTACAATAGAATTTCGACTTCGCGCTGAAATTTCCTCATAACTTCGATATTTCAATAAAAATTGCTTCTACTACGGTGATGTTACCACTTTAGTACTTCAAATAAAAATAAGCACTTTGCTATTTAGTCAAAGAAATAGTATGAAAGCAATGGGATGATAATTAACTATAAATTTAGATCAGCTTACTAATAAGAAAATTGAAATGCCAAAGGTGCATAAATGAGTACATGCGAGTTGTTTTTGTTTTTAAAATTTATCTTTTTCCATGTTATTCAAACTGTATTATTATTTTTGGCTGATTTGTAGTGTATTAAATGTACAACAATATTCGCACCGAAATGCGCTTCATGCAAACATGTACTCACTTTTGCTCCCCTGTATCCGTAAGACTACACTGTGTTTGTATTGGTGACTCTCATTTGTTGCGTGAGAAAGCGATTTCACTCAGAGAAATTAGTTTGTATATTTCACAGTACAAAATTAAAACCACTTAAAAAAAAAATAAAATAAATAAATAAAAAAAAAATAAAATAATATATGATAAAAACAAGAAAAAAAGTGCAAAATGAAGCTTATAACATCCAGTCAATATTTAGTGAGCAACACTTAATTATAACTAAATTTTCAAGTTGCCTATTAGACAACGAGTTTCTATTGCTGTTTTGTATAAATTTAAAAATAGAAAAGGTTGATTCGCACAAATAGGTGGACCCAAACATTGAGATCATTATTAAAATCATAATATAATAATAATATAAAATATCTTATAATAAAATATAAATGTAATATATGAATAAGAGGAAAGTTTTTCTCAGTGCTGCTTTAAGTTGTTGCTTTGTCAAAAATCAGCCAACAACTGATCGCGCACACAAAGAAATCGCTCAGCTTTGCTGGCATTCGGTACACGAACGATGTGTAGCTTGCTACTTCGGGCGCTACAAAGAGAACGAAGCAAATGGCTGTCGCTTCGCTTCGCTCACATACGTGTGCGCGCGTCTTTTTTGTTGCGCTCGGGAGCTATGGGGCTGTGCACCACTGCTGTAGCCTTTTCGACGTATACAATATATGGTCCGCTGTGTTCAGTATCATATGCATTAACCGTACTAGATTTGTACTCCGGTGCAACCTCACTTATTATGTTTGCATAACTAACCTTGCCAGTAGATACGTCTTTTGAAGACCATCTTACAGGCTCAATACTGTGTTTTAATACTACATTTTTGATGTTACGCACAGTCATATTGTTATTTTTGGTTACAGTGTTACTTAGCTTTGCTGAAGCTATGTTTCTTGGTGTAGGTAACTTCTTCTTTTCCAGCAACTCTTCTGCTTCATTGATCATGCCCAGCTTTATACCCTTTGTTGCCGTATCTAACGACTGGGCTGATCCTGGCGCTGCTCCTGTTGTTGTGTACACTCTGTGCTCTGGTTAGCCTGCTTAACACGTTATCCGCCATACTGCTCCACTTCCAGTTCCTTTAATTAGTTCACACACTGCTCGGTTCCTCAACTCCAGCGTTCCCTTCATAAACGAGAAAACGAAGAAACGAAAAATTTCAGAGATAAATCTACTTGTCATAAATGAAGAGAATTCTTGTTTGCGGATTTCGGGCGCTTGCTTCCTTTTGTCCTCGCACTAGTGTCGTGCCGCGCATACACACACAAACACTCTCGAAAAAGGCTGCCGATGCTTGGCCGCACACGTGCATTTATAATTTTCTTTGGAGCCGCAGCCGTTTGGTTAATGTTCTTATTTCCAAATTGCTATCGATGTATGACAATTGAAGGTGTAGAACAAATCCTAAAGTTAAATTGATCCTCTAAGTTCGATGTGAAGTCCCCAAGGTTCCAAGAGCGAATGTGGCCATGGTCTTAAATCTATCAACTATGGTTGCTATGATTATTGTTGCTATGGTTACTGACTTACAAATATATACAAAATATGTATGCTTTTTATGTAAGTGAAAAACTGGGGCACGTAAGGATCATTATTTTAGACAGAATTGGCCTGAACGAACACACAATGTATGATTCCAGCCACTCGTTGAACAGCACAACATTATTCTGCCACCGTTACATATTAAACTAGGACTTTTCAAGAACTTTGTTAAAGCTCTACCAAAAGATTCAATTTGTTATTTGAAAAAACTATTTCCAAATTTTTCAGACGCTAAGATAAAATGATAGCAATCTTAATTGACACCTACAAAGAAATGGAAGTGAGCATGTCTTTAAAGATTCACTTTTTACACTCGAATTTGGATTTCTTCCCCAATAACCTTGGCGATGAAAGCGAGCGATGAAAGCGAGCATGGTGATCGTTTTCACTAGCAATTAAAAACCATGGAAAGTGGCTATCAAGGAGCTTGGAACGATGCTATGATGGGTGACTATTGTTTGTAGCATGCAACGTACGTTGCTGAACGAGCGGATGGTAGTGTAGCTTCTTAGTGGAGCACGCGCTTGTGTCCTGGCTTATGGTCGTCGGCATTGGGGTGGGTTCTGTACCATATCACATAGCCACTATGCTAATCAGCAATATTAATTATATTTTAAATTCGCGTGCTATGTTAATCGGTATACCTAGAAGACACTAGTTCAATTGTCGACTGAAACGGATAGTACAAAAACAATGAGAGGAAAAACAAAGTGAAAGGACATTGACTTACATATGCAGGCTGCCTTGATGTTGTCATAATATAATCTATATATGTATATAAAAGAGTTTGTCCTCACTGGCGATTGGCGATTGGTGATTGGCGATTGGCAATTGGCTAAAATTTCACAGTAGCTTAGGCATGTACCGAAAGTGAGCACTAAGACCGGATCTTGGAAAAGTCGGTCGGGAAATGTGGAAAATTCGCGGAAACCCGTTGTATGCAACTTTTTTGTTTATCATCCGATCAAACTTAATTTCAATGATCTATTTAAAAAAATTTATAACTGCATGCTAATTTTCCGGAAAATTCACATTGCCGGGCGGAAAGTGGGTGGTAAGCAGAGCGAAAGTTGAGTTCTTATGCGATTTGCTTCAAACTCATTTTTAAAGATCAATATGGAAATTCATTTAAAGCTGCAATCCAATTTTCCGGAAAATTCACATTCCCGGGTGGAAAGTGGGTGGTAAAAATGCTAAAGTTGAGTTCTTATGCGATTTGTTCCAAACTCATTTTCAATGATCAATATGAAAATTCATTAAAACCTGCATAACAATTTTCCGGAAAATTCACATTCCCGGGTGGAAAGTGGGTGGTAAGCAGGGCGAAAGTTGAGTTCTTATGCGATTTGCTTCAAACTCATTTTCAATGATCAATATGAAAATTCATTAAAAACTGAATACCAATTTTCCGAAAAATTCACATTCCCGGGTGGAACGTGGGTGGTAAGCAGGGCGAAAGTTGACATATTATGTGATTTGCTTCAAACTCATTTTCAAAGATCTATATGAAAATTCATTAAAAGCTGCATACCAATTTTCCGGAAAATTCACATTTCTAGGTGGAAAGTGGGTGGTAAACTGGGCTAAAGTTGCGATCTTATGCGATTTGCTTCAAACTCATTTTCAAAGATCAATATGAAAAATTCATTAAAACTGCATAGCAATTTTCCGGAAAATTCACAGCCCCGGGTGGAAACTGGGTGGTAAGCAGGGCGAAAGTTGACATATTATGTGATTTGCTTCAAACTCATTTTCAAAGATCTATATGGAAATTCATTTAAGCCTGCATACCAATTTTCCGGAAAGTTCACATTACCGGGTGGAAAGTGAATGGTAAGCAGGGCGAAAGTTGAGTTCTTATGCGATTTGTCCAAACTCATTTGCAAAGATCAATATGAAAATTCATTAAAACCTGCTAACCAATTTTCCGGAAAATTCACATTTCCGGGTGGAAAGTGGGTGGTAAGCAGCGCTAAAGTTGAGTTCTTATGCGATTTGCTTCACTCATTTTCAAAGATCGATATGAAAATTCATTAAAAACTGAATACAAATTTTCCGGGAAATTCACATTTCCGGGTGGAAAGTGGGTGTAAGCAGAGCGAAAGTTGAGTTCTAATGCGATTTGCTTCAAACTCATTTTCAAAGATCAATATGAAAATTCATTAAAAACTGAATACCAATTTTCCGGAAAATGCACATTCCCGAGTGGAAAGTGGGTGGCAAAAATGCCAAAGTTGAGTTTTTGTACGATTTGCTTCAAACTCATTTTCAAAGATCAAAATGAAAATTCATTAAAAACTGCATACCAATTTTCCGGAAAATTCACATATCCGGGTGGAAAGTGGGTTGCAAAAATTCCAAAGTTGAGTTTTTGTGCGATTTGCTTCAAACTCATTTTCAAAGATCAATATGAAAGTTCATTAAAAACAAACCAATTTTCCGGAAAATTCACATTTCCGGGTGGAAAGTGGGTGTAAGCAGGGCGAAAGTTGAGTTCTAATGCGATTTGCTTCAAACTCATTTCCACAGGACAATATGAAAATTCATTAAAAACTGGATACCAATTTTCCGGAAAATTCACATTCCCGGGTGGAAAGTGGGTGGAAAAAATGCCAGAATTGAGTTCTTATGCGATTTGTTCCAAACTCATTTTCAAAGATCAATATGAAAGTTCATTAAAAGCTGCATACCAATTTTCCGTAAAATTCACATTCCTGGGTGGTAAGCAGGGCGAAAGTTGAGTTCTTATGCGATTTGCTTCAAACTCATTTTCAATGATCAATATGAAAATTCATTAAAAACTGAATACCAATTTTCCGGAAATTTCACATTGCCGGGTGGAAACTGGGTGGTAAGCAGGGCGAAAGTTGAGTTCTTATGCGATTTGCTTCAAACTCATTTTCAATGATCAATATGAAAATTCATTAAAAGCTGCATACCAATTTTCCAGAAAATTCACAATCCCGGGTGGAAAGTGGGTGGTAAGCAGGGCGAAAGTTGAGTTCTAATGCGATTTGCTTCAAACTCATTTTCAAAGATCAATATGAAAATTCATTAAAAACTGAATACCAATTTTCCGGAAAATTCACATTCCCGAGTGGAAAGTGGGTGGCAAAAATGCCAAAGTTGAGTTTTTGTACGATTTGCTTCAAACTCATTTTCAAAGATCAAAATGAAAATTCATTAAAAACTGCATACCAATTTTCCGGAAAATTCACATTCCCGGGGTGGAAAGTGGGTGGTAAGCAGAGCGAAAGTTGAGTTCTTATGTGATTTGTTCCAAACTCATTTGCAAAGATCAATATGAAAGTTCGTTAAAAGCTGCATACCAATTTTCCGGAAAATTCACATTTCCGGGTGGAAAGTGGGTGTAAGCAGAGCGAAAGTTGAGTTCTAATGCGATTTGCTTCAAACTCATTTTCAAAGATCAATATGAAAATTCATTAAAAACTGCATACCAATTTTCCGGAAAATTCACATTCCCGGGGTGGAAACTGGGTGGTAAGCAGGGCGAAAGTTGAGTTTTTGTACGATTTGCTTCAAACTCATTTTCAAAGATCAATATGAAAATTCATTAAAAACTGCATACCAATTTTCCGGAAAATTCACATTCCCGGGTGGAAAGTGGGTGGTAAGCAGAGCGAAAGTTGAGTTCTTATGCGATTTATTCCAAACTCATTTCCAAAGTTCAATATGAAAGTTCATTAAAAACTGCATACCGATTTTCCGGAAAATTCACATTCCCGGGTGGAAACTGGGTGGTAAGCAGGGCGAAAGTTGAGTTCTAATGCGATTTGCTTCAAACTCATTTTCAAAGATCAATATGAAAATTCATTTAAAACTGCATGCCAATTTTCCGGAAAATTCACATTTCCGGGTGGAAACTGGGTGTAAGCAGGGCGAAAGTTGAGTTCTAATCCGATTTGCTTCAAACTCATTTTCAAAGATCAATATGAAAATTCATTAAAAACTGAATACCAATTTTCCGGAAAATTCACATTGCCGGGTGGAAAGTGGGTGGTAAGCAGGGCGAAAGTTGAATTCTTAAGCGATTTATTCCAAACTCATTTCCAAAGTTCAATATGAAAATTCATTAAAACTGCATACCAATTTTCCGGAAAATTCACATTCCCGGGTGGAAAGTAGGTGGTAAGCAGAGCGAAAGCTGAGTTCTTATGCGATTTATTCCAAACTCATTTCCAAAGTTCAATATGAAAATTCATTAAAAACTGAATACCAATTTTCCGGAAAATTCACATTGCCGGGTGGAAACTGGGTGGGAAGCAGGGCGAAAGTTGAGTTCTTGTGCGATTTGCTTCAAACTCATTTTCAATGATCAATATGAAAATTCATTAAAAGCTGCATACCAATTTTCCAGAAAATTCACAATCCCGGGTGGAAAGTGGGTGGTAAGCAGGGCGAAAGTTGAGTTCTTATGCGATTTGCTTCAAACTCATTTCCACAGGACAATATGAAAATTCATTAAAAACAGCATACCAATTTTCTGGAAAATTCACATTCCCGGGTGGAAAGTGGGTGGTAAGCAGGGCGAAAGTTGAGTTCTTATGCGATTTGCTTCAAACTCATTTGCAAAGATCAATATGAAAGTTCATTAAAAACTGCATACCAATTTTCCGGAAAATTCACATTTCCGGGTGGAAACTGGGTGTAAGCAGGGCGAAAGTTGAGTTCTAATGCGATTTGCTTCAAACTCATTTTCAAAGATCAATATGAAAATTCATTAAAAACTGAATACCAATTTTCCGGAAAATTCACATTCCCGAGTGGAAAGTGGGTGGCAAAAATGCCAAAGTTGAGTTTTTGTACGATTTGCTTCAAACTCATTTTCAAAGATCAAAATGAAAATTCATTAAAAACTGCATACCAATTTTCCGGAAAATTCACATTCCCGGGGTGGAAAGTGGGTGGTAAGCAGAGCGAAAGTTGAGTTCTTATGTGATTTGTTCCAAACTCATTTGCAAAGATCAATATGAAAGTTCATTAAAAACTGCATACCAATTTTCCGGAAAATTCACATTTCCGGGTGGAAAGTGGGTGTCGGCAGAGCGAAAGTTGAGTTCTAATGCGATTTGCTTCAAACTCATTTTCAAAGATCAATATGAAAATTCATTAAAAACTGCATACCAATTTTCCAGAAAATTCACATTCCCGGGTGGAAACTGGGTGGTAAGCTGGGCGAAAGTTGAGTTCTAATGCGATTTGCTTCAAACTCATTTTCAATGATCAATATGAAAATTCATTGAAAGCTGCATACCAATTTTCCAGAAAATTCACAATCCCGGATGGAAAGTGGGTGGAAAGCAGGGCGAAAGTTGAGCTCTAATGCGATTTGCTTCAAACTCATTTGCAAAGATCAATATGAAAATTCATTAAAAACTGCATACCAATTTTCCGGAAAATTCACAATCCCGGATGGAAACTGGGTGGTAAGCAGGGCGAAACTTGAGTTCTTATGCGATTTGTTCCAAACTCATTTTCAATGATCAATATGAAAATTCATTAAAAGCTGCATTCCAATTTTCCGGAAAATTCACATTGCCGGGTGGAAACTGGGTGGTAAGCAGGGAAAAAGTTGAGTTCTTATGCGATTTACTTCAAACTCATTTCCACAGGACAATATGAAAATTCATTAAAAACTGGATACCAATTTTCCGGAAAATTCACATTCCCGGGTGGAAACTGGGTGGTAAGCAGGGCGAAAGTTGAGTTTTTGTACGATTTGCTTCAAACTCATTTTCAAAGATCAATATGAAAATTCATTAAAAACTGCATACCAATTTTCCAGAAAATTCACAATCCCGGATGGAAAGTGGGTGGAAAGCAGGGCGAAAGTTGAGTTCTAATGCGATTTGCTTCAAACTCATTTGCAAAGATCAATATGAAAATTCATTAAAAACTGCATACCAATTTTCCGGAAAATTCACATTTCCGGGTGGAAAGTGGGTGTAAGCAGAGCGAAAGTTGAGTTCTAATGCGATTTGCTTCAAACTCATTTTCAAAGATCAATATGAAAATTCATTTAAAACTGCATACCAATTTTCCGGAAAATTCACATTCCCGGGTGGAAACTGGGTGGTAAGCAGGGCGAAAGTTGAGTTTTTGTACGATTTGCTTCAAACTCATTTTCAAAGATCAATATGAAAATTCACTAAAAACTGCATACCAATTTTCCGGAAAATTCACATTCCCGGGTGGAAACTGGGTGGAAAGCAGGGCGAAAGTTGAGTTCTAATGCGATTTGCTTCAAACTCATTTGCAAAGATCAATATGAAAATTCATTAAAAACTGCATACCAATTTTCCGGAAAATTCACATTTCCGGGTGGAAAGTGGGTGTAAGCAGAGCGAAAGTTGAGTTCTAATGCGATTTGCTTCAAACTCATTTTCAAAGATCAATATGAAAATTCATTTAAAACTGCATACCAATTTTCCGGAAAATTCACATTCCCGGGTGGAAACTGGGTGGTAAGCAGGGCGAAAGTTGAGTTTTTGTACGATTTGCTTCAAACTCATTTTCAAAGATCAATATGAAAATTCACTAAAAACTGCATACCAATTTTCCGGAAAATTCACATTCCCGGGTGGAAACTGGGTGGTAAGCAGGGCGAAAGTTGAGTTCTAATGCGATTTGCTTCAAACTCATTTTCAATGATCAATATGAAAATTCATTGAAAGCTGCATACCAATTTTCCAGAAAATTCACAATCCCGGATGGAAAGTGGGTGGAAAGCAGGGCGAAAGTTGAGTTCTAATGCGATTTGCTTCAAACTCATTTGCAAAGATCAATATGAAAATTCATTAAAAACTGCATACCAATTTTCCGGAAAATTCACAATCCCGGATGGAAACTGGGTGGTAAGCAGGGCGAAAGTTGAGTTCTTATGCGATTTGTTCCAAACTCATTTTCAATGATCAATATGAAAATTCATTAAAAGCTGCATTCCAATTTTCCAGAAAATTCACAATCCCGGGTGGAAAGTGGGTGGTAAGCTGGGAAAAAGTTGAGTTCTTATGCGATTTACTTCAAACTCATTTCCACAGGACAATATGAAAATTCATTAAAAACTGGATACCAATTTTCCGGAAAATTCACATTCCCGGGTGGAAACTGGGTGGTAAGCAGGGCGAAAGTTGAGTTTTTGTACGATTTGCTTCAAACTCATTTTTAAAGATCAATATGAAAATTCATTAAAAAAAGCATACCAATTTTCCGGAAAATTCACATTCCCGGGTGGAAAGTGGGTGGTAAGCAGAGCGAAAGTTGAGTTCTTATGTGATTTGTTGCAAACTCATTTGCAAAGATCAATATGAAAATTCATTGAAAGCTGCATACCAATTTTCCAGAAAATTCACTATCCCGGATGGAAAGTGGGTGGTAAGCAGGGCGAAAGTTGAGTTCTTATGCGATTTGCTTCAAACTCATTTGCAAAGATCAATATGAAAATTCATTTAAAACTGCATACCAATTTTCCGGAAAATTCACATTCCCGGGTGGAAAGTGGGTTGTAAGCAGGGCGAAAGTTGAGTTCTTATGCGATTTGCTTCAAACTCATTTCCAAAGTTCAATATGAAAATTCTTTAAAAACTGCATACCAATTTTCTGGAAAATTCACATTCCCGGGTGGAAACTGGGTGGTAAGCGGGGCGAAAGTTAAGTTCTTATGCGATTTGTTCCAATCTCATTTGCAAAGATCAATATGAAAATTCATTTAAAACTGCATACCAATTTTCCGGAAAATTCACATTCCCGGGTGGAAAGTGGGTTGTAAGCAGGGCGAAAGTTGAGTTCTTATGCGATTTGCTTCAAACTCATTTCCAAAGTTCAATATGAAAATTCTTTAAAAACTGCATACCAATTTTCTGGAAAATTCACATTCCCGGGTGGAAACTGGGTGGTAAGCGGGGCGAAAGTTGAGTTCTTATGCGATTTGCTTCAAACTCATTTCCAAAGTTCAATATGAAAATTCTTTAAAAACTGCATACCAATTTTCTGGAAAATTCACATTCCCGGGTGGAAACTGGGTGTAAGCAGGGCGAAAGTTGAGTTCTAATGCGATTTGCTTCAAACTCATTTTCAAAGATCAATATGAAAATTCATTAAAAACTGAATACCAATTTTCCGGAAAATTCACATTCCCGGGTGGAAAGTGGGTGGTAAGCAGAGCGAAAGTTGAGTTCTTATACGATTTATTCCAAACTCATTTCCAAAGATCAATATGAAAATTCATTAAAAGCTGAATACCAATTTTCCGGAAAATTCACATTGCCGGGTGGAAACTGGGTGGTACGCAGGGCGAAAGTTGAGTTCTTATGCGATTTGTTCCAAACTCATTTCCACAGGACAATATGAAAATTCATTAAAAACTGGATACCAATTTTCCGGAAATTTCACATATCCGGGTGGAAAGTGGGTGGCAAAAATTCCAAAGTTGAGTTCTAATGCGATTTGCTTCAAACTCATTTGCAAAGATCAATATGAATATTCATTAAAAACTGCATACCAATTTTCCGGAAAATTCAGATTCCCGTGTGGAAAGTGGGTTGTAAGCAGGGCGAAAGTTGAGTTCTTATGCGATTTGCTTCAAACTCATTTCCAAAGTTCTATATGAAAATTCTTTAAAAGCTGCATACCAATTTTCTGGAAAATTCACATTCCCGGGTGGAAACTGGGTGGTAAGCAGGGCGAAAGTTGAGTTCTTATGCGATTTGTTCCAATTTCATTTGCAAAGATCAATATGAAAATTCATTAAAAGCTGCATTCCAATTTTCCAGAAAATTCACAATCCCGGGTGGAAAGTGGGTGGTAAGCAGGGAAAAAGTTGAGTTCTTATGCGATTTGCTTCAAACTCATTTCCACAGGACAATATGTAAATTCATTAAAAACTGGATACCAATTTTCCGGAAATTTCACATATCCGGGTGGAAAGTGGGTGGCAAAAATTCCAAAGTTGAGTTCTTATGCGATTTGCTTCAAACTCATTTTCAAAGATCTATATGAAAATTCATTAAACACTGCATACCAATTTTCCGGAAAATTCACATTTCCGGGTGGAAAGTGGGTGTAAGCAGGGCGAAAGTTGAGTTCTTATGCGATTTGCTTCAAACTCATTTTCAAAGATCAATATGAAAATTCATTGAAAAATGCTGCATACCAATTTTCCGGAAAAATCACATTCCCGGGTGGAAAGTGGGTGGTAAGCAGGGCGAAAGTTGAGTTCTTATGCGATTTGCTTCAAACTCATTTCCAAAGTTCTATATGAAAATTCTTTAAAAGCTGCATAGATCAATATGAAAATTCATTAAAAACTGCATACCAATTTTCCGGAAAATTCACATTCCCGGGTGGAAAGTTGGTGGTAAGCAGAGCGAAAGTTGAGTTCTTATGCGATTTATTCCAAACTCATTTCCAAAGATCAATATGAAAATTCATTAAAAGCTGAATACCAATTTTCCGGAAAATTCAAATTGCCGGGTGGAAACTGGGTGGTAAGCAGGGCGAAAGTTGAGTTCTTATGCGATTTGTTCCAAACTCATTTTCAATGATCAATATGAAAATTCATTAAAAACTGCATACCAATTTTCCGGAAAATTCACATTCCCGGGTGGGAAGTTGGTGGTAAAAATGCTAAAGTTGAGATCTTATGCGATTTGTTCCAAACTCATTTGCAAAGATCAATATGAAAATTCATTAAAAGCTGCATACCAATTTTCCGGAAAATTCACATTTCTAGGTGGAAAGTGGGTGGTAAACTGGGCTAAAGTTGCGTTCTTATGCAATTTGCGTCAAACTCATTTTCAAAGATCAATATGAAAATTCATTAAAAACTGCATACCAATTTTCCGGAAAATTCACATTTCCGGGTGGAAAGTGGGTGTAAGCAGGGCGAAAGTTGAGTTCTTATGCGATTTGCTTCAAACTCATTTGCAAAGATCAATATGAATATTCATTAAAAACTGCATACCAATTTTCCGGAAAATTCACATTCCCGGGTGGAAAGTGGGTGGCAAAAATGCTAAAGTTGAGTTCTTATGCGATTTATTCCAAACTCATTTGCAAAGATCAATATGAAAGTTCATTAAAAACTGGATACCAATTTTCCGGAAAATTCACATTCCCGGGTGGAAACTGGGTGGTAAGCAGGGCGAAAGTTGAGTTCTAATGCGATTCGCTTCAAACTCATTTTCAAAGATCACTGTGAAAATTCATTTAAAACTGCATACCAATTTTCCGGAAAATTCACATTCCCGAGTGGAAAGTGGGTGGAAAAAATGCCAAAGTTGAGTTTTTGTACGATTTGCTTCAAACTCATTTTCAAAGATCAATATGAAAGTTCATTAAAAACTGCATACCAATTTTCCGGAAAATTCACATTTCCGGGTGGAAAGTGGGTGTAAGCAGAGCGAAAGTTGAGTTCTAATGCGATTTGCTTCAAACTCATTTTCAAAGATCAATAGGAAAATTCATTAAAAACTGCATACCAATTTTCCAGAAAATTCACATTCCCGGGTGGAAAGTGGGTGCAAAAAATGCCAGAGTTGAGTTCTTATGCGATTTGTTCCAAACTCATTTGCAAAGATCAATATGAAAACTCATTTAAAACTGCTTACCAATTTTCCGGAAAATTCACATTCCCGAGTGGAAAGTGGGTGGCAAAAATGCCAAAGTTGAGTTTTTGTACGATTTGCTTCAAACTCATTTTCAAAGAACGATATGAAAATTCATTAAAAACTGCATACCAATTTTCCGAAAAAATTCACATTCCCGGGTGGAAAGTGGGTGGTAAGCAGGGCGAAAGTTGAGTTCTTATGCGATTTGCTTCAAACTCATTTCCAAAGGACAATATGAAAATTCATTAAAAGCTGCATACCAATTTTCCAGAATATTCACAATCCCGGGTGGAAAGTGGGTGGTAAGCAGGGCGAAAGTTGATTTCTTATGCGATTTGCTTCAAACTCATTTCCACAGGACAATATGAAAATTCATTAAAAACTGCATTCAAATTTTCTGGAAAATTCACATTCCCGGGTGGAAAGTGGGTGGAAAAAATGTTAAAGTTGAGTTCTTATGCGATTTGCTTCAAACTCATTTTCAAAGATCAATATGAAAGTTCATTAAAAACTGCATACCAATTTTCCGTAAAATTCACATTCCCGAGTGGAAAGTGGGTGGCAAAAATGCCAAAGTTGAGTTTTTGTACGATTTGCTTCAAACTCATTTTCAAAGATCAATATGAAAGTTCATTAAAAACTGCATACCAATTTTCCGGAAAATTCACATTTCCGGGTGGAAAGTGGGTGTAAGCAGAGCGAAAGTTGAGTTCTAATGCGATTTGCTTCAAACTCATTTTCAAAGATCAATATGAAAGTTCATTAAAAGCTGCATACCAATTTTCCGGAAAATTCACATTCCCGGGTGGAAAGTGGGTGGTAAGCAGGGCGAAAGTTGAGTTCTTATGCGATTTGCTTCAAACTCATTTCCACAGGACAATATGAAAATTCATTAAAAGCTGCATACCAATTTTCCAGAATATTCACAATCCAGGGTGGAAAGTGGGTGGTAAGCAGGGCGAAAGTTGAGTTCTTATGCGATTTGCTTCAAACTCATTTCCACAGGACAATATGAAAATTCATTAAAAACTGCATTCAAATTTTCCGGAAAATTCACATTCCCGAGTGGAAAGTGGGTGGCAAAAATGCCAAAGTTGAGTTTTTGTACGATTTGCTTTAAACTCATTTGCAAAGATCAATATGAAAGTTCATTAAAAACTGCATACCAATTTTCCGGAAAATTCACATTCCCGGGTGGAAAGTGGGTGCAAAAAATGCCAGAGTTGAGTTCTAATGCGATTTGTTCCAAACTCATTTTCAAAGATCAATATGAAAGTTCATTAAAAACTGCATACCAATTTTCCGGAAAATTCACATTCCCGGGTGGAAACTGGGTGGTAAGCAGGACGAAAGTTGAGTTCTAATGCGATTTGCTTCAAACTCATTTTCAAAGATCAATATGAAAATTCATTTAAAACTGCATACCAATTTTCCGGAAAATTCACATTCCCGAGTGGAAAGTGGGTGGCAAAAATGTCAACGTTGAGTTTTTGTACGATTTGCTTCAAACTCATTTTCAAAGATCAATATGAAAGTTCATTAAAAACTGCATACCAATTTTCCGGAAAATTCACATTCCCGGGTGGAAAGTGGGTGGTTAGCAGAGCTTAAGTTGAGTTCTTATGCGATTTATTCCAAACTCATTTCCAAAGTTCAATATTAAAATTCATTAAAAACTGAATACCAATTTTCCGGAAAATTCACATTTCCGGGTGGAAAGCGGGTGGTAAGCAGGGCGAAAGTTGAGTTCTAATGCGATTTGCTTCAAACTCATTTTCAAAGATCAATATGAAAATTCATTTAAAACTGCATACCAATTTTCCGGAAAATTCACATTCCCGAGTGGAAAGTGGGTGGCAAAAATGCCAAAGTTGAGTTTTTGTACGATTTGCTTCAAACTCATTTTCAAAGATCAATATGAAAATTCATTAAAAACGGCATACCAATTTTCCGGAAAATTCACATTCCCGGGTGGAAAGTGGGTGGCAAAAATTCCAAAGTTGAGTTCTTATGCGTTTTGCTTCAAACTCATTTTCAAAGATCAATATGAAAATTCATTAAAAACGGCATACCAATTTTCCGGAAAATTCACATTCCTGGGTGGAAAGTGGGTTGTAAGCAGGGCGAAAGTTGAGTTCTTATGCGATTTGCTTCAAACTCATTTCCAAAGTTCTATATGAAAATTCTTTAAAAGCTGCATACCAATTTTCTGGAAAATTCACATTCCCGGGTGGCAACTGGGTGGTAAGCAGGGCGAAAGTTGAGTTCTTATGCGATTTGTTCCAAACTCATTTGCAAAGATCAATATGAAAATTCATTAAAAACTGCATACCAATTTTCCGGAAAATTCACATTCCCGGGTGGAAAGTTGGTGGTAAGCAGAGCGAAAGTTGAGTTCTTATGCGATTTATTCCAAACTCATTTCCAAAGATCAATATGAAAATTCATTAAAAGCTGAATACCAATTTTCCGGAAAATTCAAATTGCCGGGTGGAAACTGGGTGGTAAGCAGGGCGAAAGTTGAGTTCTTATGCGATTTGTTCCAAACTCATTTTCAATGATCAATATGAAAATTCATTAAAACCTGCATTCCAATTTTCCAGAAAATTCACAATCCCGGGTGGAAAGTGGGTGGTAAGCAGGGAAAAAGTTGAGTTCTTATGCGATTTGCTTCAAACTCATTTCCACAGGACAATATGAAAATTCATAAAAAAACTGGATACCAATTTTCCGGAAATTTCAAATATCCGGGTGGAAAGTGGGTGGCAAAAATTCCAAAGTTGAGTTCTTATGCGATTTGCTTCAAACTCATTTTCAAAGATATATATGAAAATTCATTAAAAACTGCATACCAATTTTCCGGAAAATTCACATTTCTGGGTGGAAAGTGGGTGTAAGCAGGGCGAAAGTTGAGTTCTAATGCGATTTGCTTCAAACTCATTTTCAAAGATCAATATGAAAATTCATTTAAAACTGCATACCAATTTTCCGGAAAATTCACATTCCCGGGTGGAAAGTGGGTAGAAAAAATGCTAAAGTTGAGTTCTTATGCGATTTATTCCAAACTCATTTGCAAAGATCAATATGAAAATTCATTAAAAACTGAATGCCAATTTTCCGGCAAATTCACATTCCCGGGTGGAAAGTGGGTGGAAAAAATGCTAAAGTTGAGTTCTTATGCGATTTATTCCAAACTCATTTGCAAAGATCAATATGAAAATTCATTAAAAACTGAATGCCAATTTTCCGGAAAATTCACATTCCCGGGTGGAAAGTGGGTGGAAAAAATGCTAAAGTTGAGTTCTTATGCGATTTATTCCAAACTCATTTGCAAAGATCAATATGAAAATTCATTAAAAACTGAATGCCAATTTTCCGGAAAATTCACATTCCCGGGTGGAAAGTGGGTGGTAAGCAGGGCGAAAGTTGAGCTCTTATGCGATTTGCTTCAAACTCATTTTCAATGATCAATATGAAAATTCATTAAAAGCTGCATACCAATTTTCCAGAATATTCACAATCCCGGGTGGAAAGTGGGTGGCAAGCAGGGCGAAAGTTGAGTTCTTATGCGATTTGCTTCAAACTCATTTCCACAGGACAATATGAAAATTCATTAAAAACTGCATACAAATTTTCTGGAAAATTCACATTCCCGGGTGGAAAGTGGGTGGAAAAAATGCTAAAGTTGAGTTCTTATGCGATTTATTCCAAACTCATTTGCAAAGATCAATATGAAAATTCATTAAAAACTGAATGCCAATTTTCCGGAAAATTCACATTCCCGGGTGGAAAGTGGGTGGTAAGCAGGGCGAAAGTTGAGTTCTTATGCGATTTGCTTCAAACTCATTTTCAATGATCAATATGAAAATTCATTAAAAGCTGCATACCAATTTTCCAGAATATTCACAATCCCGGGTGGAAAGTGGGTGGCAAGCAGGGCGAAAGTTGAGTTCTTATGCGATTTGCTTCAAACTCATTTCCACAGGACAATATGAAAATTCATTAAAAACTGCATACCAATTTTCTGGAAAATTCACATTCCCGGGTGGAAAGTGGGTGGAAAAAATGCTAAGGCTGAGTTCTTATGCGATTTATTCCAAACACATTTGCAAAGATCAATATGAAAATTCATTAAAAACTGCATACCAATTTTCCGGAAAATTTACATTCCCGGGTGGAAACTGGGTGGTAAGCAGGGCGAAAGTTGAGTTCTTATGCGATTTGCTTCAAACTCATTTTCAAAGATCAATATGAAAATTCATTTAAAACTGCATACCAATTTTCCGGAAAATTCGCATTCCCGAGTGGAAAGTGGGTGGCAAAAATGCCAAAGTTGAGTTTTTGTACGATTTGCTTCAAACTCATTTTCAAAGATCAATATGAAAATTCATTAAAAACTGCATTCCAATTTTCCGAAAAATTCACATTCCCGGGTGGAAAGTGGGTTGTAAGCAGGGCGAAAGTTGAGTTCTTATGCGATTTGCTTCAAACTCATTTTCAAAGATCAATATGAAATTTCATTAAAAACTGCATTCCAATTTTCCGGAATATTCACAATTGCGGGTGGAAAGTGGATGGTAAGCAGGGCCAAAGTTGAGTTCTTATGCGATTTATTCCAAACTCATTTTCAAAGATCAATGTGAAAAATCATTAAAACCTGCATAACAGTTTTCCGGAAAATTCACATCCCCGGGTGGAAAGTGGGTTGTAAGCAGGGCGAAAGTTGAGTTCTTATGCGATTTGCTTCAAACTCATTTCCAAAGTTCAATATGAAAGTTCATTAAAAGCTGCATATCATTTATCTGGAAAATTCACATTCCCGGGTTGAAACTGGGTGGTAAGCAGGGCGAAAGTTGAGTTCTTATGCGATTTGCTTCAAACTCATTTGCAAAGATCAATATGAAAATTCATTAAAAACTGCATACCAACCTTCGGAAAATTCACAATCCCGGGTGGAAAGTGGGTGGTAAGCAGGGCGAAAGTTGAGGTCTAATGCGATTTGCTTCAAACTCATTTTCAAAGATCAATTTAAAAATTCATTTAAAACTGCATACCAATTTTCCAGAAAATTCACATTCCCGGGTGGAAACTGGGTGGTAAGCAGGGCGAAAGTAGAGTTCTTATGCGATTTATTCAAAACTCATTTGCAAAGATCAATATGAAAATTCATTAAAACCTGCATACCAATTTACCGTAAAATTCACATTTCAGGGTGGAAAGTGGGTGGTAAACAGCGCGAAAGTTGAGTTCTTATGCGATTCTTATGCGATTTATTCCAAACTCATTTGCAAAGATCAATATGAAAATTCATTAAAACCTGCATACCAATTTACCGTAAAATTCACATTCCCGGGAGGAAAGTGGGTTGTAAGCAGGGCGAAAGTTGAGTTCTTATGCGATTTGCTTCAAACTCATTTTCAAAGATCAATATGAAAATTCATTAAAAACTGCATACCAATATTCCGAAAAATTCACATTCCCGGGTGGAAAGTTGGTTGTAAGCAGGGCGAAAGTTGAGTTCTTATGCAATTTGCTTCAAACTCATTTCCAAAGTTCAATATGAAAGTTCATTAAAAGCTGCATACCAATTTTCCGAAAAATTCACATTCCCGGGTGGAAAGTTGGTTGTAAGCAGGGCGAAAGTTGAGTTCTTATGCGATTTATTCCAAACTCATTTGCAAAGCTGCATACCAATTTTCCGAAAAATTCACATTCCCGGGTGGAAAGTTGGTTGTAAGCAGGGCAAAAGTTGAGTTCTTATGCGATTTGTTCCATACTCATTTTCAAAGATCAATATTAAAATTCATTGAAAAATGCTGCATACCAATTTTCCGGAAAGTTTACATTCCCGGGTAGAAAGTGGGTGGTAAGCAGGGCGAAAGTTGAGTTCTTATGCGATTTACTTCAAACTTATTTTCAAAGATCAATATGAAAATTCATTAAAAACTGCATACCAATTTTCCGGAAAATTCACATTCCCGGGTGGAAAGTGGGTTGTAAGCAGGGCGAAAGTTGAGTTCTTATGCAATTTGCTTCAAACTCATTTCCAAAGTTCAATATGAAAGTTCATTAAAAGCTGCATACCAATTTTCCGGAAAATTCACATTCCCGAGTGGAAAGTGGGTGGTAAGCAGGGCGAAAGTTGAGTTCTTATGCGATTTGCATCAAACTCATTTTCAAAGTTCAATATGAAAACTCATTAAAAACTGCATACCAATTTTCCGGTAAATTCACATTTCCGGGTGAAAAGTGGGTGGTAAGCAGGGCGAAAGTTGAGTTCTAATGCGATTTGTTCCAAACTCATTTTCAAAGATCAATATGAAAATTCATTAAAAACTGCATACCAATTTTCCGGAAAATTCACATAACCGGGTGGAAAGTTGGTTGTAAGCAGGGCGAAAGTTGAGTTCTTATGCAATTTGCTTCAAACTCATTTGCAAAGATCAATATGAAAACTCATTAAAAACTGCATACCAATTTTCTGGAAAATTCACATTCCCGGGTGGGAAGTTGGTGGTAAAAATGCTAAAGTTGAGTTCTTACGCGATTTGTTCCATACTCATTTTCAAAGATCAATATTAAAATTCATTGAAAAATGCTGCATACCAATTTTACGGAAAGTTCACATTCCCGGGTGGAAAGTGGGTGGTAAGCAGGGCGAAAGTTGAGTTCTTATGCGATTTATTCCAAACTCATTTGCAAAGATCAATATGAAAATTCATTTAAAACTGCATACCAATTTTCCGGAAAATTCACATTCCCGGGTGGAAACTGGGTAGTAAGCAGGGCGAAATTTGAGTTCTTACGCGATTTGCTTCAAACTCATTTTCAAAGATCAATATGAAAGCTCATTAAAAACTGCATACCAATTTTCTGGAAAATTCACATTCCCGGGTGGGAAGTTGGTGGTAAAAATGCTAAAGTTGAGTTCTTCTGCGATTTGTTCCATACTCATTTTCAACGATCAATATGAAAATTCATTAAAACCTGCATACCAATTTTCCGGAAAATTCACATTTCCGGGTGGAAAGTGGGTGGTAAGCAGGGCGAAAGTTGAGTTCTTATGCGATTTATTCCAAACTCATTTGCAAAGATCAATATGAAAATTCATTTAAAACTGCATACCAATTTTTCGGAAAATTTACATTCCCGGGTGGTAACTGGGTAGTAAGCAGGGCGAAATTTGAGTTCTTATGCGATTTGCTTCAAACTCATTTTCAAAGATCAATATGAAAACTCATTAAAAACTGCATACCAATTTTCCGGAAAATTCACATTCCCGGGTGAAAAGTGGGTGGTAAGCAGGGCGAAAGTTGAGTTCTTATGCGATTTGTTCAAAACTCATTTTCAACGATCAATATGAAAATTCATTAAAACCTGCATACCAATTTTCCGGAAAATTCACATTTCCGGGTGGAAAGTGGGTGGTAAGCAGGGCGAAAGTTGAGTTCTTATGCGATTTATTCCAAACTCATTTCCAAAGATCAATATGAAAATTCATTTAAAACTGCATACCAATTTTCCGGAAAATTCACATTCCCGGGTGGAAAGTTGGTTGTAAGCAGGGCGAAAGTTGAGTTCTTATGCAATTTGCTTCAAACTCATTTCCAAAGTTCAATATGAAAGTTCATTAAAAGCTGCATACCAATTTTCTGGAAAATTCACATTCCCGGGTGGAAACAGGGTGAAAAGCAGGGCGAAAGTTGAGTTCTTATGCGATTTGTTCCATACTCATTTTCAAAGATCAATATTTAAATTCAATGAAAAATGCCGCATACCAATTTTCCGGAAAGTTCACATTTCCGGGTTGAAAGTGGGTGGTAAGCAGGGCGAAAGTTGAGGTCTAATGCGATTTGCTTCAAACTCATTTTCAAAGATCAATATGAAAATTCATTAAAAACTGCATACCAATTTTCCGGAAAATTCACAATCCCGGGTGGAAAGTGGGTGGTAAGCAGAGCGAAAGTTGAGTTCTTATGCGATTGATTCCAAACTCATTAGCAAAGTTCAGTATGAAAATTCATTAAAACCTGCATACCAATTTACCGGAAAATTCACATTTCAGGGTGGAAAGTGGGTGGTAAGCAGCGCGAAAGTTGAGTTCTTATGCGATTTGCTTCAAACTCAGTTTCAAAGATCAATATGAAAATTCATTAAAAACTGCATACCAATTTTCCGGAAAATTCACATTTCCGGGTGGAAACTCGGTGGTAACCAGGTTGAAAGTTGAGTTCTTATGCGATTTGCTTCAAACTCATTTTTAAAAATCAATATGAAAATTCATTTAAAACTGCCTACCAATTTTCCGGAAAATTCACATTCCCGGGTGGAGTGTGGCTGGAAAAAATGCTAAAGTTGAGTTCTTATGCGATTTGCTTCAAACTCATTTTCAAAGATCAATATGAAAATTCATTAAAAACTGCATACCAATTTTCCGGAAAATTCACATTCCCGGGTGGAAAGATGGTTGTAAGCAGGGCGAAAGTTGAGTTCTTATGCGATTTGCTTCAAACTTATTTTCAAAGATCGATATGAAAACTGATTAAAAACTGCATACCAATTTTCCGGAAAATTCACATTTCCGGGTGAAAAGTGGGTGGTAAGCAGGGCGAAAGTTGAGTTCTTATGCAATTTGTTCCAAGCTCATTTTCAAAGATCAATATGAAAGTTGATTTAAACCTGCATACCAATTTTCCGGAAAATTCACATTTCCGGGTGGAAAGTGGGTGGTAAGCAGGGCGAAAGTTGAGTTCTTATGCGATTTATTCCAAACTCATTTGCAAAGATCAATATGAAAATTCATTTAAAACTGCATACCAATTTTCCGGAAAATTCACATTTCCGGGTGGAAAGTGGGTGGTAAGCAGGGCGAAAGTTGAGTTCTTATGCGATTTATTCCAAACTCATTTGCAACGATCAATATGAAAATTCATTAAAAACTGCATACAATTTTCCGGAAAATTCACATTCCCGGGTGGAAAGTTGGTTGTAAGCAGGGCGAAAGTTGAGTTCTTAAGCGATTTATTCCAAACTCATTTGCAAAGATCAATATGAAAACTCATTTAAAACTGCATACCAATTTTCCGGAAAATTCACATTCCCGGGTGGAAAGTTGGTTGTAAGCAGGGCGAAAGTTGAGTTCTTATGCAATTTGCTTCAAACTCATTTCCAAAGTTCAATATGAAAGTTCATTAAAAGCTGCATACCAATTTTCCGGAAAATTCACATTCCCGGGTGGAAACTGGGTGAAAAGCAGGCCGAAAGTTGAGTTCTTATGCGATTTGTTCCATACTCATTTTCAAAGATCAATATTTAAATTCAATGAAAAATGCCGCATACCAATTTTCCGGAAAGTTCACATTCCCGGGTGGAAAGTGGGTGGTAAGCAGGGCGAAAGTTGAGGTCTAATGCGATTTGCTTCAAACTCATTTTCAAAGATCAATATAAAAATTCATTAAAAACTGCATACCAATTTTCCGGAAAATTCACAATCCCGGGTGGAAAGTGGGTGGTAAGCAGAGCGAAAGTTGAGTTCTTATGCGATTTATTCCAAACTCATTAGCAAAGTTCAGTATGAAAATTCATTAAAACCTGCATACCAATTTACCGGAAAATTCACATTTCAGGGTGGAAAGTGGGTGGTAAGCAGCGCGAAAGTTGAGTTCTTATTCGATTTGCTTCAAACTCAGTTTCAAAGATCAATATGAAAATTCATTAAAAACTGCATACCAATTTTCCGGAAAATTCACATTTCCGGGTGGAAACTCGGTGGAAACCAGGTTGAAAGTTGAGTTCTAATGCGATTTGCCTCAAACTCATTTTTAAAAATCAATATGAAAATTCATTTAAAACTGCATACCAATTTTCCGGAAAATTCACATTCCCGGGTGGAGTGTGGCTGGAAAAAATGCTAAAGTTGAGTTCTTATGCGATTTGCTTCAAACTCATTTTCAAAGATCAATATGAAAATTCATTAAAAACTGCATACCAATTTTCCGGAAAATTCACATTCCCGGGTGGAAAGATGGTTGTAAGCAGGGCGAAAGTTGAGTTCTTATGCGATTTGCTTCAAACTTATTTTCAAAGATCGATATGAAAACTGATTAAAAACTGCATACCAATTTTCCGGAAAATTCACATTTCCGGGTGAAAAGTGGGTGGTAAGCAGGGCGAAAGTTGAGTTCTTATGCGATTTGTTCCAAGCTCATTTTCAAAGATCAATATGAAAATTCATTAAAACCTGCATACCAATTTTCCGGAAAATTCACATTTCCGGGTGGAAAGTGGGTGGTAAGCAGGGCGAAAGTTGAGTTCTTATGCGATTTATTCCAAACTCATTTGCAAAGATCAATATGAAAATTCATTTAAAACTGCATACCAATTTTCCGGAAAATTCACATTTCCGGGTGGAAAGTGGGTGGTAAGCAGGGCGAAAGTTGAGTTCTTATGCGATTTATTCCAAACTCATTTGCAACGATCAATATGAAAATTCATTAAAAACTGCATACCAATTTTCCGGAAAATTCACATTCCCGGGTGGAAAGTTGGTTGTAAGCAGGGCGAAAGTTGAGTTCTTATGCGATTTATTCCAAACTCATTTGCAAAGATCAATATGAAAACTCATTTAAAACTGCATACCAATTTTCCGGAAAATTCACATTCCCGGGTGGAAAGTTGGTTGTAAGCAGGGCGAAAGTTGAGTTTTTATGCGATTTGCTTCAAACTCATTTTCAAAGATCAATATGAAAACTCATTAAAAGCTGCCTTCCAATTTTCCGGCAAATTCACATTTCCAGGTGAAAAGTGGGTGGTAAGCAGGGCGAAAGTTGAGTTCTTATGCGATTTGTTCCAAACTCATTTTCAAAGATCAATATGAAAATTCATTAAAAACTGCATACCAATTTTCCGGAAAATTCACATTCCCGGGTGGAAACTGGGTCTTAAGCAGGGCGAAAGTTGAGTTCTAATGCGATTTGCTTCAAACTCATTTTCAAAGATCAGTATGAAAATTCATTAAAAACTGCATACCAATTTTCCGGAAAATGCACATTCCCGGGTGGAAAGTGGGTGGTAAGCAGAGCGAAAGTTGAGTTCTTATGCGATTTGTTCCAAACCCATTTTCAAAGATCAATATGAAAACTCATTAAAAGCTGCCTTCCAATTTTCCGGCAAATTCACATTTCCGGGTGGAAAGTGGGTGGTAAGCAGGGCGAAAGTTGAGTTCTTATGCGATTTATTCCAAACTCATTTTCAAAGATCAATATAAAAATTCATTTAAAACTGCATACCAATTTTCCGGAAAATTCACATTCCCGGGTGGAAAGTTGGTTGTAAGCAGGGCGAAAGTTGAGTTCTTATGCAATTTGCTTCAAACTCATTTCCAAAGTTCAATATGAAAGTTCATTAAAAGCTGCATACCAATTTTCTGAAAAATTCACATTCCCGGGTGGAAACTGGGTGGTAAGCAGGGCGAAAGTTGAGTTCTTATGCGATTTATTTCAAACTCATTTGCAAAGATCAATATGAAAATTCATTTAAAACTGCATTCCAATTTTCCAGAAAATTCAAATTGCCGGGTGGAAACTGGGTGGTAAGCAGGGCGAAAGTTGAGTTCTTATGCGATTTGTTCCAAACTCATTTTCAATGATCAATATGAAAATTCATTAAAAGCTGCATTCCAATTTTCCAGAAAATTCACAATCCCGGGTGGAAAGTGGGTGGTAAGCAGGGCGAAAGTTGAGGTCTAATGCGATTTGCATCAAACTCATTTTCAAAGATCAATATGAAAATTCATTAAAAACTGCATACCAATTTTCCGAAAAATTCACAATCCCGGGTGGAAAGTGGGTGGTAAGCAGAGCGAAAGTTGAGTTCTTATGCGATTTGTTCCAAACTCATTTTCAAAGATCAATATGAAAATTCATTAAAAACTGCATACCAATTTTCCGGAAAATTCACATTCCCGGGTGGAAACTGGGTCTTAAGCAGGGCGAAAGTTGAGTTCTAATGCGATTTGCTTCAAACTCATTTTCAAAGATCAGTATGAAAATTCATTAAAAACTGCATACCAATTTTCCGGAAAATGCACATTCCCGGGTGGAAAGTGGGTGGTAAGCAGAGCGAAAGTTGAGTTCTTATGCGATTTGTTCCAAACCCATTTTCAAAGATCAATATGAAAACTCATTAAAAGCTGCCTTCCAATTTTCCGGCAAATTCACATTTCCGGGTGGAAAGTGGGTGGTAAGCAGGGCGAAAGTTGAGTTCTTATGCGATTTATTCCAAACTCATTTGCAAAGATCAATATGAAAATTCATTAAAAACTGCATACCAATTTTCCGGAAAATTCACATTCCCGGGTGGAAAGTTGGTTGTAAGCAGGGCGAAAGTTGAGTTCTTATGCAATTTGCTTCAAACTCATTTCCAAAGTTCAATATGAAAGTTCATTAAAAGCTGCATACCAATTTTCTGGAAAATTCACATTCCCGGGTGGAAACTGGGTGGTAAGCAGGGCGAAAGTTGAGTTCTTATGCGATTTATTCCAAACTAATTTCCAAAGATCAATATGAAAATTCATGAAAAGCTGAATACCAATTTTCCGGAAAATTCAAATTGCCGGGTGGAAACTGGGTGGTAAGCAGGGCGAAAGTTGAGTTCTTATGCGATTTGTTCCAAACTCATTTTCAAAGATCAATATGAAAACTCATTAAAAGCTGCATACCAATTTTCCGGCAAATTCACATTTCCGGGTGGAAAGTGGGTGGTAAGCAGGACGAAAGTTGAGTTCTTATGCGATTTATTCCAAACTCATTTGCAAAGATCAATATGAAAATTCATTTAAAACTGCATACCAATTTTCCGGAAAATTCACATTCCCGGGTGGAAAGTTGGTTGTAAGCAGGGCGAAAGTTGAGTTCTTATGCAATTTGCTTCAAACTCATTTCCAAAGTTCAATATGAAAATTCATTAAAAACTGCATACCAATTTTCCGGAAAATTCACATTCCCGGGTGGAAACTGGGTCTTAAGCAGGGCGAAAGTTGAGTTCTAATGCGATTTGCTTCAAACTCATTTTCAAAGATCAGTATGAAAATTCATTAAAAACTGCATACCAATTTTCCGGAAAATGCACATTCCCGGGTGGAAAGTGGGTGGTAAGCAGAGCGAAAGTTGAGTTCTTATGCGATTTGTTCCAAACCCATTTTCAAAGATCAATATGAAAACTCATTAAAAGCTGCCTTCCAATTTTCCGGCAAATTCACATTTCCAGGTGAAAAGTGGGTGGTAAGCAGGGCGAAAGTTGAGTTCTTATGCGATTTGTTCCAAACTCATTTTCAAAGATCAATATGAAAACTCATTAAAAGCTGCCTTCCAATTTTCCGGCAAATTCACATTTCCAGGTGAAAAGTGGGTGGTAAGCAGGGCGAAAGTTGAGTTCTTATGCGATTTGTTCCAAACTCATTTTCAAAGATCAATATGAAAATTCATTAAAAACTGCATACCAATTTTCCGGAAAATTCACATTCCCGGGTGGAAACTGGGTCTTAAGCAGGGCGAAAGTTGAGTTCTAATGCGATTTGCTTCAAACTCATTTTCAAAGATCAGTATGAAAATTCATTAAAAACTGCATACCAATTTTCCGGAAAATGCACATTCCCGGGTGGAAAGTGGGTGGTAAGCAGAGCGAAAGTTGAGTTCTTATGCGATTTGTTCCAAACCCATTTTCAAAGATCAATATGAAAACTCATTAAAAGCTGCCTTCCAATTTTCCGGCAAATTCACATTTCCGGGTGGAAAGTGGGTGGTAAGCAGGGCGAAAGTTGAGTTCTTATGCGATTTATTCCAAACTCATTTGCAAAGATCAATATGAAAATTCATTTAAAACTGCATACCAATTTTCCGGAAAATTCACATTCCCGGGTGGAAAGTTGGTTGTAAGCAGGGCGAAAGTTGAGTTCTTATGCAATTTGCTTCAAACTCATTTCCAAAGTTCAATATGAAAGTTCATTAAAAGCTGCATACCAATTTTCTGGAAAATTCACATTCCCGGGTGGAAACTGGGTGGTAAGCAGGGCGAAAGTTGAGTTCTTATGCGATTTATTCCAAACTCATTTCCAAAGATCAATATGAAAATTCATTAAAAGCTGAATACCAATTTTCCGGAAAATTCAAATTGCCGGGTGGAAACTGGGTGGTAAGCAGGGCGAAAGTTGAGTTCTTATGCGATTTGTTCCAAACTCATTTTCAATGATCAATATGAAAATTCATTAAAAGCTGCATTCCAATTTTCCAGAAAATTCACAATCCCGGGTGGAAAGTGGGTGGTAAGCAGGGCGAAAGTTGAGGTCTAATGCGATTTGCATCAAACTCATTTTCAAAGATCAATATGAAAATTCATTAAAAACTGCATACCAATTTTCCGAAAAATTCACAATCCCGGGTGGAAAGTGGGTGGTAAGCAGAGCGAAAGTTGAGTTCTTATGCGATTTGTTCCAAACCCATTTTCAAAAATCAATATGAAAATTCAATAAAACCTGCATACCAATTTTCCGGAAAATTCACATTCCCGAGTGGAAACTGGGTGGTAAGCAGGGCAAAAGTTGAGTACTTATGCGATTTGCTTCAAACTCATTTTCAAAGATCAATATGAAAACTCATTAAAAACTGCATACCAATTTTCCGGAAAATTCACATTTCCGGGTGAAAAGTGGGTGGTAAGCAGGGCGAAAGTTGAGTTCTTATGCGATTTGTTCCAAACCCATTTTCAAAAATCAATATGAAAATTCATTAAAACCTGCATACCAATTTTCCGGAAAAATTCACATTTCCGGGTGGAAAGTGGGTGGTAAGCAGGGCGAAAGTTGAGGTCTAATGCGATTTGCATCAAACTCATTTTCAAAGATCAATATGAAAATTCATTAAAAACTGCATACCAATTTTCCGAAAAATTCACAATCCCGGGTGGAAAGTGGGTGGTAAGCAGAGCGAAAGTTGAGTTCTTATGCGATTTATTCCAAACTCATTTTCAAAGTTCAATATGAAAATTCATTAAAACCTGCATACCAATTTACCGGAAAATTCACAATCCCGGGTGGAAAGTGGGTGGTAAGCAGAGCGAAAGTTGAGTTCTTATGCGATTTATTCCAAACTCATTTGCAAAGATCAATATGAAAATTCATTAAAACCTGCATACTAGTTTTCCGGAAAATTCACATTCCCGGGTGGAAACTGGGTGGTGAGCAGGGCGAAAGTTGAGTTATTATGCGATTTATTCCGAACTCATTTTCAAAGTTCAATATGAAAATTCATTAAAAACTGCATACCAATTTTCCGGAAAATTCACATTCCCGGGTGGAAACTGGGTCTTAAGCAGGGCGAAAGTTGAGTTCTAATGCGATTTGCTTCAAACTCATTTTCAAAGATCAGTATGAAAATTCATTAAAAACTGCATACCAATTTTCCGGAAAATGCACATTCCCGGGTGGAAACTGGGTCTTAAGCAGGGCGAAAGTTGAGTTCTAATGCGATTTGCTTCAAACTCATTTTCAACGATCAATATGAAAATTCATTAAAAGATGCATACCAATTTTCCGGAAAGTACACATTCCCGGGTGGAAAATGGGTGGTAAGCAGGGCGAAAGTTGAGTTCTTATGCGATTTATTCCCAACTCATTTTCAATGTTCAATATGAAAATTCATTAAAAGCTGCATACCAATTTTCCGGAAAATTCACATTCCCGAGTGGAAACTGGGTGGTAAGCAGGGCAAAAGTTGAGTACTTATGCGATTTGCTTCAAACTCATTTTCAAAGATCAATATGAAAACTCATTAAAAACTGCATACCAATTTTCCGGAAAATTCACATTTCCGGGTGAAAAGTGGGTGGTAAGCAGGGCGAAAGTTGAGTTCTTATGCGATTTGTTCCAAACCCATTTTCAAAAATCAATATGAAAATTCATTAAAACCTGCATACCAATTTTCCGGAAAATTCACATTTTCGGGTGAAAAGTGGGTGGTAAGCAGGGCGAAAGTTGAGTTCCTATGCGATTTGTTCCAAACCCATTTTCAAAAATCAATATGAAAATTCATTAAAACCTGCATACCAATTTTCCGGAAAATTCACATTTCCGGGTGGAAAGTTGGTGGTAAGCAGGGCGAAAGTTGAGTTCTTAATCGATTTATTCCAAACTCATAAGCAACGTTCAATATGAAAATTCATTAAAACCTGCATACCAATTTACCGGAAAATTCACATTTCCGGGTGGAAAGTGTGTGGTAAGCAGGGCGAAAGTTGAGGTCTAATGCGATTTATTCCAAACTCATTTGAAAAGATCAATATGAAAATTCATTAAGAACTGCATACCAATTTTCCGAAAAATTCACAATCCCGGGTGGAAAGTGGGTGGTAAGCAGAGCGAAAGTTGAGTTCTTATGCGATTTATTCCAAACTCATTAGCAAAGATCAATATGAAAATTCACTAAAACCTGCATACTAGTTTTCCGGAAAATTCACATTCCCGGGTGGAAACTGGGTGGTGAGCAGGGCGAAAGTTGAGTTATTATGCGATTTATTCCGAACTCATTTTCAAAGTTCAATATGAAAATTCATTAAGAACTGAATACCAATTTTCCGGAAAATTCACATTCCCGGGTGGAAACTGGGTCTTAAGCAGGGCGAAAGTTGAGTTCTTATGCGATTTGCTTCAAACTCATTTTCAAAGATCAGTATGAAAATTCATTAAAAACTGCATACCAATTTTCCGGAAAATGCACATTCCCGGGTGGAAACTGGGTCTTAAGCAGGGCGAAAGTTGAGTTCTTATGCGATTTATTCCAAACTCATTTGCAAAGATCAATATGAAAATTCATTTAAACCTGCATACCAGTTTTCCGAAAAATTCACTTTCCCGCATAGAAACTGGGTGGTTAACTGGGCTAAAGTTGATCAATATGAAAATTCATTTAAAACTGCATACCAATTTTCCGGAAAATTCACCCCCCTGGCTGGAAAGTTGGTGGCAAAAACTCCAAAGTTGAGTTGATGTGCGATTTGCTTCAAACTCATTTTCTAAGATCAACATGAAAATTCATTAAAAACTGCATACCAACTTTTCGGAAAATTCACATTACCGGGTGGAAACTGGGTGGTAAGCAGGGCAAAAGTTGAGTTCTTATGCGATTTATTCCAAACTCATTTGCAGAGATCAATATGAAAATTCATTAAAAACTGCATACCAATTTTCCGGAAAATTCACATTTCCGGGTGGAAACTGCGTAGTAAGCAGGGCGAAAGTTGAGTTCTTATGCGATTTATTTCCAACTCATTTTCAAAAATCAATATGAAAATTCATTAAAAACTGTATACCAATTTACCGGAAAATTCACATTTCAGGGTGGAAAGTGGGTGGTAAGCAGCGCGAAAGTTAAGTTCTTATGCGATTCTTATGCGATTTATTCAGAACTCGTTTGCAAAGATCAATATGAAAATTCATTAAAACCTGCATACTAGTTTTCCGGAAAATTCACATTCCCGGGTGGAAACTGGGTGGTGAGCAGGGCGAAAGTTGAGTTCTTATGCGATTTATTCCCAACTCATTTTCAAAGTTCAATATGAAAATTCATTAAAAGCTGCATACCAATTTTCTGGAAAATTCACATTCCCGGGTGGAAACTGGGTGAAAAGCAGGGCGAAAGTTGAGTTCTTATGCGATTTGTTCCATACTCATTTTCAAAGATCAATATTTAAATTCAATGAAAAATGCCGCATACCAATTTTCCGGAAAGTTCACAGTCCCGGGTGGAAAGTGGGTGGTAAGCAGGGCGAAAGTTGAGGTCTAATGCGATTTGCTTCAAACTCATATTCAAAGATCAATATGAAAATTCATTAAAAACTGCATACCAATTTTCCGGAAAATTCACATTTCCGGGTGGAAAGTTGGTGGTAAGCAGGGCGAAAGTTGAGTTCTTAATCGATTTATTCCAAACTCATAAGCAACGTTCAATATGAAAATTCATTAAAACCTGCATACCAATTTACCGGAAAATTCACATTTCCGGGTGGAAAGTGTGTGGTAAGCAGGGCGAAAGTTGAGGTCTAATGCGATTTATTCCAAACTCATTTGAAAAGATCAATATGAAAATTCATTAAAAACTGCATACCAATTTTCCGAAAAATTCACAATCCCGGGTGGAAAGTGGGTGGTAAGCAGAGCGAAAGTTGAGTTCTTATGCGATTTATTCCAAACTCATTAGCAAAGATCAATATGAAAATTCATTAAAACCTGCATACTAGTTTTCCGGAAAATTCACATTCCCGGGTGGAAACTGGGTGGTGAGCAGGGCGAAAGTTGAGTTATTATGCGATTTATTCCGAACTCATTTTCAAAGTTCAATATGAAAATTCATTAAGAACTGAATACCAATTTTCCGGAAAATTCACATTCCCGGGTGGAAACTGGGTCTTAAGCAGGGCGAAAGTTGAGTTCTTATGCGATTTGCTTCAAACTCATTTTCAAAGATCAGTATGAAAATTCATTAAAAACTGCATACCAATTTTCCGGAAAATGCACATTCCCGGGTGGAAACTGGGTCTTAAGCAGGGCGAAAGTTGAGTTCTAATGCGATTTGCTTCAAACTCATTTTCAACGATCAATATGAAAATTCATTAAAAGATGCATACCAATTTTCCGGAAAGTACACATTCCCGGGTGGAAAATGGGTGGTAAGCAGGGCGAAAGTTGAGTTCTTATGCGATTTATTTCCAACTCATTTTCAAAAATCAATATGAAAATTCATTAAAAACTGTATACCAATTTACCGGAAAATTCACATTTCAGGGTGGAAAGTGGGTGGTAAGCAGCGCGAAAGTTGAGTTCTTATGCGATTCTTATGCGATTTATTCAGAACTCGTTTGCAAAGATCAATATGAAAATTCATTAAAACCTGCATACTAGTTTTCCGGAAAATTCACATTCCCGGGTGGAAACTGGGTGGTGAGCAGGGCGAAAGTTGAGTTCTTATGCGATTTATTCCCAACTCATTTTCAAAGTTCAATATGAAAATTCATTAAAAGCTGCATACCAATTTTCTGGAAAATTCACATTCCCGGGTGGAAACTGGGTGAAAAGCAGGGCGAAAGTTGAGTTCTTATGCGATTTGTTCCATACTCATTTTCAAAGATCAATATTTAAATTCAATGAAAAATGCCGCATACCAATTTTCCGGAAAGTTCACAGTCCCGGGTGGAAAGTGGGTGGTAAGCAGGGCGAAAGTTGAGGTCTAATGCGATTTGCTTCAAACTCATATTCAAAGATCAATATGAAAATTCATTAAAAACTGCATACCAATTTTCCGGAAAATTCACAATCCCGGGTGGAAACTGGGTCTTAAGCAGGGCGAAAGTTGAGTTCTAATGCGATTTGCTTCAAACTCATTTTCAAAGACAAATATGAAAATTCATTAAAAACTGCATACCAATTTTCCGGAAAGTACACATTCCCGGGTGGAAAATGGGTGGTAAGCAGGGCGAAAGTTGAGTTCTTATGCGATTTATTCCCAACTCATTTTCAAAGTTCAATATGAAAATTCATTAAAAACTGAATAGCAATTTTCCGGAAAATTCACATTGCCGGGTGGAAACTGGGTGGTAAGCAGGGCGAAAGTTGAGTTCTTATGCGATTTATTCCAAACTCATTTGCAAAGATCAATATGAAAATTCATTTAAACCTGCATACCAGTTTTCCGAAAAATTCACTTTCCCGCATAGAAACTGGGTGGTAAACTGGGCTAAAGTTGAGTTCTTATGCGATTTGCTTCAAACTCATTTTCAAAGATCAATATGAAAATTCATTTAAAACTGCATACCAATTTTCCGGAAAATTCTCCCCCCTGGCTGGAAAGTTGGTGGCAAAAACTCCAAAGTTGAGTTTATGTGCGATTTGCTTCAAACTCATTTTCAAAGATCAACACGAAAATTCATTAAAAACTGCATACCAACTTTTCGGAAAATTCACATTACCGGGTGGAAATTGGGTGGTAAGCAGGGCAAAAGTTGAGTTCTTATGCGATTTATTTCAAACTCATTTGCAAAGATCAATATGAAAATTCATTAAAAACTGCCTACCAATTTTCCGGAAAATTCACATTGCCGGGTGGAAACTGGGTGGTAAGCAGGGCGAAAGTTGAGTTCTTATGCGATTTATTCCAAACTCATTTGCAAAGATCAATATGAAAATTCATTTAAACCTGCATACCAGTTTTCCGAAAAATTCACTTTCCCGCATAGAAACTGGGTGGTAAACTGGGCTAAAGTTGAGTTCTTATGCGATTTGCTTCAAACTCATTTTCAAAGATCAATATGAAAATTCATTTAAAACTGCATACCAATTTTCCGGAAAATTCTCCCCCCTGGCTGGAAAGTTGGTGGCAAAAACTCCAAAGTTGAGTTTATGTGCCATTTGCTTCAAACTCATTTTCAAAGATCAACATGAAAATTCATTAAAAACTGCATACCAACTTTTCGGAAAATTCACATTACCGGGTGGAAATTGGGTGGCAAGCAGGGCAAAAGTTGAGTTCTTATGCGATTTATTTCAAACTCATTTGCAAAGATCAATATGAAAATTCATTAAAAACTGCCTACCAATTTTCCGGAAAATTCACATTTCCGGGTGGAAAGTGGGTGGTAAGCAGGGCGAAAGTTGAGTTCTTATGCGATTTATTCCCAACTCATTTGCAAAGATCAATATGAAAATTCATTAAAAACTGCCTACCAATTTTCCGGAAAATTCACATTTCCGGGTGGAAAGTGGGTGGTAAGCAGGGCGAAAGTTGAGTTCTTATGCGATTTATTCCAAACTCATTTGCAAAGATCAATATGAAAATTCATTAAAAACTGAATACCAATTTTCCGGAAAATTCACATTGCCGGGTGGAAAGTGGGTGGTAAGCAGGGCGAAAGTTGAGTTCTTATGCGATTTATTCCAAACTCATTTGCAAAGATCAATATGAAAATTCATTTAAAACTGAATACCAATTTTCCGGAAAATTCACATTGCCGGGTGGAAACTGGGTGGTAAGCAGGGCGAAAGTTGAGTTCTTATGCGATTTATTCCCAACTCATTTGCAAAGATCAATATGAAAATTCATTAAAAACTGCCTACCAATTTTCCGGAAAATTCACATTTCCGGGTGGAAAGTGGGTGGTAAGCAGGGCGAAAGTTGAGTTCTTATGCGATTTATTCCAAACTCATTTTCAAAGATCAATATAAAAATTCATTTAAAACTGCATACCAATTTTCCGGAAAATTCACCCCCCTGGCTGGAAAGTTGGTGGCAAAAACTCCAAAGTTGAGTTTATGTGCGATTTGCTTCAAACTCATTTTCAAAGATCAACATGAAAATTCATTAAAAACTGCATACCAGTTTTTCGGAAAATTCACATTTCCGGGTGGAAACTGCGTAGTAAGCAGGGCGAAAGTTGAGTTCTTATGCGATTTATTCCCAACTCATTTGCAAAGATCAATATGAAAATTCATTAAAAACTGCCTACCAATTTTCCGGAAAATTCACATTTCCGGGTGGAAAGTGGGTGGTAAGCAGGGCGAAAGTTGAGTTCTTATGCGATTTATTCCAAACTCATTTGCAAAGATCAATATGAAAATTCATTAAGAACTAAATACCAATTTTCCGGAAAATTCACATTTCCGGGTGGAAACTGGGTGGTAAGCAGGGCGAAAGTTGAGTTCTTATGCGATTTATTCCAAACTCATTTGCAAAGATCAATATGAAAATTCATTTAAACCTGCATACCAGTTTTCCGAAAAATTCACTTTCCCGCATAGAAACTGGGTGGTAAACTGGGCTAAAGTTGAGTTTTTATGCGATTTGCTTCAAACTCATTTTCAAAGATCAATATAAAAATTCATTTAAAACTGCATACCAATTTTCCGGATAATTCACCCCCCTGGCTGGAAAGTTGGTGGCAAAAACTCCAAAGTTGAGTTTATGTGCGATTTGCTTCAAACTCATTTTCAAAGATCAACATGAAAATTCATTAAAAACTGCATACCAACTTTTCGGAAAATTCACATTCCCGGGTGGAAATTGGGTGGTAAGCAGGGCAAAAGTTGAGTTCTTATGCGATTTATTCCAAACTCATTTGCAAAGATCAATATGAAAATTCATTAAAAACTGCATACCAATTTTCCGGAAAATTCACATTGCCGGGTGGAAACTGCGTAGTAAGCAGGGCGAAAGTTAAGTTCTTATGCGATTTGCTTCAAACTCATTTTCTAAGATCAATATGAAAATTCATTTAAAACCTGCATATTAATTTTCCGGAAAATTCACATTTCCGGGTGGAAAGTGGGTGGTAAGCAGGGCGAAAGTTGAGTTCTTATGCGATTTATTCCAAACTCATTTGCAAAGATCAATATGAAAATTCATTAAAACCTGCATACCAGTTTTCCGGAAAATTCACATTTCCGGGTGGAAACTGCGTAGTAAGCAGGGCGAAAGTTGAGTTCTTATGCGATTAATTCCCAACTCATTTTCAAAGTTCAATATGAAAATTCATTTAAAACTGCATACCAATTTTCCGGAAAATTCACCCCCCTGGCTGGAAAGTTGGTGGCAAAAACTCCAAAGTTGAGTTTATGTGCGATTTGCTTCAAACTCATTTTCTAAGATCAACATGAAAATTCATTAAAAACTGCATACCAACTTTTCGGAAAATTCACATTACCGGGTGGAAACTGGGTGGTAAGCAGGGCAAAAGTTGAGTTCTTATGCGATTTATTCCAAACTCATTTGCAGAGATCAATATGAAAATTCATTAAAAACTGCATACCAATTTTCCGGAAAATTCACATTTCCGGGTGGAAACTGCGTAGTAAGCAGGGCGAAAGTTGAGTTCTTATGCGATTTATTTCCAACTCATTTTCAAAAATCAATATGAAAATTCATTAAAAACTGTATACCAATTTACCGGAAAATTCACATTTCAGGGTGGAAAGTGGGTGGTAAGCAGCGCGAAAGTTGAGTTCTTATGCGATTCTTATGCGATTTATTCAGAACTCGTTTGCAAAGATCAATATGAAAATTCATTAAAACCTGCATACTTGTTTTCCGGAAAATTCACATTCCCGGGTGGAAACTGGGTGGTGAGCAGGGCGAAAGTTGAGTTCTTATGCGATTTATTCCCAACTCATTTTCAAAGTTCAATATGAAAATTCATTAAAAGCTGCATACCAATTTTCTGGAAAATTCACATTCCCGGGTGGAAACTGGGTGAAAAGCAGGGCGAAAGTTGAGTTCTTATGCGATTTGTTCCATACTCATTTTCAAAGATCAATATTTAAATTCAATGAAAAATGCCGCATACCAATTTTCCGGAAAGTTCACAGTCCCGGGTGGAAAGTGGGTGGTAAGCAGGGCGAAAGTTGAGGTCTAATGCGATTTGCTTCAAACTCATATTCAAAGATCAATATGAAAATTCATTAAAAACTGCATACCAATTTTCCGGAAAATTCACAATCCCGGGTGGAAACTGGGTCTTAAGCAGGGCGAAAGTTGAGTTCTAATGCGATTTGCTTCAAACTCATTTTCAAAGACAAATATGAAAATTCATTAAAAACTGCATACCAATTTTCCGGAAAGTACACATTCCCGGGTGGAAAATGTGTGGTAAGTTGAGTTCTTATGCGATTTATTCCCAACTCATTTTCAAAGTTCAATATGAAAATTCATTAAAAACTGAATAGCAATTTTCCGGAAAATTCACATTGCCGGGTGGAAACTGGGTGGTAAGCAGGGCGAAAGTTGAGTTCTTATGCGATTTATTCCAAACTCATTTGCAAAGATCAATATGAAAATTCATTTAAACCTGCATACCAGTTTTCCGAAAAATTCACTTTCCCGCATAGAAACTGGGTGGTAAACTGGGCTAAAGTTGAGTTCTTATGCGATTTGCTTCAAACTCATTTTCAAAGATCAATATGAAAATTCATTTAAAACTGCATACCAATTTTCCGGAAAATTCTCCCCCCTGGCTGGAAAGTTGGTGGCAAAAACTCCAAAGTTGAGTTTATGTGCGATTTGCTTCAAACTCATTTTCAAAGATCAACATGAAAATTCATTAAAAACTGCATACCAACTTTTCGGAAAATTCACATTACCGGGTGGAAATTGGGTGGTAAGCAGGGCAAAAGTTGAGTTCTTATGCGATTTATTTCAAACTCATTTGCAAAGATCAATATGAAAATTCATTAAAAACTGCCTACCAATTTTCCGGAAAATTCACATTGCCGGGTGGAAACTGGGTGGTAAGCAGGGCGAAAGTTGAGTTCTTATGCGATTTATTCCAAACTCATTTGCAAAGATCAATATGAAAATTCATTTAAACCTGCATACCAGTTTTCCGAAAAATTCACTTTCCCGCATAGAAACTGGGTGGTAAACTGGGCTAAAGTTGAGTTCTTATGCGATTTGCTTCAAACTCATTTTCAAAGATCAATATGAAAATTCATTTAAAACTGCATACCAATTTTCCGGAAAATTCTCCCCCCTGGCTGGAAAGTTGGTGGCAAAAACTCCAAAGTTGAGTTTATGTGCCATTTGCTTCAAACTCATTTTCAAAGATCAACATGAAAATTCATTAAAAACTGCATACCAACTTTTCGGAAAATTCACATTACCGGGTGGAAATTGGGTGGTAAGCAGGGCAAAAGTTGAGTTCTTATGCGATTTATTTCAAACTCATTTGCAAAGATCAATATGAAAATTCATTAAAAACTGCCTACCAATTTTCCGGAAAATTCACATTTCCGGGTGGAAAGTGGGTGGTAAGCAGGGCGAAAGTTGAGTTCTTATGCGATTTATTCCCAACTCATTTGCAAAGATCAATATGAAAATTCATTAAAAACTGCCTACCAATTTTCCGGAAAATTCACATTTCCGGGTGGAAAGTGGGTGGTAAGCAGGGCGAAAGTTGAGTTCTTATGCGATTTATTCCAAACTCATTTGCAAAGATCAATATGAAAATTCATTAAAAACTGAATACCAATTTTCCGGAAAATTCACATTGCCGGGTGGAAACTGGGTGGTAAGCAGGGCGAAAGTTGAGTTCTTATGCGATTTATTCCAAACTCATTTGCAAAGATCAATATGAAAATTCATTAAAAACTGAATACCAATTTTCCGGAAAATTCACATTGCCGGGTGGAAACTGGGTGGTAAGCAGGGCGAAAGTTGAGTTCTTATGCGATTTATTCCCAACTCATTTGCAAAGATCAATATGAAAATTCATTAAAAACTGCCTACCAATTTTCCGGAAAATTCACATTTCCGGGTGGAAAGTGGGTGGTAAGCAGGGCGAAAGTTGAGTTCTTATGCGATTTATTCCAAACTCATTTTCAAAGATCAATATAAAAATTCATTTAAAACTGCATACCAATTTTCCGGAAAATTCACCCCCTTGGCTGGAAAGTTGGTGGCAAAAACTCCAAAGTTGAGTTTATGTGCGATTTGCTTCAAACTCATTTTCAAAGATCAACATGAAAATTCATTAAAAACTGCATACCAGTTTTTCGGAAAATTCACATTTCCGGGTGGAAACTGCGTAGTAAGCAGGGCGAAAGTTGAGTTCTTATGCGATTTATTCCCAACTCATTTGCAAAGATCAATATGAAAATTCATTAAAAACTGCCTACCAATTTTCCGGAAAATTCACATTTCCGGGTGGAAAGTGGGTGGTAAGCAGGGCGAAAGTTGAGTTCTTATGCGATTTATTCCAAACTCATTTGCAAAGATCAATATGAAAATTCATTAAGAACTAAATACCAATTTTCCGGAAAATTCACATTTCCGGGTGGAAAATGGGTGGTAAGCAGGGCGAAAGTTGAGTTCTTATGCGATTTATTCCAAACTCATTTGCAAAGATCAATATGAAAATTCATTTAAACCTGCATACCAGTTTTCCGAAAAATTCACTTTCCCGCATAGAAACTGGGTGGTAAACTGGGCTAAAGTTGAGTTTTTATGCGATTTGCTTCAAACTCATTTTCAAAGATCAATATAAAAATTCATTTAAAACTGCATACCAATTTTCCGGATAATTCACCCCCCTGGCTGGAAAGTTGGTGGCAAAAACTCCAAAGTTGAGTTTATGTGCGATTTGCTTCAAACTCATTTTCAAAGATCAACATGAAAATTCATTAAAAACTGCATACCAACTTTTCGGAAAATTCACATTCCCGGGTGGAAATTGGGTGGTAAGCAGGGCAAAAGTTGAGTTCTTATGCGATTTGCTTCAAACTCATTTTCTAAGATCAATATGAAAATTCATTTAAAACCTGCATATTAATTTTCCGGAAAATTCACATTTCCGGGTGGAAAGTGGGTGGTAAGCAGGGCGAAAGTTGACTTCTTATGCGATTTATTCCAAACTCATTTGCAAAGATCAATATGAAAATTCATTAAAACCTGCATACCAGTTTTCCGGAAAATTCACATTTCCGGGTGGAAACTGCGTAGTAAGCAGGGCGAAAGTTGAGTTCTTATGCGATTAATTCCCAACTCATTTTCAAAGTTCAATATGAAAATTCATTAAAAACTGCCTACCAATTTTCCGGAAAATTCACATTTCCGGGTGGAAAGTGGGTGGTAAGCAGGGCGAAAGTTGAGTTCTTATGCGATTTATTCCAAACTCATTTGCAAAGATAAATATGAAAATTCATTAAAAACTGAATACCAATTTTCCGGAAAATTCACATTGCCGGGTGGAAACTGGGTGGTAAGCAGGGCGAAAGTTGAGTTCTTATGCGATTTATTCCAAACTCATTTGCAAAGATCAATATGAAAATTCATTAAAAACTGAATACCAATTTTCCGGAAAATTCACATTGCCGGGTGGAAACTGGGTGGTAAGCAGGGCGAAAGTTGAGTTCTTATGCGATTTATTCCCAACTCATTTGCAAAGATCAATATGAAAATTCATTTAAACCTGCATACCAGTTTTCCGAAAAATTCACTTTCCCGCATAGAAACTGGGTGGTAAACTGGGCTAAAGTTGAGTTTTTATGCGATTTGCTTCAAACTCATTTTCAAAGATCAATATAAAAATTCATTTAAAACTGCATACCAATTTTCCGGATAATTCACCCCCCTGGCTGGAAAGTTGGTGGCAAAAACTCCAAAGTTGAGTTTATGTGCGATTTGCTTCAAACTCATTTTCAAAGATCAACATGAAAATTCATTAAAAACTGCATACCAACTTTTCGGAAAATTCACATTCCCGGGTGGAAATTGGGTGGTAAGCAGGCCGAAAGTTGAGTTCTTATGCGATTTATTCCAAACTCATTTGCAAAGATCAATATGAAAATTCATTAAAAACTGCATACCAATTTTCCGGAAAATTCACATTTCCGGGTGGAAACTGCGTAGTAAGCAGGGCGAAAGTTAAGTTCTTATGCGATTTGCTTCAAACTCATTTTCTAAGATCAATATGAAAATTCATTTAAAACCTGCATATTAATTTTCCGGAAAATTCACATTTCCGGGTGGAAAGTGGGTGGTAAGCAGGGCGAAAGTTGACTTCTTATGCGATTTATTCCAAACTCATTTGCAAAGATCAATATGAAAATTCATTAAAACCTGCATACCAGTTTTCCGGAAAATTCACATTTCCGGGTGGAAACTGCGTAGTAAGCAGGGCGAAAGTTGAGTTCTTATGCGATTAATTCCCAACTCATTTTCAAAGTTCAATATGAAAATTCATTAAAAACTGCATATTTCAAAGACAAATATGAAAATTCATTAAAAACTGCATACCAATTTTCCGGAAAGTACACATTCCCGGGTGGAAAATGGGTGGTAAGCAGGGCGAAAGTTGAGTTCTTATGCGATTTATTCCCAACTCATTTTCAAAGTTCAATATGAAAATTCATTAAAAACTGAATAGCAATTTTCCGGAAAATTCACATTGCCGGGTGGAAACTGGGTGGTAAGCAGGGCGAAAGTTGAGTTCTTATGCGATTTATTCCAAACTCATTTGCAAAGATCAATATGAAAATTCATTTAAACCTGCATACCAGTTTTCCGAAAAATTCACTTTCCCGCATAGAAACTGGGTGGTAAACTGGGCTAAAGTTGAGTTCTTATGCGATTTGCTTCAAACTCATTTTCAAAGATCAATATGAAAATTCATTTAAAACTGCATACCAATTTTCCGGAAAATTCTCCCCCCTGGCTGGAAAGTTGGTGGCAAAAACTCCAAAGTTAAGTTTATGTGCCATTTGCTTCAAACTCATTTTCAAAGATCAACATGAAAATTCATTAAAAACTGCATACCAACTTTTCGGAAAATTCACATTACCGGGTGGAAATTGGGTGGTAAGCAGGGCAAAAGTTGAGTTCTTATGCGATTTATTTCAAACTCATTTGCAAAGATCAATATGAAAATTCATTAAAATCTGAATACCAATTTTCCGGAAAATTCACATTTCCGG